>JABFEA020000048.1:14780569-14805376 GCA_019775915.2 Cyphomyrus plagiostoma | reverse complement strand
TAATATTTCTCACTCCGCCCCCCCGTCCCCCACCCCAACCCCCCTGTGACTGGTTGTCACTGAGAGCATTTAAGTTCTTTTCCATATGCCAGAGAGGTTCCGCTTCCATGTGCAATATCACAGTCTACAGATAAACCAAACCATACCATCCGTCTCACGCATATGGATGGTTCTTCAAATTCCATTTTTTTTTTATTCGTCCCTATAGCAATAAGAGACAGATGCAACTCAATCCTGATTCCTGAGCCCATAAAGTGCAGGGATGCGGAGCGTTTTTCCTATCGAGGGCCATTTCTATCTTTATAACATCCTTCGGGGGCTATACTAAATTATTGAACACGTATATCACGCTAACCTCGCGTGAAATTATATTTCGTGATACTGTACCGGTTCTCAAAAGCAGTGCATCGATTTTTAATTAATAGTTCACATGCAAAGATTTGTGGCAGACAGTCCTTCATTTTGTGAACCCCCGACCACAACAATTTTCTGCCATTTGACTCCTCTGCTCCAACGTTACGTGAAGTAGCATAAGGACGCACCGCTAATGTTAGCATTAGCAAGCCCAGCTGACTTACCTGACTAGTAGAGCTACTGATTCTGTGGTGCACCAAGCTTAAGTATGAGCTCATTTTGACAATCACTTTTGTTTTGTTTTTTTTTACCGATATAGGCAAATGTTTATTCCTTTGTTCATATTGCACAATGATGTTGGATGTTACAGCGACTGTGATAGGGACTGTGATAAAGAAAAATGCAGTGCTGTTCTGATTACATAAAAATGTGCTTTATGCATACAGCAGTGTGTTCTTTATGCTATGACAGTTTCCGAAAATTACGTTAAAAAAAATCTGAACGTATCGCCTTCCTCAGCCCAGATATTTAACGTTTTCTTTCTCGCAGGCTGCATACAGCCCGGAGGCAGGACGTTTCCCTGCTCTAAAGAAAGATAACAGGACTTACTTTTTTGTGGAGATTGAAATGAAAAACCAGTCAGTTTGAGGACACAAGTGCATTGGCTGTGGGACACCCAGGGCCGGCAGGATTGAGAGGCTTGTGGTATTTAATGGGCATTAGGGGTGAAAAATAGGAGACGCCATCTCACAATCATCATATAGAATGAGAAGGCAGGTGGAACCAATCACCATGGTCACCTGAGCTTTCCACAACACGCACGTTTCACACCGTTGACATCTAGACTATGCAGAAACGTGTTAATTACACTCCACTGAGCGCGATCGCAGCAGAAGCTGTATTCTGTCCCAGGCAAAAAAAATACCAGACAAATAAAAACAAAAGATGCACAACACTCCTTCCTCAGGGTTAATTTCCAGAACAATCAAAGTACGCCCACACCGGCATCCAAACGACAAAACCTGCGGCCGCAAAATGCGAACGGAGCTCGAGGTTTGTAAGCCATTAAGGTTAAATACTTTGCACGTTATAGGATGGCAGATGCATTGCCGAGGCGGAAGAGAGCTCGGCAGGCCTCTCGAAGTCCCTGGCATCCTCTACTGTTCTGGACTATAAAATTATACTTTGCTGGGCACAGTCCATAGCGGACGAGCAGAAGCCCAGTTGCACAGATGACTCAACGCTACTAAGACTTGCTGTACGTGACTCAGATCTCTACGAAACCGCCGCACATTTAACCCAAAAACACAAATCAGTCCTAGAATAACTCCACAAGTCCTCATTCCATTTTACAAATCGAGTTAAATCAACTTTATCTGAGGGTGAGAGGCTCCTTTTTACACTTATTTACTTATTTAAGCAGATGCTTTTGTCCAAGGTGATGCACAAGTGAGACAGATAATGCACAACAAACATACATCGAATGCTACTAGGCCGACTGTAAAGAGATACTGGTAACAAGTTCAAGTTAGCATTGAAGCTATAAAATACATTACACAAGGCTGCAGGGAGCAATTATAAGAGCTATTCATATCAAACACCAAAAGGACTAGAATCCTACGAGATGAATGCGCAACACGTGGGTTAGTTACAGCGTTCCCAGAAAAGAATTATTTTGAAGAACCCATTGCTGGGTATGAAAAAATGTGCTAAACTTATGGAAAGACCTGACGTCAATGGAGGAAGGGTGTGTAAATGAGGTGCGTGTTAATGGTAAGCCAGCCATGATGAGCAGCGATGCACCTAGATTGGTGGACAGCTCGCACCCACAGAGCTCAACGTTCCTCATATCTATTTACTCACTGGCTCCCCCTGACCCCGTCAACGGAGTAACACAGAAACATAGCGACAGTGCCGAAGCTACTAATTGAATCGGCAGACTCTCCGTATTCCCTTTTCCTGGTAGAGTGCACGCGGGGAACCTTTTGAAACAGAGTGGAGCCGTTTCCGAGTCGGTAGACCTGGAACTGCAGCGCAGAGCTCCCTCCGCTGAGAGGCAGAGCTGGCAGATCCACAGAATGAGGCGAGACAATGCAGCACCACGCACAGAGAAGCGTGCACCCTCCCGGGGCTCCCAGAAGCCCAAATCAAAGAGGCTCCATTAAAAAGGGTCTGAGTGGGGGTGGAGGACTTAGCACAGGGGACAATCTCCGGTTCTTCTGGGCCAGTTCCAACCTCCTCTGATCACCTGACAACTGCACTTACCTCCTACGGGAAGCACAGCACTAACATCGCTCCAGTGTTGATAGCCTCCCTACCCATATCCTTGAGCAACCTGAGCTAGTGCAGATTCAAACTTTTATGAAGATCCTGTGGTGGTTTCAAGCGGAAACCTCCTGGAAAGACTACTGCCTTTCAAAGTTTGCTTTAATTACAAAGCGGAGCACATTCTGCTTGTGTGTATGCCGCTGCTCCACGTCCTAAAAGGAGGGGATGGAGCAGGCAGGCAGATTTCACTGCTGTAAATTGTTACATCCAGCTCTGTCCGATCCTTGTGTGTGCCACGCCCACCTCATTACCCCGTGTTCTTACCTGAGTGGTTTCACCTGTCTCTTGTTACTGCCTGCCTGTTTTCTGTATTTAGTCTGCGTCTGCGTAGTTCCGGCAGACTTGTCTTTAATGTTTCATGACGTTACGTGTCGTTTGGTCCCTGTCAGCCCTGTTGGTCTCAAATAAACCCCGTTTGTCCTCCGTAACGGCTCTGCTTGCCTGCTACCCGGCTCGCCTCCCGACCGTGCAACGACACATCACAACGTAAATATTCTTATTGTAAAATTTGTAAAATATGCCCATCAAAAGAAATGTCTCAGACTTTTCACATCTTCTTCTGCAGGCCCTTAAGGACACCTGAGATCCTGAAAACTGTGTGAAATGCAAGAACCGATGGAGAATTAAAACAGACAGTGCCCCTCCACCCCTAGAATCACGAGCAACACCTCTGTAATGGTCCAAAGCAATTCGGTAACATCTTTGAGGTTCAAAACCCAACACAACTACAGCAACTCCAATTAAACGAATCACAGCTCACAGCTGATTTTTTTTCGAAGGCGTTTTCAAAGATAGAAGTAGAAAAAACTCCCTAATAATCTTGGTTTGCTCTCACTCGTGTCAGAAATCTTTTGAACCTGCGGATGTCTTTCGTCCCGTAAGATGAGAGTCAGATTCTACTCACGTTGCAGGATTGGGGTGGGTGGTGAAACACTACTTACCGGCCAGCTGTATAAGCCTTCATAAGAAGTTTCAAACCGCCCAGGATCAAAGGTAGGGAAGGGAAGGTTAGAAAGTCTGGTTCCTTTGCTCTTAGCTAGGGGCCGCCAGTGGTCCACACCTCCCTGGATGTCATATCTCCCCCACTCAGCAAGCCAGGTCCGATCAGCTGCACCCTGAAGGCACTGGAGAGTCCCGGATGCACACGGATGATGACACATACATTTATTTTGAAGTCGTTGTTATCCGAGGTGATATACAATTGAGGAGGGAGGGTGAGACAGCAATTCAGAAAGCAGGTTCAGAGAGAAATTGGGGGTTAAGGGTCTTGCTGAAGGACGCTACGGTGAAATCATTCTGCGGAACCTGGGATCTGAACCGGTGACGCTCCCATCGCGGAGACTCCACCGCCAGACCAGCATGAAGGTTTGCAGGATCACAACAGGACAATTAAAATCCCATGAATGTAGAGTGAGGAAATAGAGGTCAAGAAAAGGAGAGTAAAGGAGTTTGCATGTACATCCATTCTTCCAGCTGCTGTGGTTATGGGGAACCTGGATAGTATCTTGGGCAGCAGAGGGGACAAGACAGGAGGCAGACTGAACACACACACAAGGTAGTCGAGATATAAATGGCCAACCATGGAGGGTCATGCAACAGTGCCACCTGCTGGTCCACCGTGGGCCATTGGGTATTTCTCCCTGATTAAAAGTGCATGTGCAGGTTCCCATTCATCCAAACCTGCACCCACCCTCCATCTGCCCAAGGACAGTGGTGATTCTAGATCAATTCAACTGGGGGGGGGGGAGTCAGTCTGGGGCCAGCTGTTTTGTAAGAAGGTTAGATGAATTTAACCTTATACAAGATTGCCAGCAATAAGGAGCAAAAAACCATTTTAAAAACAGATAAGTCATTTATGCAATGCTTTGCAGTCACATTTTACAGTCCTTACAAATTTGTAACTCACTCTGATTTCTTGTTGAGACCATCTTGCTTTCCACAAGCTTGATAAAAAAAAAAATTTGTCGTTACCGTTTCACCAACTGAAGTGACTCCACCACCCAGCGCACCCAGATTAAGAATTAAGAGTCGAGAAGATGTGCTTACATTTGTGTTTTGCCTGTTCCCAACATGCAACATTTTAGCCCATCAATCCATTTTCCAAACTGATGCACTGTCTGGGTCACGGGGGGGTCTGGAGCCTATCCAGGAAGCTATGGGCACGAGGGGGGTCAGCCCATCACAGGGCGCCCTCACACATCATTCACACCTATGGGAAATTTTTAGTAACTCCTATTAGCCTCATCATGTTTTTGGACTGTGGGGGGAAAACGGAGTACCTGGAGGAAAGCCCACGACGACACGGGGAGAACATGCAAACTCCACACACATCTAACCCAGGCAGATACTCAAACCCTGGTCCCAGAGGTCTGAGGCAACAGTACGAACCACCGCACCACCATGACACCCCCATTTTAGCCCACATATATAAGTGTAAATAATTATAATAGCAATAATAAAACATTGACTTCAAACCTAAGCAGCATGCATATATAGGGGGGCCACGGCATGCATCTTGTCACAGGGGCACTGTCCCCTCCCGAAATGCCCCTGGACTCAACATGGTTCCAACTGACCAATCAGAAACTAACATGGCAGAGCAAGGGTAGAGGCACAAACCTGGATCTCTTGCCATTGGTCAGAGATCAAAATTACACCGCATGCAAAGCATGTTCCCATCAAACCGAAAGCTTGTAGAGTGTGTCTCTAACAAACAGACATAGTGCATTTTGGGAAAAGGAGCCTTAAAGGCAGAAACAGAAGTGCAGGGGTGAATGCAGTGATGGCCTGTGACGCCTCCTGCTACAGCAGAAATTGCCTAAAATTGTAGAGTACCTTTTTTTGCAGAGCTTTACAAAAGGCCAGGAGACTTTTTTATTTTTTTTGCTATTCCAGTGTCTTTTGAATTTCTTTTAATGCATGCATTTTCACTTTTTCCTCCCTTCGTGGCAGATTCGGTCCTGGCGCACACAATTTTGCCCATTACCCCGTGTGTGCAGGCAAGTGCGTGTGCCAGAGAAACCGGTCCGTGTGCAGACACCATGCGAAACACAGGGACATTAAGTCTGAAAAGACCACAGCATTCCTGGGCTTAAATTGCGGAAGTCACCTTATACCTCGCAAACAAATGTGGTTAGGTGAACACAGGGCATTACATGATAGAGGTGCATCAGAGTTTTTCATAAATCTCTCATGAGTCCATGAGAGAAAAAAAAAACAGACGCACACAGTACGATCAGGGAAATCAAGAAAATGAGATTTATCCCAACATGACGAAAAAATATCAGTCAGAGGCGACAGCCAAATACAGAAGCATCAACCATGCCAGTTAAGGCTGCCTTCCTCTATAACGCAGTGGCACTGAACACGAATAAACATATTGGTTTTTGTCTTGAGGTGCCACCGTCCCAAAGAACCATGAAACCATTTTCAAACAAAACAGTTAAACATAAGCCTTTTTGCAATTTTTCGGGGCCAGTTGGCCAAACATAATTCAGTGTGTGGGCTGCAGCCCTGGAGCACATCAGGTACAAGAAGAGTCAACATCAAGGCTGAGTCAGCTGGAAATGTTGGCTCTAACTATTGTGACGGCAGGAGAGCAATTCTGAACTCAAACTCAATTTTAATGTCCTTGACTTTTCCGGGTTGTAAATGGGACCATAAATGAAAACTTGGCCTTCCGATGCTCCACAAACAAAAACACACACACACAGTCAAATGAGAACCATGAAGGCAAAGGAACTCTCAGGGAGCATGTTAGCCTGGAAGCCCAGAAGCATAGTCTTCAAAGCTTATAGTCCAGCAACTACTGTTTTGTCAGTTGAGTCTTTCAACTGAAACATGTTTTTGTTCCACTTGTGCTTCTTTGTTCGGTATTAAACATGTCTCAAACTGTCTTGAATCGCAACATCTCCCCGTCGTCTGGGCGCGATTATCTTGCCTCGCTGTTTGTTTGTCTCTTTTTTTCTTTTTTGACTCAGACACTCTTTTTTCACATTCTGGACACAGTCGCAAGGCAAGGGCTCCGGCTATTTGTACTTTTACCAGAGACAAGAACGAGAGGCGCACGAGTGCGAGTCGGACCCGCTGGGCTGACCCTGGTCCGCAGGAGATTGGAGAATCAGACGGATTCAAAACGCGGATGACATTTACCACAAAACATGTGCAATCCTGTTTTTTTCACCCGACATTTTTTTTCTTTCCCATAGCAGCAGACTTTGAGTTAATTTCACTGCCTCTCTCCAGCAGAAACATAATTTTCTGTCATGCCGCTAACATTCAATAGGCTCTTCCGGTTCAATATAATCCACTGACAGTACAGCCCATCTGCACGCCAGTGCTGATCATTCAGCAGAACCCTCTCCACTAAATTAAGTCAGAGAATCACATGTCACACCTTAACAACGAACATCCTTCACTAAATGAATTTTCAGGCAGCAGGGAAGGCAAGGTAACCTAATGAGACACCTGGATGCTTTGCTGAAGATTCCGCCGTTTCCTTGTCAACTCCTTTTTCTGTTCGTAACACCTCATTAATGAACTCACACCGTCTTCCTGACCCTGCCGGAGGTAATGCACCCTTTGGATTAATTCTATTAACCTCCATTGGACTTTTAGTGGAACTTCTTGTGATATCTCCTCAACCACAACAACACAAGACCTACATCACCTCCTGAAACCATTCTTATTCATTTTTCTTTGTCTCCACTAACCCTGTAGTAGTGTGGTCTTTATTATTTGTGTAGTCATTAAGGGATATGGAATAACAAAGTCCTTAAAGGGAGGCTGGGTAATTAAACAACCGTTAATATGCCCAGCGCAAACTCAATCAGTAGCGAGATGAGGCAGCCATTGTGAACGTGCATAATGGGAAGTCTGAGCTTTTATTAAAAATTATAATTGCGCAGACAGCTAATCAGTGCTCATGTAGTACCAGGCTGTATGGACAGGACAGCTTCCTGTAAAAAAAAATAATGAAAAATATTATTATAGATGAAAAACAGACTCGCTTCCACCCTGAAGAGGGAGGGGACTCTATTATAATAACCACACTCATCACAAAAGGTACCCGGCACGGCAACGGTAACACAGGACCTCAGGCAACCTAGCAGATGCCCCTGTCACTGACAGCCAATGAGAGTTCTCGGGCTGTTGCTGCAATGTGTGACCCCAGGACTAATTTCCACCCACCGGAAAAACAAAACCCACACGCACCCACACCAACATGCACAAATGTGGGACCAAACAATTACCGGAGTGCTTGCTTCTGAGGCTAATTTTTGAACAAAAAATGTACTAGTCCAGGTTTTATGGTAATCTCAACCTCGCTCCATCACTCCCCAAATGAAGAGCAAATTGCCGAAACTCACTAAGTCCGCAGAAATGGTACTTACTTACAAATGTATCCCATCCATGTATCTGGGGGACTGAGTGAGTTCAGGAAATTCAGTATCAGTCTCGTTGCCACTTTCAGCTCAGCCCACCCCAAAGCCCCCTGCAGCTCTGACATCACCCCATGTATTGTGTCACTTAACCCACTGAAAGGAAGCCAGCGGTGACTCAGCCGATGACGCCCTTCTTGCGTCACTGTGACCCACTGGCTCTGCCTTGGGTAGCCCGGTCGGGCACTTAGGGAGTCTGGAGACAGTGGCAGCTGGTCAATTCTAGGGCCCGCCAGCTGGAAAGGATGGCTGGAAGCTGCCGTCTTCCAGTAAAAGCCCTCATCTGTCCAGCACAGGATCACTGCCAGCTGTGAAGTTGCCAAACCCACCAGTGAGCATGTGGAGCCCTTATTACTTCGCACGGCTCAAGGGCACGGTGCCCAGCCCTGGCTAACGCTGTGCACAAGTACCCGAAAGGGGAGTCTGAAGCATGAAGAGGGAATCTCGAGGATGCAATCTGAGGATTTTTTCTTCTTTGTAGTTTTTACTGTATCTAAATCCCAGCTAGGTAGAGGGTAGAACGTTTGGACACAAACAAGTACCCAACACGCACCTCTGCAGGCCAGGCCAAGTGTAAGGTCATGTAACTGTGGTAGCGTTGAAGGGAAGAGGGGGGTTGGGACTGGGCTGCAGTTAATCTCTCTGCAGTATGGGGCATGCGGTCGCTCCTGACTGGAATTTAGCCATGCTATCTGTCCTTGCGGTGTAGCTAAGCGATGACTCAGCTGCTCAGTGGTAGATTAGTTGGGACTGCCACAAGGAACAACGCAAGAATGGGCTATCTGGGCATGGGCTGAAAAATGGGGATTTCACCTCAACGGCCGCTCTTACGGGGGTCTCTCTCTCTGCATGTCTGTAGCTGGTGCCAGAAAACGCTTTAGATTCATCAGTTAACGGTCGACCGTCCTTGTCGAGAGTGCATTGCTGTTGCTGGCACTAGCTCAGTGCTTGACACTGATAAGGAGCTTTGTGCTCTGGGGCTACGCCCACCTGTCGCCATGATGTATCATTACCTGGACAATATGCTGCCCCAGCTCAGTGGTCTGAATAGGTGCCTAGGTTCGCTAAAGTGCCTGGCATTTGTCGGTTGTAACGAATGCTGTTTGGTTGCACCAGTTGTCCTGTGAGTGCCATGTGCCCCACCCCCATGTTCCAGCCGTATAGTTGTGAACATAATATAGAAACCTTGCCTCCCTCTACCCTCATTTTGCAAGCTACACCCCATAACCACTATCTGACTACCACCTTGGATTTTCCATCAGGTTTCTCTAGCACAAACGAAGCTGGAGAAAGAAGAACACAGAAAGATCTAATTATGCAAATCGCTGGTCAGGCTGCAGGAAGGGAAGCAACAGTAACATATTGTAGGTGCATGTGGAGAGCAGAGCAGAAGAAGGAGCTTCACTCAGGCCGACGTGATGACTCTAGCATAACCAGACCACACCGGGCACCGCTCCTCTGGTCAGGCTGTGTTGGCAAAGCTGATTCTCTGACGTACAAAAACCCAGGACGTGCTTCTCTTTTTCCGCTGGACCAGTCGTGATCTGCCCACACACTGTACTTGCTGGGCCCAGTCCTTCTGACCTCCCATTTTCTTCATCTGGAAATACAGCTCTACATCAAAGAGGTCGCGCCGCAGAGTGGGCCGCTAAATGCTTCACCAGAGGGGATACTCCTCGGCCCAGGGATGAAGCAGAACCTCATCAGCAGTCTTGGGGTCGCCTCCATGCAGGTGTTTCCGAGCCAGACCGGCGACTGTAAGCAAAGAGGTACCAGGAACCAACGCAGCACGATTCCGCAGAGCTCAGCGCTTTGGCCCGGAGTCCTGATCCCTCGGCATTTCGATAAGCTGCTACGCACCCTTCTACGCGCCAGATGGATCGCAAATTCGTGGACCCCTCACAGCTAAGGCTTCCAAGCTGCCTGACGACACAGACGCTTTCGGTAGTTCAACATATCCCGGTGTTCTCTTGCAAACACCAAAAACCCCTCCCGGCCCCTAAGTCTCCCCGCAAATCTTTCTCGTCTCCCATCTCCATGCTTTTCTCTTTTCCTGTCATGAAATAGATTTTAAAATGAGGTATATATTCAGGTTATCTGTAATGCTTAAAAAGAAGTTATATTTGAGCAAGAGTCCTTGGGGAAAGATTGGATTATCCCCTTGACCTTTGCTCCTATGCTTTCCATTCAAAGAAAGAAGATTAAGTTGTTTTCCTCTTCAAAGGGTCCAGAAACAGAGCTGAGATAGAAAAGAAAAGTTCTCATGATGTCAGCGCAAGGCCATCGCGTTACTTATACAGATCGTACAAACATATTGGGAAAGTTCTGTGCCAGCTGGTAAGCGTGGAAGATAAATATATATATAATACATTTTTATATAATTAGGGATTGTTTAAATGACTCAACGGAAGATGGTGAGTGAGCGACAAAGAGAGTCGGAGAAATTCGAATAATTTAAACACTTGAAATGCTTTAGCAGAAAAAAACCTGCCAATTCAGCTGAGTCAAAGTAGCGTGTTTGGATTCAATGAAACATGGAGGAAGAAGGAAGGAGACAGAGAGATTCGCGAGCCTGAGGCCGCAAGACTCTGGCGGGAGGCTGTGCACTGCAAGACTGACACTCAACTGCAGAGTGCGGTATGTTTGATAAAATTCATGAGCAGCGCTCGTTTAAAATATGTCCTGTGTGTGTGTGTTTGTTTGTTTTGTGCCTCCTTAAAAATTGGATGTCCACGTGTTCATTTCTTTGGAGCAGCAGTGTGTGTTGTTTTTGCAAGAAAGTATGGCTGCAGAAGGTGTATGTGGGATTTAAGCAACTTAAATGCCTAATGTTGTCTGGGAGATATCTCACTTCACTGCTAGGACCACTGTGCAAGCGGGATAACGGGGTTATGAAGTTTGACAGGCTGCAGGGAGCTGTGAGGGCATGTGCTTCCTTAAGAATGCAGAGTGAGTGTGTGTGCGTGCATGTGTGTGTTTGTGTGTGCGCGCATTTTAGCGGAGCACAATTGTATGTGTTCGAATCATGTGGTGTATGCCACACGCTCACTTAATCATTTTCGCACAAATGTGCAGGAAATGGAATAGAAATAAAACCGAAACAAAGGGCTTTGCATCACAAAAAATAACATTCTCATTTGCTCTATCTCCTGTTTCCTGGTGCATTTGTCAGGAAGGTGACCAGAAAAACAGTGAGCTCTGTCTTGATGTGAAATTCTTTTCCATGTGTGTGTTGAATGATTATTCAAGAATCAAGATGGCCCATGGACGGTGGATGATTTTTTTAAATATTGAAAAGCACGAATAAGTATACTACCTGGTGCTGTTTAAAAATGAGGAACCACTGGTACAGGATTTATACTTGATGCTTGTGCATTATATCTGGTACGATTATTTATAAGTTCACAGCACCAAGCTATCAAGGCACCATATACTTCAGGAATGAAAAGTCCTCTTGTTTACCTACAGTACATATCTCCAGCAGCTTGTGTTCTCCATTAGTTATGTTGTGAAAATTGGCTACTCGGTTCTGCTTTCTCCTACATTCATCATCGAGATGTCCTCAAGATAGTGCTGATCTGCAGCCAAGACATTCCGCTCAAATAATTCTCCACGGATAGCTCTTCCTATCTGTGTTCCCCTAAATATCGAGTCCTCCAAACACACAGAAATGCCAAGATAAAGGGCTTAAGCCGGACATCTGCACAACAACAGGGGAAAACTGAATGAAGGAAATGGAAAAGCTTTGGTAATATGGGAAGCATAATCTGCACAATGACATTGAACATTTCTTTATTGTCTCCAGCTATATATGCTGAGTTTCAGCTGTTTCAGCAGATTGTCCCCAATGGTTGGAGGTATACATAACAAATCCTTAATATGGGTTCACTGATGTCAACTGGTAATAATAGTCATGATTAATGTTAGATGAAAGGAAGGCATATGCTTCTCATGGGCCAAATCAAGAGGGCCTTGGCTATAGACAGACCACACCAGCAAACCAGTGTACCCGTCTATAATTTCCATACGTCTTTCTCCTTTTCTAGAGCTCAATGGTTGCTTTTTTGTCTCCTGTCATCCTTCTCCCTCAGTTTCCTAAACCACAAAACCCAAACAAATGTCAGCGGATCAGTTAGCCATCTTAGTGTTAGTAGTGAAGACTTGCCAACATTAAAACCATTTCCAATGCTAGAAAGTGAAATCTGAGGTTTGAGCTTTTAGCCTGTGGTTTACTTCTTCAAGAAGGAGATACGATCTGAAAACATCCACATCTCTCTGTATGGACTGAGGTAAAGGTCAATACTCAATGACATGCACTATCAAACAGCAGTTATGGATGGTAGGCAGAGATTGTAGGTGTGAGTACAGTATTTCTGCATGCATTTGTATTCACAACAAAGTTCAGGTGGCACACAAAGGTAAGACTCTTAATTATAAGATTCCGGGCTTTTTGAAAGGTCAGTTTGGACAGCAAGTGCAAGGGGCGTGTTGATCAGTAGCTCAAGTAATAAGGCATCATGCCACAGAGAGAGTAGGAATATAAGAATTCCATTGTTTCCCCCCCATAACGAGCATACCTACAGAGAAATTGTAGCCGTGAAATCCTATCATTGGTCAAGGCCGTCAATAACAATCGCCATGTGGAATGAACACACCCTCCCCAGGCATTCTGGGAGTAGCGGGCCCCCAGACGAGCACGCAGAGAAAAACACCCCACAACATCCATCCCCAATGCAGGGCATTCAGCAATCACAACGATGAGGAAGAGGAGCAAAATGCACCAGAAGAGTCAAGGGACAAAGGCACGAGTCCGGGAACCATATAGTGATGGAGAGTACAGCAAGACATTAGCTTCTAGGTAGGGTGTATACTGGGGCGGGACCACATGGGCTTTGACACCAGCTGAAAGCTGATTGGCCCCTGGAGTACCACCTTTCCTGGCACTAACTGGTTAATGATAAACCGCTGTGTATGAGTTACAGCCCCTCTTATGTCCCCCATCTTAAAAAAATCCTACACCCGCCCCTGCTTCTGGACAAGGTCTCATCATCCTTGGGGCCTTAAGTGTTGGATGGGAGCTGGGGGGCTCCCTAGTAGAGTGCGGCCCTGGATCCTGATAGAGGGCCATCACTGCTGTCCTTATCCCCAGCACCCCTGTGAAGGGATTCAGCCTCCTCACACAAAAGCTGCCTGGACTGACCCCCTCTGCCCCACCATCCAGAGTAAGAGGGTTAAAAAAAGAAGCAAAAATGGAAAATTTAACAGACTTGTTGATGGAGTGCTTTCAGGCCACGACAAGTGTTGCCCAGGTACCTTAAATGCTCAGGATGATGTTCTATGGGCTATCAGGATTATGATACTAGTCTGCTGTCACTCCTCTGCATCTGAAAGTACCAGAGTATGACTCATTGGGTGAGGGAGTGTGGGAGAGATTGATTGGCATAAACCCGCCAACCAATAAGGATCTAAGGTGAATATAGCCTTTTCTTCATAAATAGAACCTCGTAATTACAAAATAGCTGACATCAGTCTTCTCTAGCAATCCAAAACCATGTGGTTCAACTGAATTATTGTCTTTAAATTGGCCATAGTGAGAGATTGATTGCTTTGTGAAGGACTTACACCGCACTCAAGGTACATGCCGTTTGGGACAGACGCCGTGCTTCATAGAACGTCACTAGAACGAAAGTCACATTTTAAGCGTGTTTTTAATTGGCAATGTTGACATAATTGGGCCAAATAGTCAGAAATATGAGCCAACTTTGAGTGATTTATAGGTGCATCTAGTCTGTCTTGAAGTTGATTATTCCTCACAGAACAGGTGATATCCTCAGTTAATTGCAACGCTTCTATAAAATGGAAATATTTGCCATTCTCATTTCCCTGGCTGGCCACATACAGTATTGTTCAGCGGTTAATCATTTTACGGAAGACAAAGACCGGTGAGTATAAAAGGAAAAAAAGATAAAATGTCAACATCAAGCAGACAAAGAGGGAATGAAGTCTCACTGAAAAAAAAAACAAATGTCCAATCCAGCTCTAACGCAGTGGCTAACTTTAAAATATCATTACATGATTACAACTGATATTTTAAAAGACCTAGTTTTTTTTGTCATGCTAACAGAACCTTCCAGAATTAAAATTTAGGACACATGGGTGGGGGCTCCAGCCTGATTGGAAAGAAGCATCTCAAATGACCAACAGCCAGGAGAGACTTGGCCTCCCTGAGACCCTGGGCAGTTTTGTCCCTCTTCTGTCCTGCTGTCAGGTGATAAACACACGCTTCCACTGAAACGTCCATCATATTCCCGTCAACATAACGTGCAATGTAATGTTACATAAAGGGGCGGGGCCACAGGGGCGCTGGTCCCAGCTGAAAGTTGATTGGTCCCCACAGTTCCCCCCTCACCTGTCACTAAGCAATTCTAAACATTTCATTGACTAATGATAAGGTTGACCCCTTTTTATGAATTGTGGCCTCTCTTATGCTCCCGTCCCACCTTAAAAAATCGTAAAATCGCCTGTGGTTATATACAGAAATGCACACGTTGTATGGGAGTGACCTTCTTAAATGGCATGCTGTGGACAGGGGTTTACCACGGTGGATTACTGTAAATAATCTGTTTTCAGAAAGGCTCTGAGGAGCACAGAAGGACACTTGGTGGGGGACGAGCTGGATTAGCGCTCCTAATCTGCTCTGGTGGAATCGGAAGGGGGCAGGGATGATGTGCTTTATGTCACTTGGAAATTGCTCCTAATCTGGTCCCCACCATCCCAGGGCTGTCACAAAGTGGGGGGGGAGGGGTCCTGTGGCCACTGTCAGGCCCCCCAAGGTGTCCAAAGCTCCCGATGGATTATGTTGATCTTTGTCCTAAAGAGCTTCCCCCCCCCACCCATCCAGACCCCTACATCTCCACCCTGATCTTCACAAATCCCCCCCCCCAACCAGCCACACTAATCCTACCGGTCCCAGGATAGATAAATACCACAGGAGTTTGTGTTTCTTCTTCTTCTTCTTCTTGTGGTTCTTTTACGTCCCCATTTTTTAACAATAATTGTCCGTCTATCACGCTGCTGTTATTGTTAAATCTTTGTTACGCGCCCCGGGCCAAACCATGCCGGGGAAGGACGCTATATAAAAATAAATCGAACGGAGCTGAGCTGACGGTTATGTGTATTTCCCCTAGACATAATACACTTGATGTATGCTGCGCAGTGATTATAACAGCGGGCTTGTCACCCGGGGCATGTGCCGCGTCTGTCGGCGACATCACCCTGTGTCACATGGCCTCAGCTGCGTGGTGAGCGGTAATGAAAACAACCTCAATCCCGGCGCCTGCATACGTCTGCGGGATGCGACAGGCTGGGCCCCTGTTCAGGATGCCCTGCCTCGCGCAGTGGATGCATTTAAATTTTGCATAATTTTATTTATTTAGAAGGTGCTTTTATTGGAGGGAACATTTTTATGGAATCGGGGGTTAAGGGGCTCAAGGGTCCAAAAGCAAAATCACTCTACCTACTCTGGGATTCAGACCAGTGACCTTCTGATCATAGGCACAGCAGCTTAATGCACTGAGCCACACAACGCCCCTACCTAATATGCACCAACTAACATACACACAATGACATAGACACACACAAACCCATAACCATGCACAACGATGGTGCATGATTATGGTGCCCCTGTGGACCACACAAAGGCACTATCCAATGGGGGGACAGGGGCTTAGAGTTAGGGTTGATCTTTTGGGGCCCTAGAATCAACAAACCTCCTCCGATTCTCCAGAAAAACTAAAGAATGCAAGCAGAAAACAGAGGTGCACTCTGGGAAAGTTAAAAATACTCAGCCCATTGCTAATGTTTTATATTTGATTGGGACTTTAGATGTTTTTACACAAGGCAATAAAGTCTTAAGTAATCTCTGGTGAGAGTCACATTTTGCCGTGTAATGCTGGGATTGCCAAACACACAATGATGCACTCAGACACAGATCCAGAAGCAGGCTCTCACACACTGACAAAATGTGTATGAGGATAAATGCACACAGACAAGACAGCACTATCCTGTGATTTTCAGAAAGGGGACAGTCCATTCCTGTCCAAGTCTTTAGGCTCAACTTTTAGGGAGCGCAAATTTAGCTTTAAATAAGTCAAAGAAGGGCGGCTTGGAACATTTAATTCCAGATGTTGATTCAGGTCAAACTGCTATCATCCTGAAACTATCCTCACTAGAACACCGATAAAAATAACTTCAAGACTGTCACTTTAAAAGGATCATGAGAAAGACCCCCGAGTCCAGCCCTGTCATTAACTCTGGTGGTTATTAAACACAGACCGCTGGTTTCTTCAAAGCCTCTGAACATGTTCAACACGTGGGTCCTGGACGCTGCTGGATCCCTCCCCAACGGAGGCCGAGTATCCGCTTCCAGGGTCACGCATCAGTTTGCCCCCCACAGGGACCACCCCAGCCCCACCCCTGCAGACCCTCAGCTGCCTACGGGTCAGGCCATTAGGGTTGGGGGGGGGGCATAATCGCACAAGGTGCTGTATAACGCAAATAGAAACCACCACCCCCTAAATGAGAAACAGATGACAGAATTAAATCAATTTCCTGCGGCTGGGAAAATGGCTTCATGATGAGGCACAAAGTCATCCCACTGCTTCATGTGGCTGGGGAGTCATTACTGCCTGTGGTGGGGAGGGTGGGTGCTTTGAAGAGGGAGGGGGACAAGATTCCACGAGCGTGGCAAACGCTGGGGGAATGTCCACCTTCCTCTGCCCTTATTCCTAAGCTCTGCCTCCTCTGCCTTGGGAATCTGCCCCAACTGTCCTACTGCGGATCCCTGTTTCCAAATAAATCACTATTTTGTTATTATATTTGTTTTGCCAGTGCCGGATGGGAGGGGTGCAATTCATACAGAGGCGGCAACCTTATTATTAGCCAGTGCCAATGAGTGACGGGGAGTGGGCTCTCCGTGGGCCAATCAACTTTCAGCCAGGGCCCGTGCCACTGTGGCCCCACCTCTGGTGCGCACACAGTGTCACTGGGGGCTGTCCTGATCTGTGGGATTGAAGCGCAAGACTGGTCCACAGCGAGCACATGTCTGTGTGTGTTTGCGTGTCCGAGAAGTCTCACAGGTGCATGTAAAAAAAAAAAAAAAAAAAAGAAAAGAAATGAACATGCCTGACCTGTCCAGAAACCCAGCTCCCTAGAGGAAAAACACACACACACACACACACACACACACACACACCATTTTCAGAGCCACATGCAGGAAGCCACCGCCATTGTTACACATGATTCCTGCCTGGAGGGGTGGGGTGGGGGAGTAGAAGAGGTTGGGGAGGGAAGAAAAGACAGAGAAAATGACAGAGAGGACGTACATTTTCAAATGTCACGCCGACATTACGTTGACATATATGGATGCGTGGCAGCACCCTGGAAAGGAGGGGGCGACGGAGGTGAGAGAGAACAGGCCACTCGGGGGGGCAAACGAGGCTCTGGAGGAGTGATTCAGCTGAAAGGGCCTTCTCACTGACCTCCTGGCCACGGGCACTCCAGCACGCCCACTTCCTTGACACACGTGTCTTAGAGGGCAGCGTCCACAAACGATATAGAGCATGAAGTCGGAGCCTCTGCTGAGTTTAGCACGTTAAACTGAAGACTGGGGAGGTTAACAGGAAATGGCATGTGATGCCTTGCTTTGCTCTGACAAACACGGCCTCCGAAGGCCTCCCTCCAGCAGATACTGACCACTGAACGCCTCCACCGTGCTCCCCACCCCCGCAGGCCTTTAACAGGGATGCACCATCATCCGCACAGATATTTATATCGTGGGGCCGTACGAAGAGACACAAATGGAGCGGTCGCTTGAAAGACGATGCTGTCTAGGCGAAGCCAAAGGCGTCACAAACAGCACTTTGGTGTTCGATGAATGCCAGTTTGGTCTTTTCTTGTCCTTTCAGACAGTTCCTCAGACACCCACGAACACGGAGGAACGGATTTTTATCAGTATGAGCACCAGGGGACAGGTGGACAATGAGCCACTAGAGGGCACCCCAAAGTCGACCATGAGTTGGTACGAGAAATGGGTGTGGGTATGGGCATGCTCAGTAAAGGGACAATGAGTGTGGGGGGGGGGGACATATTTCCAGCCACCATCTGCCAAAACATGAACAACCTGACTTTGCATGTTCTCGAAATCCCGTTCCTCGCTATCCTCAAATCCCCAGGCAGTGGAATGCACCATCCCTCTTTCACGGGACACAAAGGGCGGATTGTAGGTATAAGCACATCCCCAATGGGGGGAGATGAATACGCCCAGCGAGGCAACAGCGGACGACCTCAACACCCCCACACCCCCCGGGCAGCAGGGATGCTGACTGTGAGAGCTGGGGTGGCACGCAGAGATGAAAGCCCCAAGTGCTCCACAGCACCACCTAGTGGCACTGATACACTTGCATTTCCTTTATCACCTATTTATGCAACACCCACCGAGGAGTGAACGTTATGTTGTAAATAACAGCTCGAAGAGAGATTTTCTGTGCCCACTTCGATGACCTTTCCTTTCATGTATTTACCACCGCTTCATCTACTTCTGAGCACTTGAAAGATGCTAAAACGAGGTGAAAATATCAAGGAACAAAAGAATCCGAGAAATAAACATGCAAATTTAAGAGCAGGGCAGCACCCTGAGTTTTAGTATGGGATGCTGCCAGGTTGCTAAGGAGCACCCCCCACGACCTCCCCGTGAAGCATGAAGTTATCCCGCATGCCGTTGGGGTCTTGACCTTGACCATGACACCCCCCACAGGCTCCTCACAGAACGACGAATAGAAACCGCCTCTCCGCATCAACTTCTCCGTTCCCCTGTTCGATCCACCTCCCTCTCATCCATCTGCTCTGACCTTTCTCCCATTTATTCTCTCTCCTTTATTTGCTTCTTCTGTTTCTTTCCTTCTTCTTATAAGAAAAGGAGGTAGGAGGGAAGTGGAGACACGTTGAGTAATGTTACCTGGATGACCTGCCCCCCCCTTCCCCCATCTTGGTTACGGGCAGCCGCATTGACGCATTATACTGGGGGGGGGCTAGTTACTGCCTTCGGGAACGGGGCTGCTGGGGAGCAGCACTGCCAGATCGATTCGTTTTTGTGCCCCCCCAACCCCCAACTACTGAGGCCTATTTTTCAGAGGAATGGGAAGTGTGGGCTGGGGGGCGGGATTTTCTGACCAACTTGCCATCCGTGTCCCATCAATTCCATACGTTTTCTTCTCGGAGAGCCTCGAGAGAAACCCCCCACCCCGGATGCCAAGGTGCAAGATGGGCAGTGAGCGTGGTCGCCATGACAATAAGCCTCGTCTGAAATCAACAGGTCTGTAAGGACTCACAGGCACTGTGGAGCAGTGAACAGGCTGCGGCAGGATGACCAGCATCCGCCATTCCCATTTCCAGACCTCACATCTACACATCAATTCCCATTTCTGGATCTTACATCCGTCATTCCCATTTATAGACCTCACGTCTGCCAGTCCCATTAATGGACCTCACGTATGCATGCCATTTCCCTATTGCAATGCAGATCTAACATCCGCATTCCTGGTTCTTTCACCACAGGCCAGGTGTTCTCCAGCCTGAGCTGATTAGCGACGCCTGTGCCAGGCTGCTCCTTCACAATGGCACCACTAGAGGAGATCTCGTTAGTGTCCCAATTACCGCTAAGAACCTTGTTCAAGGTTACATCTGCTGCGCACTGTCCCGTCCACCTCGCGCCTTACACGCATAGGCAGGCCTCCTGCACTCTCCGGTGGGCCCCCTCTGACCTTAATGAGCTTCAAGTTACTGAAGTCAAACGTCAATTAAAGCTGCTTCAATATGAATGGTGAGTCTTTAATTGTTAATGCATGTATTTTAAATTTTTACCAAGTCCTGAATGGCCAACTGGTGGAGCAAAAATAAAAAGGTGAAGTACTTTGGAGGAATTTGTTTCTGTGAAATAAACGGTAGTCGTGAACCAGCAATAAAACGACACACGAGGCTAATTAATGTGCCAGCTCACCCCCTCCCCCAACCTAACAAAAAAACCCATAAAAGTTTTTAATTCTATTAAAGCCAGAACATTGTCTTTGCACGACACATATTTTTGGATAATAGTCGTCTACTCTCCACTGGAACACAACTTATTTTAAAATGGCAGTTTTGCCTAATAATCCACCCCCGCCCCCCCAAACCCGACACTGCCAGATGATTTGGGGCACGGCTGGGACTCGCGCCAAGCTACCAGAGCGCCCGTCCCATCCCGGGGAAGGTTAATGCACTGCCGGGGCTTTAACGAGCCCGGCGGACCATTAGTCTCAGCGCAGCGGAAGAAGCAGGATGCTCGGGGCTGGCTGTCCGGTGTGTAAATGCGGCCCATTCCATTAGCAGATGCACACACGCTCACACTCGTCACATGTGTGCACTCCATTTCAATAATACACACACAACTGGTGTCCTGGCCCTGAATTTCTGGGGCCCGGGAAGCAAAGTGATAATCAGACGACTCCCACCAAACGTCTGCTTCATTTACGTCTCTCGTCATCCCAACTGCAACTGTCTCACAAGACCCAACTCGCCATTAAATACCACTCATGGACACATGAGGAAGGTCATGTAGGGTCACTTGGCAAATAACCTTTATATCGTTTTCAATTTTCCCTGCTTCTCATGATCTTGGCCAACATATACACCTACGTCACCCCCTTCCTGCTCTAGGTGTAGCTTCTGCTTCAATGTCAGGCGCTCACCAGCAAACCTCCAGGTTTATACCATCTCTCTACCTCCAATTCTTGCTTCCACATCGTTGCCTTTTCTCTGCTGCCGTTGCCTCTGACCTGCTCCCCACTCCGGAGAAGATTCCGGGAAAGAGGTACAGGGTCTGATTACTCGCTTACTTATGCAGATCCGTGTATATATCATCGAGGGGACAGAATTGCCACCTGTGGGTATGAAGTCGGAAGGTACAAGTTTGGTATGAGGAGCTAAACAGCAAATCTCACAGGTGTCCAAGAAAATTCCGAGGCTCTGAATGACTCATTAAACGTCCGAAAAGCCTGCTTCATGACCATACTCACGGCGCTTCAAAAAAACATGGAATGGGGTTCCAGGGATCTATCTCCATTAGCTGGGGAGGCTTTGCAACAGAATAATTCGTTGTTTCAATTACACACTCCATCAGAGAGGAAGAGGAAGAGAAAGACGAAGAGGCCTTAATTACGTTCTTCTGATTATATGACCCTTCAGCTCCTTGTGGGTTTTAGGCTGGAATGCAGCACGTATTGGATGAAACGGCCTGTGAATAAAAATGGCACTTTGAGCTTTTCAATAACGCCAGAGCCTCCCCAGTCCATGAGGATGTGTGAGGGAACATTCAGAGACCCAAGGGAGATCCACATTTCTACCATGTTCTCGTCCAGAAGAAATCACTGTGGAAAGCCAAGAAGAAATAAGAAACAGAAGAAATCAATTAGAGAAGACATCTGAAGAGAGAGAGACACTGTAAGCAAGTCGAGAGCGATCAGCGCGTTGACCTGTATAATTTCTACTGCCCGTCATTTTGCCTGAGGTAAAAATGAAGGCAATTTTTTTTCTATAGCCGAGGTTTGGTGACATATTGGTGGTTAATCCATTTTCGCGTTTCTCTTGCAGCACAAAATATCACATCAGAAGATTCCCGTCAGTTGCCACGACTACCTGGCTTGTAGTATTTGCACAAAGGAGTCCCTTCAGATCCGTGTGCTTCGGAGTCACGTGTGGGACACAACCAGGCTGATCCGCTGGCTCGTGGTGGAAAATGTGTCCAGGATGACTGGCTGGAGCCACCGGCTGCCCCCCACCAACAGCTCTGTGTGCTGGTGCCACGGGGGGTCGCCCAAATGACAAAAATAATCAGCCAAAGATTCTAAAAAAAGAACAATTAAGACATATTTTTGTGCACCGATAGGGCTAGAAATCTTTGAGAACTGTGGAGCACAGAAGAAGAAAGCAAGGCATTAAAAATCAGATACAATTTGCACAGAAACACAAGCACATAATCACTCGAACATGACGGTACAGTATATATATATTCATACGTTATGCTCTAATGAGTGTCATTTCCCTGAAAAGAAAGTATTTTTTAACATCCATTACCGTATAAATAAGTATAAACTCTAAAATAAACAGAGCAAATAAATAAACTTTTTTTCCCATCCTGCATTCAATCTTTCAGTCTTGCCTGGTGGGCAGTTATTTATAGCCGTAACGATCCATATAAACAGACGCAGCTGGTGCAGGGAGTTTTTCTTTAAGGAAAGTGTGGCATAAGCTGGACCTTGCGGTCTGATACTTAACGCTCCTGTTAATGGTGCCCCAGTCTCCAGCTGGACAGTCAAGGGCTGCCAACCTTCCTTTCTGCTCAGTTCACTGGCCACTTCCTGCTGAAAGCGGCAGTCACTTCCTGCTTAAAATGCCTGGCCCATAGGGACTTGCTGGCTTCACCTTGTTAAGACACCATCCCAAAGCATTGCACCACACCCAATACTGATCCTACACCCATACTCTCAACCACATTTATCCATTATTCGTATTATTATTATTCCTCTTTGGAGGTTGTGGGTAACCGGCCTCATTTTGCCCAGTTCACCAAAACCCAGGCTTCCCTGACATTCTCTTGGGATGTCCCTCTCATTGCACCCCAATTGCCCGACCCCCAAACACCGCCACCACACCACGTGCCCTTACTGAAAAGTGCTCCATACTGTAAGTCGGGCTCTCTACGCCCCTTCATTTGTTGCCTTTACAGGTTGTCCTCACCTCATTAGAAGAGTAAATATTCTGCCGGTGAAGGAGTAGCCAGCAGCGACTGACGGGCGGCTGAGGGGGAGGGGGGTGAATCCCTATCGATCTCCTGTCACTGCTATCTCCCCTGGCAGCCCTGTGCTGTTTAAGGAGTGCGAAAGGGACAGCGCCGGAGAAAGAAGCCTCATGAATACATAAATAATGGAAAGCGAGTGAAATAAAGAACAGGAGGAGAGAGCGAGAGAGAGAGGAGGCCTGGCTGGGAGAACAGGGTTAGGGAGGTGGGGGGGGACACGCTTAAATCTGGGGCCCGAGTCGCAAAAACCACAACATGTGTCCATAATTAACATGTCCCACACACACCACGTGTGGGAAGTCAACTATAAACAACTGATGTTTCTTATTACTCGTGTCATTCATTTGGGAGGAAAAATACATTTAGCCATAAGTGTGCGGTTTCTGTGTGTCTTATACGATGGCAGAGATGAAGAGATGAAGGCTTCAGATGAGGAGAACGAAGGCGAGGCCACTAGCTGAGGCGATGGCTGTTTTCTGTGGCACACCGGAGGATCGCTCTCCCTCGTGGGGTAAAACCGAACGCCAAGCTGCATCTCATTGAACTTCAAACAGAGGCGGGCGTCAATACATAAATAGAGAGCACCCCCATGAGTGGCATCTTAGGATATAATAGGGTAGCTTGGAGAAGGTCAACCACTTCCTGTCTGATGTCACTTCCTGTCTGATTTCTTTATCAGCCTGGGCATTGCTGATGTGAACACGTGTCTGGCAACAGCTTCGCCGATGCTGCACATTAGCTCATGACGCCCTTGTATCGGCCTTCTGTGGAGGGGGGGTGTTTAAAGAAGGCTGCAGATGAAACAGTGCCACTTAAATGCTGCCAAATGGGGGGCGTGCCATGGTAATGTGGTTCTCAGTGATTTCCTTGTTCCTCTATTAAACCACTCCATCGTTCCAGCAATCCGTGACTCAGAGGAGGGCTGATTTTTCATGCATGCCAAGGCCTGCCTTAATCCCTGACCCCAGGTCCCCCAGCCGGAAACTGAGCTGCCCACGTGCTCCTACACGTTGTCGCCATGTTTCGCACGGGACTTGGCGGCACACGCGTGCACGATTCCTTCTGCTTCTAGGCTTGCATGCATCACACGAACTTCTGTTCGCTTGTCGTTATCCCTCACTAAGCAGCCCTTCTGGACCGTTGCTCCCGAACTCAAGCTGCTATCCAAGTCCGTCAGGCAAAAGCGACGTCCACAAGCCTGAAGCGAAACAGTGACCCGGGGACCCTTCATCTCTGTGGTGATGGGGACCGAAATGGGCATTTGAAGTACTTCGTCCAAACACAGCCAGCGCTGCCAGACACAAAGGAAATTAAAGAGGACCATGAACAAGAGATATCAGGGTGTGGAGTAATTGCTCTCTTGAACCTGGCTGACCAATCAAGACTTCACAGCAGGAATAAAGGTTCTTTGTATCCATCTACCAGAATATTCCTTCAAATTCGCGATGGAGTAAAAAAAAATAACTCTATTTCTTTATTTAAAACCCAGTGGCAGCGGCAGCAGGGTTGAACCTGACTGTCTCATATTTAGCGCTGACACCGGGGATGCAGGAGACCCACATTCATGCAGTTCCAGCACCTTCTTCAAGCAGTTTGAAGGGCTCGATGATTCATGCAGGTGTGAATCCTGGACTGCAGTGGGAGAGCCCGCCTCTTACATCTTGACAGCTCCTCATTGGCCCTGCTGCCTGTTGTTCCACCAGCCCTGCCCATGGACACATGTGCGACTAGGCGTGTGTGTATATCTACTCCTGTGTCTTTTCACCTATGTGCGCCGGACAGGGGTGCCGACGT
>JABFEA020000048.1:14752024-14767821 GCA_019775915.2 Cyphomyrus plagiostoma | reverse complement strand
GGGTCCCCCCCCCCCCCCCCATCATCCAGGCCTGTTGAGAAATTCTCAGCAGCAAGTTCTCTGCTCCCACGTCATGTTGAAACCTCCGTAAGCGGGGGATGAGCCCTCCCCTTAGCAGGATCCGTTAAGTCGCCGCATCTCTGAGGCAGAAGGTTGCACAAGGTAAATAAACACTTGTTAGATATGCTACGGTGGGGGTATTCTGCCTGAATGCCAGGCGTTAGCCTTGTGTCTTAAGGAATGTGTACGGGGGGATGCTGAAGGATCTGAGGAAGTCAGTACAAACTTAATATGGTTCTGCTAAGCTAATCAGCTGCCTTTACAGGAGCATAAGGAAAGCTTTGTAACTAGATTCCTACCTTTCCACGATCCCCACAGCAACCAGGTCTTAACAATAACAGAAGGAATAACAGTGTATGGCTCTGAGGCTAGGGATCTGTGCTGGCAATCAGAAGGTTGCCGGTTTCAATCCCATGAATGCCAGGAGTGATCCTACTCCATTGGGGCCCTAAACAAGGCCCTTAATCTGCAATTGTTCAGTCCTGGGTTTGATGTTAACCAACACTCAGCCCTGCATGCAGGTCCTTCAACTTTTAGGGTTGGTGACAGGATTAGCCCTCCAAGCCACCAGACAAAATTCACACTGTTCCATCCGGACTAGTGTGGTGCTGAGGTATCACCTGCCGCTGTGCTTCACTGGGGTTCACATCCCTGAGGTGGTTTGTCGTGTGGTGGGCGTCGCATCATGTTATATCAGCATGCACTCCCTAACTCCTCCCCCTCACCATACACACATCAGGGGTGAAAAAAGGTGTAATATAATCCGTTAAAGACAGTGTCCCAAGCAGACCCTCACTCCATGGCTACAATATTAAACTGAGGTGTATCAATGTGGTGGTTTTGACTTTAGGCCGAACTTAATTCTCTATTTATAAACAGGAGGGTCACTGTCCAGTGTCACGTCTGTTTCTGCCTGACCTGCTACAAATTTGACCTTAACACAGAAAACTTTTTCCTTTTGAATTCTCCTATGGTGCTTTTAGAGCTGCGTTCACTGGAATGTTGATTACTCTGACCCGTCGAGGGTCGGACTCATCCTCGGAACGTTTTTAGCTTCGGAACAAAGGGATCAAACTGGGGAAGCATCGAATGACTGAGACTGATCGGATCAGTGGAGCCGGGTGTGAAAATTCGCTGAAAGCGGGACTCTGTCTGGAGCGTGAGCCAAAAACTGAGAGTAGGTGTTGCCAGAATTTTGAAGGACTCATAAAGTTCGAGATGAACTTGACAGCAGTGATTGTCAGCAGGGACAGTGCTTTCAGCGAAGCTTTGATTGAAGCATTTACATTAAACCGTCACTGCGATATTAACAGATAAGACAGATCGCACTGGTAAAGTGCTTAGGGACAGGACCCTCCTTATAGAGGAGGGGTGACAGCCGCAAACTATGGAACAGCCTGTAAAACGTCATGCCACAAAGCTAGCAGTCGTTTCTACATGCCGCACGGCTCCACATCTACGCCTGAGTCACTCGCACAGCTCTACAAAAATACCGCAAAGCCGAATTAAAACCGGCCTGTTTTGAGGCAGAAAAGCTGGCCTCAGCCATCCGTATAGCTGCCAGTAGAGCTTCTTATCCAGAACGACGTTCCTCCCCTGTCCCCAGAGAGCCGAGAAGAACAGGTCTTAATACTTTAAGACAAGCCAGGAACACACAACGGCCAAGCTCACCCGGGCGCTGCCGAATCTCACGTCACCTTGTGCATCACGTCAGCTCTTACTCTTCATATGAGCACCCTTCTGTGTTCATGCCCGACGTAGTTTCGGTAATCCCTCCTTCAAGTCCCACCTCCACTAGGGAATGCGTGAGACGGCTCCAGACAGCACAAGCTAGGAGGCTGGGGTGAAATGAGCCGTAAATGATGTTCAGGGCTGACCCATGAAGGCCTCCGCGTATCGATCCAGGCCAGCTTTGCACTTTTACAAACGACTGTCCTCGAACTCGCGCGGGTATCTGACACATACTGAAGGGATTTCCCCTCGAGGTTGTTAAAGACTGGCACTGCAAATCACCAGTCAATGACCGGACTCAATAGCGATGATTTTCTCCTGAAGTTGCATTTCACTTTACGTCGGGAGTCGAGGGCGGAGCCAAGCGAACTTCAGGCTTCACTTTACTTTCTTCCCCAGCTTATCATTTTTTCGTTTTTGTCCCACGGTACATATGAATGTGTCTCTTTTCTCTGCCCCTAGGATGCCCGGAAGGGAAGTGTGCCAGTTCCGGCTCCCTTTCTATGAGTCGATTTATTTGGTTCTGCTCATTCCCGGTGAGACAGCTTCTTTTCTCTTTGTTCACCCCAGTGATTCTTTTGGTTTCCCCATTTTTTAAGCAGTAGTGGAAACCTTAACAGTAAAGTCAGAATCCATTTTCCCCAGCTCTCACGTGATACACTTCTCACCCCAAGCAAGTTGGCTTGAGACATCTGAATGCCATTTAAAAAGAGGTCAAAGAAATGTGGTGGCCAACGACAGGATTGACCAGAAGCACAGTACTGACGTTACATAGCTCACAGCTAGACAAAGCTGTGGTTCAGATTTAGCGTTAGCAATGCAGAGCCAACTTTGCTACATGTCCATCATCATTTCACTTTCAAACATACATACTTATTGACCCAGGTTCCTGCTCTAACATCCTTTCTTGTATTTATTTACCTTCATTGTAGTTGTTATTGTGCTACAGCAATTATTGCTCATTTTCTTAGCAGTATGAGTGCAGTCGGAAGCCATCGTGCTAATTGTGTGGCACACGATAACAGACCCCAATGCGCCTCTTGTGTAGAACGGTTCCCTTGATTACAAGGTAGGGCAGGAGGAACACGTATAAGGAGAGATCTAATTAGTCTAATGAGATGAATGAAAGGGGTGGTATGAAGGATCCATGTATGTATGTAAATTTTGTTGTCTCCATGGGGGTACATTTTGAGAAAATATTCCCAACAAACAGAATAGCTCTTCAAAGGTAACACTCTACAGACATACACAAATTTTTTCCACAACTGATTTCCTGAAATTAAAGGTGCATTAACATTTGTTATCATTGTTTACCAGTCTTTTTTCTTCATCCTCGTCAAAGCTAGTTTAGGGTTCATTAAAGTGCGAGGCGACAGGAAGTCTGGGATGAGAGACGGTAATGCGCATGGATGCAGATCTCTGTGCATTCTTTGTTTGTGCGTACGAATTTGTTTCTTTTCACTCAATATTTTCCTCCCCTCCCATCTCTACTCCTCACAAACCCCTTTAGCAGAAAGAGGGAAAGCAGCAAAAGCACGCCGTGAAGACACACACAGACACAGGTAGGCACATGTGCAGACATCCGTACATAGACGCGTGCACAAACGCTCATTAGCAGTCATCCCCATTTACACACTGATGTGAATTTCCTCACTGGAATAACACTGAAGCTGCCCAGGGCTGGATGTCGTCGAATCTGTATTCGCACGCACACACAGAAAGTAGGAACACAGCACTGACATATTGTATCAGCTTAGGTATTTTATGCTGTTCTACTGCTCATTAAGAGCACCTCTGCTATTGGCATCCTATTAATATACAGTGAAGGCATCTCTGTGCTGTTATTGTCCAAATCATAATGAGCGTGAATCTTACCGTTGTGCATTGCAGACTGCATAGAAATATTAACACTGTTAGCGCCCTTAGCACCCGGTATGGAATAGGCACCTGAGTCATTAGCATACCTGCCTACTGCAGTGTGTCTGTGAGTGTATACATCTTCAGGGACCTATGCAAATGTTAGCATCCCGCCAGCCCCCATATGCACTAGAAGCACTTAAGCGGCTAGCATCCTGTCTCCATTCCCAAGCAACCAGCAGGCCCAAAATGACAGCTACGCAAACCTAAACCGCAAGGAGGAGGGCCGTCCGCGTTTCTTAAAAAGAATAACAAATAAAATAAATAAGCGAAATCCCTGTCAAGCCACAGAAGCCAAGAAAAATAAATAAATTAAAATCAGCATCTGTTAGCGCGCCTACCTATTCGTTCGTTTTAATTAAGCCTGTTGACTTTCCAGATTCCCGCATGAATCTGGCTTTATGAGTCTTGTCACCCCTGGGGTGGGACAGATGTTCTAAATTTTTCTCAGACAGGTCCAACAAACACCCCCCCCACCCCCCCCCATGGTCAGAACATCTGCACATTTCGGAAAGGGGATGGGCTTTTCCTGCGTCACAAGTCACACTCCAGTTGTGGTCCCCAAAGACGGCAGTGAAGGCGTCCTTCACATACGCGCGAAACGGCGCTATTTTTTCCCAGATCTGAGCAACTCCCCGGCAGCCCGACTACAGACGTACACCAAAAAAAAAAAAAAAGACGTGAATCACCTCCTTCATCGCGTGGATATGAAAAACACCACAGGAAAAACAAGAAGGAAGCGATTTCCTAAGTGAGCAGCAGTGTTCTAACATAATCCTGGATAACCGGCCATATCCGCAGTTTCCCCCCTTTCCACTCACACCGTGTCCTTGCAACATAAAGAGGCGGAGCCGATCCGTTAGTTTCTCCCCGGCTCCAACGAGCCTTGCATGCAGGGCTGCCTCCAAATGCTCTTCAGTCCCAATCTCCTTAGGCCCATAAAGGAGGCATTACAGACCTCGCAAGCCGTTCAGTAAATGTCTGATTTTATAAACAATTAAAGTTGCCTCGGGTAACTGCTTCCACTGAGAAAATAAACTATGCAACAGGCCGGTAGTTAACTTACTGAGATTGCAGCCAGCAGAGAGTGTGGGGCACGAGTGTGTGGGGGGGCCATTTCACACTGAAATCCAAATAAATGCCGTTTTACACTGCAGATAAGCATTTAACCAGAGCTGTCTCAATAAAACGATTCAGTTCCATGAACGGCTAATGTGTTTATTTGTAGGCCATGTCAGTAGCGTCTAAGTGATGGCCTACAATAAAATGAGGTCAACTAAACTCTTACCAGACAGTGTCAGCACTCTGAATCAACATTCAGGAAAGCCCAGGACTCAGCTCTTACAATGTCGGACCGGAGCTGGCCTGGGAATCCCCGGAGGATCTTCCCCGTCAATCACGGTGCCGACTGCCTCCGACATCTACATCCTGTCCTACTGCATCTCCAGTCTTTGTTTAGTCAACGGAACGATTTTCTTCACATCCACCCCCTTTCCTATACCTGGCGTTCCCCTGTCAGACAGCGTTAGGGGAACCCTGAAGGTAAATAGTACCTACAGCAGGATGTGATGCGCAAATTTAAATATGCCACCTCTGGTGGGGGATTTTAATCAATGTGGAAGAGAGACAGCGAGCGTCATCCCGGTGCCCGGCACGGACATCTGTGCATTTTCACGTGCGAGTGACACTCCAGCCGTGACCTGCTATGGGTTTAGGACAGACGGTGATGAATTCCACGAGGGCTTGGAGGTCTTTACCCTCAGGCTTTGTCTCTGTCCGCAACGTCACCGTCAGACACTTTGCTTAAAACAACACCACTCTGAGCAAACAGCTTCAGCGTCCCGATTTTATCAGTTCACTCCGTGTTGCATCTTTCATGCTTTCTGAGAGTCTCGCCAAAACCAAGCCAGGCCACATGGTCAGACCGCTGCAAGGCAAAAAGTTCTCCCATTCTTCTTCTCCCTGACATCTAGAAGCCATTCGGATTTGCTAAGTGATAAGGAGGCCTCAGCTCAAGGTTCCATAAATTGACGACGTGTGAGCTGAACACTGACCCAGTTCATGAATGGTACAATACTTTGTCTTTTTTTTTTTTGGGCTGGTGTTGTTTCATTTACCAGCAACTGTGGACTCAAATCAGATCCCATCTGCAAGCCCAGCAGGAAACAGAAAGTTCATATCAAGGATATAATGTTTACCTTCATATCAGAAACACTCTATATGTCTCTTTAGAAGTCATCATAATACCCACCTTCAAACAGCTCTCCTGTTGAGGTACACAATAGAAAATGTTATTGTAATAAAAAAATGGAAAATATGACTCCCAAGTGTGTGTGTACCTAGCTATATGTGTGTCACCAGCTTTATGTGCTGAGATTTTGGGGCTAAAGATTCATGAATGGGCACCCGGGGGTCGACGTGAGAAACAGACACTGAGGTCATTGGTCCTATTATGAGAGTCAGTCACGACTTGGCAGAATGCAGCAGAATAACAGATGCATTATGCAACACATACGTCCCAAGCAATGAGGCATATCAGGGAAGCCGGCCCTTGCCAGTCCACAGGCCTTCCTCTCGCCAGCCCTCTGCAGAAAGCTGTCGGGGAGGACCGCCACGCTTTGAAGCTCGTGTTTTGCCGGCCGCTCGCGGTTCTGACAGTAAAATATACTTCCTGCGGAGCTGATGTCCCCCGTTGGACTGGCCCATTATGTAAGGCTGAGAACAGACCAATCACTCCAAGTGGGGCAAGCGCAACCATACAGTATGGGGATGAGAGGAAGAAATAAGGGATTTATTTGGGGAAGGGAGTGGAGACAGTATTAACAATGGGAGTTGGGTAATGGAATTGCCCAAAACAACCCAAACAAGCTTTGAGTCGCAGAAGGACTATAACTGGGGAGGGATGGAGCTCTTTGGGCTCCAGTTGAGGCCAACATACACCAAGTAATGGACAGAGGTAGGTCCAGAGAGTATATATCCAGACCAGGGTTTTTTTTCAACCAACCAGTGGAGTATAAAAAGTCTCAGTCACAGAGTGACTTAATGGTTAGGGAAGCGCCTAATTGAAAGATTGCAGGTTCCAATCCCCGACCAGCACGGCACCACTGAGGTACAGTGAGCAGGGTACCGCCCCCCAGCTGAATTAGCTGGCCCTTGCTATGTCATGATGTCACATATGGGTTAAATGCAGAGAATGCATTTCGTTGTTGTGCACTGTGTGCTGTGGTTGTTAACAATGACCACTGGTTTCCTAATACTACTCAACTGTTTGGTTGAAACAAAATCTTGGTCTGGATTTGTATTCTCTATCTCCTGTAATGGAAATCATTGAGCCTTCTAGTGCTTTGCCATTGTAATACAGGTACAACTATAAAGAAGAATGTATCTTTTCTAGACCTTGTGGACTAGCTAGCACTAAATGGATCGCATGTCTAAGATCAGCGTTGCCCAGTTCCAGTTCCATGGCAAGAATCCATGACAGTTTGCAGATTTCCCTGCCCAAACGTGTCTTAATCAGCCAATTTCAAGGTTTAGTAGGTGTGTTTGAACAGGAAAATTTGCAGACTGTGTTGCAAACTGGCCCTCCAGGACGGGAACTGGTCAACCCAGATTAAATGTATTTCCAATGTACATTTAGTAGGGGTAAACAGTACCCCAAATTCACAGTTCTCTACAAACTTCGGTTCGGGGTTCACGGTTCCGTGTGATTTCGGTACAGCAGGGAAAGCAGAACTCGTTTTGAAATAGTTTGTTATTAAAATTGTAAACACAATTAGGAACAGCAGTAAACCAAAGGCAACGTCGACATGTCTGAATAACAAAACCTAATAGATGCTTATTTGCACATAGCAAAAATAGTTTTGTACAAATAAATAAATAAACAAACAAAACTACAATATCACAACAATCATAATGAACTAAATTGCATGTTCTCTACTATCGAGCATGCCCGCATATCTGTTGCAATAGACACCCCTATAGCCTATACTTATGTTTTAGTCTGGTCTGAATTTTCTGGCAGAAGCACCATGAATGCCGCGGGGAGACTAACCTGTAGAGTCGGTTTCTGGCTCCTTCTGGTTGTACACACATTCGAATGATGTCGTCTTAAATGAATTAGCATGTTGGATGAGTTTTCAGCAACAGATCCTAGTTAGGTATAAGACAGCCTGAGAGTTCTGGTCTTATCAGCTACTCTTTACTGTGCCGGTGCAATGTATCGGGAAATCAAAATGTTCCCAAACTGCCAATTATGACTGACTGTAACCAGCATTAGCCATAACCAGCTCACAGACACAACTGCGTAATATTTTCTGTGTTGAACATCTACTTGTGAATTTAGGTTCCACTCGTGTCAATAAATGAAGTAATTTGTTTCATTGTCCACCTCAAACTGAAAATGATGTACCAAACAGTGCACGATGAATATTTGTACTGTTACAGTCGTAATATTTGGCCGAAATAACATATTCAGAAATCACGTGCAGCAGTTACACTGCCCTAAAGATGGCTCAGAATGGAAAACAGGGTCTGGATACGGGAGGAGAGAGAGAGCACAAATCTTTCATTCATTCATTCATCTAGAATAGTGTTTCTCAGCCCTGTCCTACAGAACCCCCAGACAATTCACATTTTTGCTCCCTCTCAGCTCCCAAAACAGCTGTACCAGGTATTCAGCATTCTTAATTGTTTGGTTTGTTCTGGGCTGTTTGGTTCACCTCTGCTGGGAGCAAGGAGGGAACAAAACTGACTGAGGCTCCTCAAGGACCAGGATAAGAAACACTGACCTCGAACAATGGAGAGGCAAAGTCAATGAATATGCCCCTCACGCGACTCGACCCCCCCCCCACCCAGAACGTCTATGCCACCCATCTTCACAGCTGGCGCATCTGTAGGCTTCGTGATGGTGACGACCCGACTGTAAGAAGCTGGGGTCAGGCAGGAACATTGTTCACCTGCATAATCTGAGAAGGTCAGGAACCGCCGTTCCCCCCCCCTCCCCTTCAGGTCTAAAACATTTAAGAGGATCCCCTCTGCTTTGAAAAAGTGCAGGCGACTGTGAATATTATCAGTGCAGCAAGGGAACTTCAATATTGAATGTCTTTAAAATGTTTTTAAAAAATGAATTGTTGAATTGTGACACTTTGATAAAGGCTATGGGTAGGAGGATGGTATATGACTTTAATTTTCTTTATGACTAATGATAAAACCATATATGCTCTCTCTATCTAATAGAAGAAGAAGTATTAGCTAATTATATTTACAGCCAGCCGCTACATTTATTAAATAACTATGAATGACGCATTTTAGGTCAGGCTATGAGCCTGTGGAGGGCGACGTGACCAGCTGAATCAAACGCGGACATCATTTAACGTAGCATGAGCTAAACTGAGACTTTTGGGGCCACTCAATCCTTTCTTTTCTTCCTCCTCTTGTCTTTTGGGTCACGGCTTGCAGCACGATTGCTGCCTGGCACATCCATGAAGACCGCCAAGTGGGAAGAAAAACACACGCAGTGCCCCTTCGATATCCGAGACTCTCGCTTCCCGGCAGACTGATACGCACCATTGAAATTCAACACAGGCAAGTTAATGTCAGTCAAAGGTAATGGGAGGGGGGGGTTTACAATTTCGGCTGGTTAGAACTCATTCCTTCACACCCTCCCCCATCAATATGGGACAATTAGCCCTGTGCAAACCCACAAGGACTGGTAGAACCCCCCCCTCATCATCCTTCTGCCAGTTTTGGCCACCCACGCCGGAATAACATCATGGCTCAACATTACAACTCTATTAGCTCTGATATTAGAAAGAGTTTCATTTCATTGGTCCCCCAAGGCTTCTGCCAAACCTTTTTATCCAATATGGACACATTCCAAATATACGCTTAGCTAGCGCACCGCTGCTAATTTCTGAAGCGCTCCCCCCAGTCGCTGCGATGCAGCCCATGCCCCCACCCTCACACACACACACACCCAAAATTCAAACGCACTCAATACGCCTGTTGTCAGCGACCTGGGCTCCTGATTATATAAGCGAGGAATGCATTTGTTTGTGGCTGAGTTCGGAGCGCGAGATCTGCATGCAGCTAGGTCAATAAAGGACATAATTTATACTTCCAGCCACAGTACTGAGGAGCAGGTACCATCATAGTTCTTCGTATATTGAGAAATTTCACAGCTCTCTATGTGGTGTCATTAGTTATTCAGGAAGCGGCAGATAACAGAAGAATGTGGAGGAAAAAACAGTATTTCTGGACAGCACTTCGACTGCAGATGAGACACATGACAGATTGAAGGGAAGATTAGGAATTAGGAGCAGAGACACCAGTGCCAGTCCCTACTGGCTAAAGGATGAAATACTAACAGAGTAAATAATGCATGTGGAAGGAAAGGGGGGGCAGAGGGTGTGGTTAGTTTCACCCCACAGCAGTACAAATTGGTTCCCTGCTTGACGTCACGAGGCGTGTTCATTCTGTTTCTGAACCTGCCAATGGCAACCTGTTCACTTCTGTGTGAATTTAGAACGTGGAGCCCACGGACAGACGCTCAAGCAACTAACAGTCCGCCGTTACTTGTCTGTCTTAGCCGTTCGGATGGGCCGACGAGGAGACATGCCAGCGGACAGCTGGCGGAAGCTTCTGGCATTTTCAGCCACGCGATCAAGAAGACAGCGCTCTCGGCAGCAAACTGTAGAGATGCACGGGCTGGGTTGATGTCTGAATCGATACCGAGGGATAGGCACTGGGTAGCAACCAACGGCCCACAGCCATGCGAGGGGCAGGTGTGGGTCCCCACGAGAAGTCCTGTTTCCAGCGGAACGTCGGATGCATTCGAGCTGACAGGGAGTGGGCAGCCGACGCCTGTTCAAGTCCCTATTTTTACACCCACATTCTGTTCTGTTCTAGGCACACCAGCCTAAAATTTGAGCCCTCTGGTTCTGCTCCACAAGGCGTGAGGAAGACACGTTCTGTGTGTCCACAAGCCATCTCGCACGCTACAGGGTCGCTTCTTTTCCAGCACCGCGTTTCCTCAAGGACAAGCTGGAAGTCCACTTCCAGGCACACATAGCTCCAAACGTACCCTCTGTGCTGCCGACCAGAAATGTTCAGTCGGTATTAGACACCGGGAGTTCAGCTCTGGCAGGCAGCAGATAGTGTCTACATGGGGTACTCAAACCAGCCTTCCAGGAATCAGACGGCCTGACCTCCATGTAAAGTCAGCCCCTCACAGAGATGCCCGCACGCTCCGGTCCACGCCATTCCACTTGCTCGCCTGCATTTTGTTCTTTCTTCCCTTGTCCCCCGTCCCTGATTTTCCGAGTTGCCAGGCCAGACCCTAAATCCCCCCACAGCCCTCCCCCCACCCCATTCACCAAACACCCCACTCCCTGAAAATCTGGCTCTCGAACCGTTACGCATTAAAGAAAAAATTGCAGCGTCCCTCAGCGGAATTTTATTAATTTTATTCTGAATAGCGGGTCATGGCAGGTAATTCCAAGCGAAAACTGAATCTGTTTCACTCGTAATTGTTTTCCCTAAAGGGCTCCTTCTTCCCATTTTCCCCCCGTTCCTAAAATCAAGCAGAAAGAGGAATGAAAGTTTTTCAGTCTATCTCCAGTGCTACCAAGAGGCCTCACCTGAGACAGACTCACGGTCTTGTTTTCTGACTTGAAAACCTGATGGAGAACAAACGAGATTTATCGGAGCAATACCCCCCAGTCATCGCTTGCCCTCCCCAGCTTCTCTGTCTATTCAGTCTAATTGCTTCGGTGTCACGCTTGTCCCTGTAAATGTCACCAGTGGCGCATTTGGCTTTGCAGGATCGCCAGATCTATTTGGACTTTCCATCACTGAGAACGTCACCATCACAATGGGTTCACCTGTCTTTTCCCTAACCTTACTGCAGCTGATCTCTGTGTCCACTATCAGCTCTCTGCAGAAACAGCCCAATGTTCTCAAAATCAGGCTCCTGCACACCCGAACACCCATCAGCTACACCCCAGAATGTGTACTGCTGTTGAATAACTTCACACTTACTTACCTTCGAATTTATGTGCACTGGTTTAAACGGTTGAGTAAAATGACACGTAGCACGAAACTGCGAAGAATTTGCACGAAAATTCTTACCGTACTGCAACCTTTAAATGTCATCTGAGTGGAAGTGCATTTGACTAAAATACCAAGCATGCCCTATGAGATGCGTTTTGTCTTCACTGTCTCCTCCTTAGTGGGTGGAGATGGGGGGAGTTGGAGCACAGAATGAAACAGATGTCCCAGGGGAGTCGGCGTCCCGCTCCTTTCAGAATGAAAGTGAACGAAACGGAAAACAGCAGTTAAATTAATAGGGGGCGAATCTGTCGACGACGTCTCCCTTGACTCTCTCCTCCTACCTGCGGCGTTGTTTCGAAGAGCCTCTTTAATCCCTGCTCCGCATATCGTTTTTAAAAAATGCCACTTATCAAGCCCAATCCGCTCAGTGGAAGCCCCGCCACGAAGAAGGGATCTGCGCAGGAGGCCAGGGCACAGCGGATGATGACTGGTACAGCTGGACTGATGACAGGAGATTACCTCAATTGCATACAAAGGCATGAATTCTAGCACAAGTTAAATTTGGTATTATTCATCCGTATTCACACGACTTTAGATGTTTTTAGATTACTCAGAACTACGAGTTTATAATGCTTCCACTGCCGACCCCCAGAACTTTTCTCAATGGCTTTTCTTCTCCCTCGGATAAGATGGACTGGGCTGCTGGATCTTGGGAAACTTTTGCTTTTTGCCTCCCTTATCATCCTAATAGTAGAGATTCTTTAATATGCTGCATCGCCATGGCAACTCTGACAAAAATGCTTATTTAAAGTGGGAGCGGAGCAGTGAGTACGTCTGAGCATCTAGAGAGGGCCTGACCCTGCCAGGAAAATGACCAGCAGTACGTTGTTGAGAAGGAGATGAGCTTCATGCCGTGAGACATGCAAAAAAGGGGATTCTCTACATAATTCAACAGATTTCAATTTCAACTCCTTTTACACTCTTGTATTCATCTCCTGAACATAATGCAATTGATCAGTTTTTCAGGGGAGGAACATACAGTTTTGGACTCACAATATATTCAGCTCCCATTTCTGCCGCTGACCTTGGGAGGGTGACAGTAAGAAGGATCATTTGCCTGGACTAAGAAAAATACGAGTCTTTCTGAGGAGTGCCTAGTTAAGAGGCAACTATGCTTACATCACAAGCAGATAAAACTCAAAACTAGGCTTGGATAGTATTACTGCAATATGGTATATTGCAGCATTCTGGATATTGTTGGATGGCAAAATCACCCACCTCCATTCTGTGAATTTTATCACTTCAAAATACTAGAATAGTGTTGCTTTCTAAAATACTGTCAAGATACCATATACCGTGGTACGTATGCATGACACAACGGTATTAAAATGAGATATTGCCCAAGCCTACTTACCACCACCAAAAGACCCGACCCAAACATGAGACAGTATGTAATTATACCACCACCAACTCCTCAGCAAGCCATACCCCAGCCGCTCCAGGAGCACAGGACGCAGGCTGATCCTACTCTCTAAACCCAAGATATCCTCAGTTGAATGTCTATTTACAGAAAAAAGCACAACCTTTCCATGCATTTTCTGAAATCTCTCATCCTATTCACGGTCACAGGGGGCCCAGTACCTACAGGTGCGAGGTAGGGAACAACCCAGGATGGGGTGCCGACCCATTTCAGGACACATTCACACCAATGGGCAATTTTGACAACTCCAATCCACCTCAGCGTGTTTTTGGGCTGCAGGGGGAGACCGGAGTACCAAGCAGAAACCCCATAAGGAAACAGGGAGAACATGCAAACTCCACACACATAGAACCCGGGTAGAGGTTCAGATCCAGGTCCCACAGGTGGGAGGCGACAGCACTAACCGCTGCAGCACCCCAACAGAGAAAGCTCCACAAACATAGGTGTCAACACACACTCCCAGTTCATCTTTGTACCTGCCCCACTGATGAAACAACGCTGGCGACTCATCTGCAGGTCGCGATGTCATGCATAATCTCACCTTCTACACTTCGGAAGACGGCGTTCTTCTGGAATTAGCCTGAACCCATCATAAGGAAGCTCTTCTGAGCCCTTCATCCGCCATTACATGCTCCCGGTAAAAGCCGCTCTTACCAGCCCTCAAAATCGCATTAACAAGCTCTGCTCCGAGACTGCAGCACCGTGTTAGGACACACCGATGTCCCACTGTGCTCAGGGTCGCAGGTGTATCGGGGGACTGAGGTCGCTAGTCGGCAGCCATGGAGGCCCCATATCACTCCCCACACAGCCCAGTTACCAAATCCGAGGACCCGTGCTGAGTCATTTCCCGGCTCCGGGGGTAATCGACTAAGTCCCTCCTGCATCTGCCACCATGGTCAGCTCTTTAATTTGCTGCGATGGAGTCTAACACCTGACACATTAATATGACTGGATCCTTCACTCAGATAGCACATTAGCAGAAGCGCCTCGCCTAAGGGTACAACGGCAGACCTCAACTTGAACCCAAGCCAGCTATCAGCTATTAGCCCTCATCTTTAAGTGCTTATTTGCTCCTGGAAGAGTGTTGGCCATACAGAGACCGTGCTGGATGCTGGGATGGGAGGAGTATGCAGCCAGGCTTAGGGGCTTGAGATTTAATGTTATTTAATCATAGGTAAATACAGGGGTAATTACATGGCGAAGGATTAATGTGCAAACAGCTGTGACAGAATGGACCCTGCGAGATTATAAATCAGAGCGCCGCCTGTGGCATATCTTGTGTGCGCCTTGTTTTTTACGTGCACTTGTGTTTAAATGGCAAAGCAGCTTAAAAACAAATTTGCACATTAACATTACCTCTGTTAAGCTATCTCGGGTTGCTTGAGTGCGTGATGAAAACACAGCACGGCTGTACAGTGCGTGTTGGGCTCTCATCCCGTGATCAAAGTGCTGACAGGTCAAATAAAGACAGAAAAACGGAAGACCTATATGTGCTTCCGGCATGAGGGGCGTACCTAGAATTCCTGGCAAGATGTCATCTTGGCGCCCCTACAATTTCGCTAACCAGGGGTCCCCCATTGGTAGATTCAGGAAACTGGGAGGCGTGGCCAATAGTGTGATAAAGCATCATCATGCGAACAGTCCACGATCATGTTGGCGTTAATCATGCAGGGATTCATCGGGCCCTTTGTGCAGGAATGCTTTCAGATGCGACAGGGATTGTGGGATCCAGTGATGGGATATAAGGACGACGGGACGGGCCACGGTTGCTGGGTCGATTCTCGGCTTACGGCCAGACGACCGTGTCGGCCCCGGGTCCGGATGGGCGGTGGCGGCAGTGCATTAAAATGGGGGTCCACATGGAGGGGGGAGGGTGTTGAAAGGAGCTTCTTATGGATGTAACTGTTGTCTGTATTTATTTTTTTTTTATCTCTCTCTGTGAATCGAATCTCAGTGGAGGCAACAAATCATATGTGTGTGTGTGTGTGTGTGTGTGTGTGTGTGTGTGTGTCTCTTTGTTCCTTACGGAGCTGTCAGAAGTGTAATCAAAGGAGCCGGTCGGGAAGAGAGGCTCCTCTGCGGACTCTATTAGGGTTCCCCACATGAATTAAAGCCCAGCGAGCCATGCAGACAGCCAGCGCTTGGACAGCACATTCTGGCCCTTTAATTCAGAACACTCTTGGTGGGGGGTGATACACTTAAGGGAGAGCTGAAGTGTGGTGTGTGTTTGTGGCCACTTCGAGTGTTTTTTGGTAGGGCGATGGATGGATAGATGGTGGTGGTACCTTTGGAGGATGCCACCCTAATGAGATCCTGTCCGCATTAAAGGGGCCCATGGCAGGCTAACCTTACACAGGTCCGGCTTTCCCTGCTTCAGATTCCGTGTTCTGCCACTAAATGACAACTCTGCCCCCCCGCGCCACTCCAAAGCCAAGGCCACCAGCACATTTTAAACAAACCGGAGGGGTGCATTTACAAACACTCAGGGCACCAGGTGACGGGGGGGGGGGGGAGTGGCGCTTAAAGGCTGCATTTGCATAGTTTTACCCGGCAGACCCGC
>JABFEA020000048.1:14709735-14727309 GCA_019775915.2 Cyphomyrus plagiostoma | reverse complement strand
CCCCCAACACTCCCGCCCCCAGTATTTAAGCTGTTTGTGAAAATGGCTCTGAGAAGCAGAGCTCAGATCTTATGTAACACCTCTTAATTTGGTTGCCCCCCTTTCTCCTCACTTCCTTCTTACAGCTTTTCTTGTCCTGGCTGTTTTGCCCACCAATTAAATAATAGACAGTTGTTTTTTCTTTTTACTAGCCTGATTTTTCCTGGGGTGGCATGGTGGCACCTCTGGGACATGCATTCAAGTCTCCACCAAGGTTCTACGTGTGTGGAGTTTGCATGTTGTCCCCATGTCATCGTGGGGTTTCCCCCAGGTACTCCGGTTTCCCCCCACTGCTGAGGCTAATTGGAGTTGCCAAATTGCCCATAGGTGTGTATACGTGTGAGTGCATCCCGCGATAAGTTGGCACCCCATCCTGGGCTGTTTCCCGCCTTGCGCCCCTAAATAGGACAAGCAACCTCAGAAAATTTTTCCATTCTCTTCACTTAAAATGAAGACAGTTGCAGAATAAGGCCATGATTGAAAGAAATCAGGATGGACTTTAATAAAGAGCTAACCCTTGTAACCTTTAGCAGGACACATGTTCCTACAGTTACAGTTTGAATGTTAAATGTACTTATTGCACAGCCTCTCATCAATCGCAGTTTTCCCTCTCCACGCTGCACGTTTTATTACCCCGGCGCTTTGCTCTCAAGTTTTATGTCAAACCATATCATTTATTTATTGTTGAGTAAAAGCTATTGTGGCCCAGCATGAGAAATATCTTTATAATACATTTCTTTGGGTGAGCCCCGACATTATCCAGGGGAACTCAGTCACATTCACAGGCAGGAACCCCCGGAAGGTCATTCACAAACGGACTCGCACCTCCATTGTGTTACTAGCAGCCACAAAGTAACACATGCGTTGATTAATATGGGTGCATGATTTTGGGTCAGATAAAGCGCAAAATACACAGTGGTGACTCCATGGCAACAGTGAAACACCAGTTGTGCCTCAGACTCACACTCTCTCACTCTGATTTGTGTGCTATTTTAGTACTCACTACTACCTAGAACACAATAATAAAATTCCACTGTACTCTAGTGTAGAATATAAGTAAACTCTAATGTAGAGTATAAGTCAACATTCCACAGTCCTACAGCTTTAGATGCCCTATGTAGCGGTGGACAATGACGTTGGCATACTATGAAGTTAATGTGAAGGCAGCACTTCTGGATGCCTTATTACCCACCAAGAAGTGCAGTGGATCTTTTTTAGTGTCTGCCTGGCTGTGCAGACCGACCCGAAAGGCAGGTAAAATAAATAAGTAGGCTTTAAGGATCGATTCAGGTCCTGGGCATCCCTGCTAATTTCTGGGCTTTAATAATAAAGGCAATCTTTTAGCCTCGGTTAAATCTCGAATAAGGTGTGGTGCAGTCTGGACAGAAGTGAGAGAGGGAGATGAATCCCATTCGTGGGCGGCGGGGCTCATCCACCGTCTGATGGAGCAGCAGTGACATACAGAGCAGCTCGGGAGTTTTGGTCAGCAGTAGTTAGGAAAAAAAGCACACCCAGCTTGTAGCTCCATGCTGTGCTATTTTTTAGCAGACCACTTTGTGGATTTAACACATTCTTGGTGAAAACAGGGGCAGTTATATGAGAATACGAGGGGCTATAACTCATACAGATTGACCAAGCTTATCATAATCCATTGATATACCTTGAATGTCAATGAGTGACAAAGAAGATGACCAATCAGCTTTCAGCTGGCACCAGTGAACCTGTAGCCTTGCCCCCTGTATACAACCCTGGGTAAAAACCTTGGCTGGTTTCCAGTGGTTGGCCATCACAGGTAGAGAACCTCCAGAAGCAGCAAGTGGTGTGAGAGGATGGAGAGTCCATGCCCCTAAGCCCCAAAGGTGTCTGGGAACTGCCATCACAGTCAGAAAATGTGACGGAGGCACTCTCATCCTCCCTGGCAACAGTAAGGTGCCATAAACACAAAACCCACCGTTACACATCTATGAGAATGATGTATAATAAAAGTTAGGACAGAGCTTGTGTAGGTGGTTATATTGTGCTAATAGGAATTACACCTTACACCTACGCACATACTGCAATTACTTTGGTTACACAATAAAATGGCATCACCATGGGCGGTTTGAACAACAGTAAGAGGGCTTAAACGTGCTGAGAAATCTACCATCGTTTTCATTTCCATATTTATTCCCAGTCGCACTTAAGGTCTGGCGTCAGTGAATGTCCTACAGATTAGCATTTCAGTAAATGATCCAAGTGCCTTCTTTTCTTGATTTTGCCTCCGACTCCCTCCAGATGAGGCTATGAGCCACATGAATTCCTGACTCCAGTCTCTTCAGATGAGCCTGGAAAACCTGGAGAGCATCTATGAGATGTTACAGGTGTCAGTCCACAAGCATTGTTCCATCCTCAAATCAGCCTCTAGAGCAGGGATCTCCAACTCTGGTCCTGGAGAGCTACAGTCCAATAGGTTCTCTACCCTCTCTGGCTTCCGATGAGCCACACCTGTCCTCAGGTTAATGCCAGGTACAGGTGAGGCTCATCAGAAGCAGGTAGAATAGAAAACCTGCTAGACAGTAGCTCTCCGGGACTGGAGAATAGAGAAATGGTTAGACAGCGTCATAACTGGCTCTGTCCACCCATGGTCATGAAACTGAGCTCCTCTCGGTCTGTCTCTGATGACCAGCCCTCTGCTCCCCCTCACTGTTCCCCCCACTCCCCACAGACCACTCACCATCTAACCGCTTCTGACGTCCCGAATCAGGCGCTCGGCCCGTCCAGTCCTGCATGTGAAAGAAAAAAGATGGAAAGATGAACCTAATCTCCTTCGTGTCTCGAAGCTCCCAGACAGCAACCAGCTGCATATAAGCAAATGCCCCTTAATCCCGCTGGATCCCAACTGAAAGATAACTCTCACATTCAGGTATGCCAGAAACCAGCCTATTGGATTCATACTTTTCTAAATTAACCTCATTATAAAAAGCCCATTAGCAGAAACAGAGGCAGTACAGCGACTGAGAAACGAACAGCAACATTTTCTTACTCCCCTGGACAGAGATTTCAGAAAAATAACAAGGATTCCTTTACATCTTCTGTCCTTCTTTTGAATCATGTTCACCATAGAACTTAGATTCATCTGGCTTCTAAACAGAACTTCTCCATTTGAGTGGTAAAAAAAATAATAGAGAAAGAAATAATAAGAAAGACACTGAGCTGAAACAATGAAGAGAGTGAATAATGTCTCGGTTCTTCAGAAATCTAAGGCTCTTCCCAATGCTCACTAATACACTGTATCTCCATTTTTAAATTAAGCACTTTAGTCATTCTTGGTTACCTGTCAGCTCTCTGTTCTTAAATTTACACTATAAAAATGAAATGGCAACCCACCCCGGGCTCCCCCATCCATAAAAATAGTGGCATAAATTGAAATTCCTCTCCCAACACGGCATCTGGAATTTTCTGTGGGCCGGAAAAAAAACACAAAAGAACTGGTGGTACCTGTAGCGGTGAAGGGGCATTGTTGCTTTGTGTTCGCTCGTACTTTTGATCCCCCCCCCAACTCCCAACGGCTGTAATTTTGCGATTCATCAACAGCATTGGCTGAAGCAAGTCAAATTGATTGCAGTGTCAACACGCATAATGATGGTGATGCTACAGAGTGCTTGTTTGTAGAGGAGCCTGTCAAAAGCGATTACCACCCCCCCGCCCCAACCCTGCGTGAGCAGAGGGAAGAAAGCAAAAAACACATTTAGGGACAGACAAATGACAAAACTCCTTCAATCACTTTACGTGTTTGTTCAGGTGCCACGTTCGCTGTTTCCGTATGAATCTGCATAGTGAACCCATGAGGTTTGTCTCTAAGCTCATGTCCTCCATCCGGGCTGTCAGACAACCGGAGCTCACAAAACACACCAAATAACACCTGACGCGATTCATAACAGTAGTAATTGGAGTCACAGCTGTTGGCCTGCAGATGGCGTAGTCATTAAGGACCAGCAGCTAGGCTGTCAGGAAGTAGGCCCGACAGCTCTGTCCCAGAATATGTTACCTAAGTGCACCCTCCCGCTTCATAAATTGATAAAATGGCTTCAAATATTTAGAAAATAGCCTACGCCAAGTGAATAAACAAAGTGACACGGACAGAGCCGACAGACGGTGGGGAAGGGGATGCAGGGAGGTGTCGATCACGGCTTGAAAGAGCAGTTCAGTAATGGAGAAAACCAGCATCCAGTGCAGACTGGGGTTATTAATGGTTGAACACAGGGCTCCCGGGTTGGGCACGGCTCCAGCCCGGCGCCCTGTCACTCCGTAATTATCACGTCAGCCATAACTCCAACAGGAAGCGGCAGCTTCGGAGCAATGCAGGTATTTCATCGGCGATGCCGCCAGCGAACGCACCCCCAGCTCGCATTCTGGACGCCTACCCATAGTCCCTTGCACTTCTGTGTCATCTGTAGGTCCTCTGCTCTGGAACCCACCACAGCTGGGATTTACACCTGTGACCCTCAGGTCCAGGCAATTTGCAACATGCCCTCACAACCCTGCTAGCTTATGGAGTGCACGCTACAGCCAATAGCTACAACAGACTGGACCAGATTCGATTGATACACTATATATACACACATAATACTACACATGTATAGTACAGTGCTGTTGAATTCTCAAATCTGATTGGTTAGAAGGGTGCTGATTAAATTTCTATTACCGCAGACGTACTGCCGGCCAGGTGAATCAGAGTAGTAAATCAATGTGCGATTGCAATCTTTAATTATAACTAATGTCACGTCAAATTTCAGATTCAGAGCACAGGTTAAAAATAATGGAAATTTCTACAAATCATTTAGATAGCACCAGCGCTTCAGCCAGAAGACCAAGAGCAAGCTAACCCTCATGAATGTGAAGCGGTTACTGTATATTGAAATACAATTGATTCGTGTTTGATTACGATGATTCATCTCCAGGCTGATGAGACCCTGAGACCCCCACCATCAACACCCATGGTTTTTACTGCAGGTTCTGCCATTGACAAAACTACCCCACCCCCCCACCCACAATTGGAAATGATGATGACGCCAGGCAGGTGCTCATCTGAAGGAAACCCTGACCACCTGGAGAAGGTTTACATCAGGATGGAGCCTCCTGTCTACTCGGTTCTCCTTAAACCATCCGCTCTACACCAGCAGACCCCCGATTTGCTTCTGAGTTCACAGATGCCATAAATCAAGGGGATCCTGGGCTTGTCTCGTGATGAGAGAGGCAGGCAAAGCAGGGAACCATCCCTGCCTTTGCTGGTTCTTACTCCAGGCCCCTTATTACGTACAGGAAGTGCTGACCTGCCGCTCTGTGGGAGCGCTTTGATCCCCGCATTCACATCGCCCACCGAGGCTGAGAGCCATCTAAGTGGACAGGAACGACTTCCTTCTGCACCGCCTCTTTCGGATGGCAGAACGCGGCGATGCTCCGGTCATATTTAAACATCCCCAAGAACAGCTCGCAGCTGCCACTGAGCCCAGCTTACCGGCAGAGCGTTCTTGAAAAGAGCTGAGTGACTCCCGGACAAGGGGAAAATTGACAACTGTTATCCGAAAGGAGATGGATCTCCTTGTCCATCAGTCTCACATCCATTTGTCAGTGGGATTTCAAATAACCTGTCGTGCCCGCACGGGTGCGTGAAGAGATTTAGAACTTGGCTTCGGTGTGGCGAGCCCACGCTTACTATCCTCTGCACGTTCCAGGGTAGCCACCCATTGCCTATGTGCAATAAAACACCCACCCCTACCCCATGCTGTTATTCAATGAAATTCTGTTGATAAAAATGACTGAAACCTTCTCTGCTCCATGGCAGCCCCTCAGAAAGCCATTTCAAAATATGGCCCTTTTTAAGCAGGACTCCACTTGCCCAAATAAGGAATTAGAGCAGCCAGAAGCTACAAGTCATCGGCCCTGCCAGCCACCCCGCCCACATCCTAGCCTGGCTTAGTGTGAGTGGCCGTCAGCAAATGATGGCAATAAATGGGTGAGTGACAGACCAAGGGCCCAATAGAAATTTGGTGGTTGAAGAGGAGGCAGAGCTTACAAGAGTAGCTAGAATTGAAAAAGTTGGGATGGATAAAGAATCTGACCAGAACAATCTGGACTAGAAATGCTATTGTATCTTGCAGCAAATATAAGAACAAACACCAGATACATTTACAATACTCAACAAACAAAAACGGAAACGGAACATTTTCGAGACGAGAATGCAAAAACAGTATCTTTACTTTCCCAGTTATAATCAGCATTTGCAATTTAAACACAAAAGTAAAAAGAAACAGTACAAATGAAAATATTTTTTTCATTATAAAATCTATTAAACCTACAATAGCTGCTACTTCAATTAGACCGCTTGTGAAGTGCCATTAGTTTTCATTGCCATTTAAACATGATAAAAATAATATATTTGTGACTTAATATAGTAGGAAAGAAAATGACTGGTAATGACTTTCTTTTGCCTGAACTGGAAAATATGCATAAACTAGTGGAAAAGTATTATTAAATGCATGTTATAATTTCCTGTATTTGGATTTTTTCGGCATTTTTTAAATGCACATCTGTGAATATGAAAATACTGCTGATGGACAGTTAGATGAGGGGTGAGGGGACAAGTTTCAAGTTTTATTGTCACATGTGTCCCAAGGAACACTGTTGCAGGGTGGCCCATTGAGGGACATAGAACAAGCTATAGTGCAATGCAAGACAAGACAGTGCAGGACAAAGTGCAATACAGAACAAGGCACGGTAGGATAAACTATAGTGCAATGCAGGACAAGACAGTGCAGGACACGCAGAAGTGCAACTCATGACAAGAGCGTGCAAGACAAATAGCTCAATATAAGAATGAGTAAACATAATAGATAAGTGCAATAATAGACATGTGCAATGGGACGTAATAGATATATGAAATGGGACAACGGATGTTGGAGGGGCATGGGTAACCTAGTAGATTCAGGGAGCCCAGCACTTTACAACCCCCACTCACCTAACCCCCTCTCGGCAAAATGTACCAAGCGGATCCAATGCCAGAATTTCTAGCTACTGTCCTGTATGAGACAGTATATAACGGTAAATGGACTGCAGTAAGCCTATAGGAAAAAAAGATAAAGTGCATATTTCTGTGCATCCCCACTGTCCTTGAACCAGTGTCTCACCACATGACCAGACAAATGCAAACTCTGATCACTGCTAAGCATGAACTGGGCTCTAAAACCGTAATCACAGGCAGGCCCTATAGAGCAACCCCACGCTCCACTTCTGCGATCGCAATCCAGATTTTAAGGGCATAACCCTGCAGGTGCTTCATCAACACCTCTCAAAAAGCCGCACTCGCATGGATCCCCCGAAACGTCCTGCGATTCTTAAGAAGACATTAGCAAGGAATCCCTCATTTTAAACAAAGCAGCAGTTTGATTAGGCATCTCAGGGACGCTGTGGCACACGTTGCCGTTTTATACATTTGAAGTTAATAACAGATACAGTAATGTGGGTGATGTTCAGGTGGCGTTCAGGTTTATAGAGGATGTTCTCAGGTTCCTGGCCTGGCCATATTATTTCCCCCCGTTCAGCTTGTCTCGACCTCCAATTGTATGCGTGCCGCACATATTAAAGGTAGATCATCAAAGTGCAGTCAGTGACCTCATCTGCCACTTGAAAATGTAAAAAAAAAAAAATCATAAAGGCTCTCTGTACTACTGATGATTATTCGATGAAAGTGGGGTGGTGGTGGTATGAATCAGCAGACTTTTGTCTTGATAAAAACAACAGTCATTCCCCATTCTTCGCAAGGAAGGCAGTAAAAAGTATTAAAAGCAGGCAGGCGTTTGACGGCCTAGAGAAATCACTTTGGTGGAAAAGAAAAATCACGTCACTCCCTCTGCCGGTTCCTGCCTCTCTCCTGCTCCCCATTGACAGAGCATTCCTGGTGTAAAGTCAGGACCACTGATGTTACATGCAGCAAATCCGGCTTTAAAAAAATGAGTAGCTGGAATATGGATGGTCTGACTCTGGCATGCATGTGAATTACACATCGTGAAATACTGAGGATTTATGTGAACATTCATACATTTGGAGCTCTTTTGTCCATGGCATTTAAATTTGTTTCAACACTACTTAAGTATAGATCACTAATCAAACTATTATTAAAAATAAGTAAAAAAATAAAATAGCAAGTCCCCGTGGATACTGATATTTTATATACAGTATACATACATGCATAAATACACACACACACACACACATATATGCATATATAAAGCTCATATTTTCTAAGGGTATTCAGGATGTGCTAGAAAAAAAAATACACATTTTCAACCAGTTTTTTTCAAACCAGGTCCTCATTCCCTGGCTTTGTTTGTGGCCGCATTAAAAGGCATTTTAATGGACTTATATTAATCATAGACTGATATTTTTTCCTAATTATATTTTTCCGTTAATAGAATTACAGCATTCATCTTTCTTAAGCCAATAATGAGATATGACATGCGCTGACATATCAGAAAAGAATGATCCGGGCTATTTAATTACCTTTTCAACGTCAGTGTATAATTTACAAATGTGCTCCAGCTTCACTGTTATTGTAATTGCACTTTAATAACAGCTTGTACGCAACACTCAGAAGCTAGCCCCCAATTGGGAGTTCATGTGTGGTCATGCGCATACATGCATTCACAGAAGTTACAGTGAGCTTCCGGAGACCTCTACAATTATTCATGAAGACTGGAAGTGGTCAGTTTTAGTTTGGAGACGGGTGCGAGGCCAGCGTGGCCAGATTCCGTCACCACGGTGAAAATGGACATCGTGCATTTCCATGAGATGGACACCCACAATTTATGTAACAAGCTCTAGGAATGGAACCTGACAAAACAATCCTGTCAGGGTGAGCAGCCGTCTGTCTAAGTCTTTCCTGTCTCCTCCCTGTTTGACCAGCAGGTGTTGCTGGTCATCCTGTCCTCCCTGTTGTTAAAGTATTTAGTGTGTTTCCCTTGCTCCCAGAACAGCTGCTTAGCTCAATGAGTTGCGCATGCAGCTACAGTATTAAGCTCTCTAGTCTTGTATTCAAATCCTGTCTCTTCTGTTTTTCTTCCCTAGTGTTTCATGTATTAGTATTTCTAGTTGCTGTGATTTTGTGGTTTGTTTTTTGCTTTGTCTTATTTCTGTTTAACCTGCCTTCTTTATTTGCCCTGTGTTTAGATTCTGTTTCTTTGTCAGTTCTTAGTTTCCCTGTTGGTTTCTGAGCTTGATTTAATCATTCATTTCACCTGTTGCCTGTTTTTGCAGCCCACGTTAATCTCACTTGTCCTGTGTTATCCTTGTTAGCTCACTGTATTTAAGTTCCTGATCCTGCCTGGTTTTCTTGTGGAGTCATTGTTGTTGCAGTTGTTCATGGTTCTGTTGTTCATGGTTCAAGTTCTTGTTGCCTGCTTTTGATTTTTGGTTCCCTCCTTCCCTGCCTGCTCCTTGTTGCCGTGACCTTTGCTGGTTAGTTTTTGTTTTTGCTATTTTCCTTTTTCACCCCTCGTGGTCCATTTTTATTTTGTAGTGTCTTCTGTTCCATTAATAAACTCCTGTTGTGTTCCTGGAGCTGCCAGTGGGTCATCCACCTTCCTTCCTACCTGCACCATGCCGCACCCCATGCCAGAAAGTTGAGAGTCCGTGACAGATCCATTGCAGGGTTTAACGGAAAGCATACGTCCTGCCTGTTTGACAAATGGGAATTTATATCAGAATCGTAAACTTGCCCATACACAGACAAATGTACCTATGGCAAAATGTCTTTTTTGAGGGGAAAAAAATGTAGGCTACATTTTAAACCATATCCATGTTAAAAATGCATTTTGATTAAAAAATCCATCATATTGCCATGGTGATGGCCCTTGATTTATGTAAACAAAACAAGAGTAGTGTATGTTAAACAAAACAACAATGGAGGCTATAATAGCAAATTTTTTGTAGATGTTTTTATCCAAGGCAACATTTTTTTTTTTTTTGAGAAAGCAGAGTCAAACAATCCCTTGGGCAATTAAAAGTAAAGGGCCTCATTCAATGGCCCAGCAGTGACATCAGTGGGGGCAGGGTTCCGCTAAACTGCTAATTAGTGAAGCTAACATCGTCATTGCCGAACTACAATTTCCACTAACTTTAACAACCATTATTGGACCAATTAGCTTCTGCTAAATTTAGTTCTGCCAACTCTAATTCTGCTATTATCTTTTCGCAGGTAAATACAGTTTAATGGTTCTGGCCTGTTGTGACTGTTTCCAACAGCTTATATAGCACACTGCTGTCTGACTATGTGTAAACACAAGACGTGATTAGTGAAAAAATTTTCGTATTTAAGGTAGTCTGGGCTAAATGCAAATAAATGAAGATAAAGTCCATTTAAACTGGGACACCCTGAACTAAGAGAACTGGATTTCTTGCTTAATCACATAACTTGTCTTTAAGTTCAATCACTTTTCTGATTGATAGAGTTGTAGACCAATAAAGAACTCAGACCCTCCTTTCGAGATCTGGGCAAATGGCACCATGTTTGTATTTGCTCCAGTGAGGGCAAAATGTCGGCATAAGGAAGTCGCAGAATAGGACTTCTCCAACAAAACTGCTTATATATTGTAAAAGGAATATTGTCATGACCTGCTCATATGATCCTTCCATGTGTCATGCCCCCCTCCGTACCTCTTGTGAATTCCTGACTGTTCTCAGCTATTCTGCATTTCCGTTCCTTAGTCATATGTATTTAGTCTGCATTAAAGTCAGTTTAACCAAGTACGGTCATTGAAGTGTTGTGAAATTTTCTCTGTTTTTATGTGCTTTGCCCGCAATAAACCCCATCTTTGGATTTCTGTCTGCCTGACCCTGATTCCCCACTCCTTGTTCGCTTGCCCTGCGCACGGGCATCACAAATATCATTGAAAAAAAATGTATTCCGGCGACTAGAGAATCCAACAACCCCCAGCTGGCTAAGTCTTAAATATGCCCAGGTAATCAGTGAGCCCTACAGAGATAAACTGTTAAACATGTTAGAATTTTAGATTTCTTTTCTATGTTTCGAAGGGTTTCAGAGCCCAAAACCAAAACAAAGATATATTCAATTAATAAAAGGTTAATGTTGTCACGTTTCAAACACCAAAGAGGCAGGATCACATGTGAGGGCAATTCAAATTGAGCGTGAACAGGACAAACAAATGTAGATCATGTGGGGTCAAACAAAAACTGGCAAAAGGGGAAAACACTGGCGCACACACTAGGGTGATGTCAATAACTGGACTCGGGAGCACAGGCCTGGGAGACACTCTTATACACAACTAACAAGGGAGCAAATGAGGAACATCTGTAACGATCCACATGAGGGCTGAAACAAGAGGCAATACAAATCATCAAGTGTGGCTCAAAGAGGGGCAGGGATACAGGAAATGACAATTCTGCCAGTTTTTTTTTTTTGTGGCTTATCGGTTTACCGTTATCGAAATCAATTTTGAAGTTCGCCAATTAGTAGTGATCAAAGACAACTTTTTGTTTAGCTGTTCCCTCCACTGGGAGAAATCATTCTGCCAGCCTTTAAATTTAAACTGGTGAGCTTCCAGTCACAGGCACTGTACTCCAATACTTGTTCATAACACCACATACTATTGCCTGAAAAAAAGGAATCCTTCACTTTAAGTTTTAGTTGACTGTTGCTCAGGAAATAGAGTTTAAAATTAGGGGCATCTCTCTTTCAAACCCTCTGATGGTCCTGTCATCTGTCTATTTCAATTGGATCATTTGAGTGGTCTGGTTATTAGCATGGATCATTGTTCCTGTCTGATGTGCTTTTTGCCCTCATGGACCAGAGGCATCATAGAATAGGCTAAAAATTCAAGGGGAAACTTGAGAGCTCCACCAAGATGCAGTACGGGTCTCTGGCAGTACCTATGAGTGAAGATAGGGTGGCACACAAGAGCTAAATGCAGAAAACCACACTTCTGTGTTTAATAAATATTTATAAATATGAATACTTTACTGGACAGTCAGAACGTATTGAGTCTGCAGAGTATTCTGTGGGTTAAACTGCTTGTTAATTCCCTTTGTGCCTCCACTCTTTGGTCATGGTCTGGATTTTACAGTCAATGACAGAACACTTGCCCATGGTTGTCAATTTGAAGATGTTAAAAATTTGTGGCCAGCACAGTGCTTTTTTAAATGGAGCCCCTACATACAGAGCAGAACCTCTCATTATGGGCTTCAAGGCAGGAGACCATTGTAGATTCCACACGATGCTGGGTCAGAGGCTTGTTGTTGGGGGGTTGAACCGATGTTAGACATGCAGCTGCAACTTGGTGGGCTGGCGCTGAGACCTTGAAAGAATAGCTCGAGCTTGGACTATCAGCCAGATCACGAAGTTAACATCTGCTAAGGCCTGGATGTTACATGACATCAAATGGGCTGTCTTTTGCATGTCAATACATCAGCGATGCTTAGAAACACAATGCGTGGCACAAAGAGTAGAAAGTGAATCTGAACGCTTCCTTTCAGCTGCAGCGTCCACTTGCCCAGTGTTTTGCAGAGCATGGTAACATTACTTTATTCAAAAAGCACAAGGTGAACAGCATTATTATGAAAGCAAAACCAGCATTTCTTAGGTATCAGCAAAGGGTCCACAGATGTGACACTAATCTCCCCATTAAAACCATATAATTACTGTCAGTGGGTATTGCTTAACGTGATGTAAGTTTCTTTCGGATTTTTCTTTCTAAATTATACTTGATTCTCGATATAATTTCCCAAGACATTATATATTTATGCTATAACCCTTCAAAGACTATTTTGAAGAACACAGACTATTTTCTGAGTCTCACAACAAACAAATGAATAGGCTAAGGAAGGTTCAAAATCCTATTGAATTTCTGGTTATATAATTTGATTGATGGAGTTAGCTATAGTCTAAAAAATCAGTTCTTAAAAACTGTGGTTCAACATTCAAGTTCAGTTCTTTTAGGAGAGCTGCTTTTTAAAAACATTCATTTCTAGTTTGCCTTCCAGGTATATGCTGTTTAAATTCTGTTTTATTCCGACTCCATTTCTCATGACAAGTCTGACTTTTAACAAAAACCAGCTTTTTTCATCCATCCATGCACCAGGATGTCTTGTGGTATAATTCAGATTAGGCTCCTTTCTTAAGCATATAACCAGAAGGTTATTCTCTGGTGACTTGAATGGGGGTAGGAGAGCTAGCCTCCTGCTAGCTCAAGGCTACAATGACATGATTGAGTGAATTGATAAAAGTGATGTGAAATCCATTGCATTAATTATTTTATATTAGAAATGTGTCGATAGCATTGTGCAAAAAACATAATGTTCTACTGTAAATGAATATAGAGGAATGAGGGCACTGGGACATGCAATTCACAGATGAGTTAGTCCTTTCGTAGGAGTCAGCAACAAAATTTAAATGAGGCACAAAGTGTGTTGCAAACAAACCTGGGCCATCACCTGGTAGAGCCAAGAACAATCACACTTTGATGATCCCATTGCTTATCTGAATAAACCCCAGGGCAATGTGATGATCCCTTCACGCTGGCGTTCTGCAACAGCCATGTCATTTTAATGAGCGGCCCTGCCAGAGACCCCTGTGTACGGATCCTGAATATGAACAGCGAACATGAACACCGGCGTTCACCACTGGCTGGGAGCGCCACAGCAGGAGCAATCTTTTTAAGATGGGGGCATAGGAGCGACCACAATTCATACAGAGGGGCCAAACTTGTCATTAGCCAATGAGATGTATGGAATCGGTGAATAACAGAGGGCACTCTGGGGGTCAATCAACTGGGGCCAGTGTTCCCGTGCCCCCCGTATACATTCCAGAATCCTGGCTTTCAACCAGCATCAAAATAAGACCCAGAAACCGAAAACCCCAGGGGTGACTTTCAGTCTGCCACCCTCATCTCATTTAAACGCTCCCTGAGGGGTCAGAGGTCACTGAAGGGACAGGCAGAAGCATGTGATCATCAGACGCAATTCCCTCAAGGAAAGGGGTCTCATGTTTGCCTGCTAGCCAAAAATGGACAGCGCCAAACTTACAAGCTCACAAAGCAGGGATTATAATGAGCCAAAGGCACTTAGGATAGTGATGCGAGCAGAGATCTAATAGGCTGGTAATTCTGTGCTTTAGGGTTTACTGATACTTCACAATAATTCTTGAAAATGGAGATGGTCCATGGCCTAAATAATTCATTTAATTGCAAGCTCCCCGCAGTGTTTAACACCAGTGTCTGTCTCCAGTGCTTCGATGTGATTCTCGGAATGAAAAGACCATTCGAGACACAGAATGATTCTGAATCAGCCTGCGTGTGCTCAAGCGGGCAGTGGGATTGGCACCATACTGCTGTCCATGCACACGGCAGAACAAGCTGGGGGCTGGAAGGGGATTTCGGGGGATGTTACATAATGGTAGACAAAGTGATAGATACTGACATCCGTGCTTCTATAAAGTTACTTGTACTGGCAGACCCTAAGATTTCATGTCTTCCTTCTGCATACATGGTTCTACCCATGAATGCAAACCTCACCAGCGTAACAAAAATCCGTCGTGCAGCTTCTGCTTTCCTACCGTTTTTGTCTCGGCATTCAGGCATCTGAAAACAGAAAAGAAAACAAAAACAAAAACCAAAAATCAATCCTGTTTCAGGGCAGATTTTAATTCCTTTTTCAAAGCAGAGCCATAAATAGAAGCTTGGCCTTCAATGGGCCTGTTTAATCACAGCTGTGTCACAGAGCGTTTCACGTCCATCTCCCCATATGGGTATAGAACGACGCGGCTGGGTGTGCGTGTGGGCTGGCTGATTCTCTCTTTCTCCCCATTTCCCCCGCCCACTCCTCATTGCTGAGAATACTTGTAACTCCTCACCTTCATTGTCTTGTTGCCAAAGCAAAGTTCATCTCCCTAGGCGGCCTTGCACTAACATCTGTTTCGGGGGCCGATAACACCAGCCGCCTTTACGGCACCGAGAAATACCAGCTCTGTCAGATGCTGCATTATTCAGTGAGGGGCCTGGGTCCTTGCAGCAGAAATCAGGCACACACACAAAAGGTTGTTTCAATATTACTTCAACAACAAAGCCAGCTAATAATAAATCAAAGGTTGTTGTATCTCCTGAGCATGGAAGATTCATCCTGAGATGCAGGGGGGGCCATTGTATGTGTCCCAGAATTACATCCATATGGAGATTCCAGGGGGAAATACCTACACAAGCACCTTTAGGAGATCTAATGGCAGATACAGGTGCACCACCATGTAGAGAAAGCTTGGTTTTCCCCCCTTTTATTCATTACATTTTTCTCCTCCTCGTCCACTCTCCCTTCCTCCCTCACTCATCATTTGATTCAGTTTCTGGATAAAGGGTTTAAGGTGCCTGTGATTTTTTTTTATGTTTCTGCCTGTCCACAGGGGTAGCCTTCCACATTCATATTAATTCACCGAGGAAAGACAATCACCCCCTAGGACAGGTACCCTACTTGGGGGGGAATGAGAGGGGGATTACAGTATGAGTTTAGGAAACAGGCATGAATGATACAGCAGGTCAGGTTTTCGCAGTTTACGTGCGCATTTCCTGGCCAGTCACTCCCAGTAGCGACAAAGCTGATTAAAAATTCATGGTGAAAGGAGGATGTCGGCCTGTGCACTATTGAATGGGATCACAGATCGCTTCCCTCTGCTGTCATGCCAAAGCACATCAATAAGCCCTCACAGATTCATGATAAATAAATGAATACAGAAATCACTCTGTCCTGTTCGTGGCATACTGATGCGACTTCAGCTATGTGTGTAGCATAGTGAGGCGCTAACGCCAGCGTGTGAAGCCATGGGCCAGTTAGCATGTTTAGCTAAGCCCATTATGACACTGAAGCATCCTCAGGGCCTTCTCTTTGCACGCAGGCTTTCTCATCGTGCCCCAGTGGTGCAACTCCCCTGGAGGTGTTGGAACAGGGAAGAAAGACACTTTGGCAATACAGAATACAGAAAATCCACTGCTTTTTCCCACTTACCACCCCAGTAGTTTTTGATTTCTCTGACCATCAAGGGAAGAAATGTCAAACATAATCTGTTTATCAGGGTCGAGTCATTGGGGCTCACCGAAGGCACGGCAGTCCCTCACTGATGGTTCTGCGTTACTGATTTTTTTCAGCTGAAACATCTGCTATTATTGTATTTGTTGAGCTGGAACCATGAGGAAGTCTTGAAAGGAGACAGCTGATTCCATACCAGAGCACCTACAGTACCAGTGAAAAGTTTAGACACACCTACCCAAACAATTTATTTGTACTATTCTTCACATGTTACAATGAAGACTTGAAAACTATAGAATAAGATAGATTCAATTATGCTCTGTCCAAAAATTAAATTGTGGGGTCGAGCAGCTCTGTGGGTCGGAACTCGGATTGTTGCCAGTTCAAATGCCATGTTCAGCAGAGTGATGCCACCATTGAGCCCTTGAGCAAGGACCTTGACCCCAATTGGTCCAGGGACTGGCTGACCCTACTATCTTCTCTATGCCAGATTCATGAGCTGGCCTCCTGGGATGCTTTCCCAGCTGTCCTATCCTAAAGAATATATATAGTATGGACAAATGTACTAAGACTTGAGGTGTGAACCTTCACTGGTCTCACGATTCGATTAGATTATGATTATCATGTCAGAGATTCGATTCGATTCGATATCTTGATGCATCGCGATGCATCACGATGCATCCCATCAATTTTTCTACATTACTTCACATTATATTTTCAAATACAAATACAAGCAGTGAGATGTAACATAAAATTGTAAACAGAAACAAAGAATATAGACATAGCTTATCAAAATGAGCTACCCACATCTCGGCACAAACATGGCTGCCTCCATGAATGCGCTGCTGTGTGTTGTTGCTTTATGTTTTAGCAGATTTGGAGTGAGATTACTTTTTCCGAGAGACAAACAAACAAGAAACACAAACTAGTCAAACCGCATTAAAAACTTTTTATTTTAGCACATTCATAGCGATATTCTTTTTTCGAGAGGCAAACAAACTACAAACAAACGAAAAACACTAACAAGTAAAAAACTCATATTGCATGATAGGATACTGTTTATAGTCATGATATGGTAGTCTCTAAATTGAACACGTGCAGTTAAATTTATAACTATTAATACATTTAACAAAATAAACATTTTTAAAGATTTATAAAATAGAATTACTGCTGAGTGCATAAGCCGCCATGTTGAAATTACGTCATGGGGCAACTCGGACAACAAAATTTGTTTTCCAACATCAACGTCATAAAAAAGGCGTGTTTCCGACAGGAAGTGACATTTTTCGCAATGTTTTGTGGTTTTCATCCGAGTTCCAACTCGGAGAGATATTATTGAAAGCACCATTACTCCTACACGGAGCTGCGCTGTACTCTGATCAGGTTTATGATATAATCGATTAGGGCTGCACGATTTTGAGAAAAAACCTAATTGCGGTTTTTCTGACAAATATTGCGATTGCGATGCGATTTTCG
>JABFEA020000048.1:14670258-14707965 GCA_019775915.2 Cyphomyrus plagiostoma | reverse complement strand
TGGGCAATCACAGGAGGTAACGAGGTGGGTGTGGCACACATGGGGCTGGAACAGGACGGATGTCGCAGGACGTAACAGCTTTAGACTTTTGCACAGTACAGTATGTGGTGCGCAAGATTACACTCTATTACAACTGCATTACACTGTGATACTATTACTGCATTTTTTTCCATGTTGGCTCTCACAACCACTAGTGCTGAAAGGTGGGAAAATTGAGTCCCAAAAAGAAAAAAACAGAAAAAATTACCCTAGTTCTTCTGCCACGAGAAAGGAGAATCAAGGGTTTGAGAAAGCCCAGGGTTCCTAAAACAATAGCTACAAGTGCGTTGTGATTAGCATTTATGTTTGGCTCAGAGTATAAAGACTAAACAACTCAGTGTTCATGGCCCTCATTCCAAATGCATTTAAAAGATATAATGACATGTTTACCGCTGGCCTTCTGACTCCACGGAATAAATGCATTGATGTACCATTCCTCCAAAGCATAGGAAACAGCTTTAAATGGACAAGTTGTTAAAGCATCCTAAAGGCCCCATCTGATAGCACAGAGACAAAATGCCGCATGAAACCACCAGGCAAAATGACTACCTGATATTTCGTAAAGCCCAGGCAATCAGAAGACGTAGTTGACAGAGTTATTGTTGCCAAGCAACTGAATTTAAAAAAAAAAAATTGCTAAGCCAAAACCAGGGTACCCTTGGTTCATGTAGTATGCTGCTGTTTGTAATTCGCCAAGGGACCACATTGACAATTGTTGCTTTATTTTGAAAAACAGATTTTTTTTAAACTCCAACCAACTTCTACCTGAGAGAGTAGCAGGGATGTGGCAAGAAGGTTTTTGTTTGGGAGCTGAAAATGGAGTCTGCAACCCTCTGGGGATCTGTAGAGCAGGGAGTCTATCGAGCTGGAATTAATAAATTTTTGCAATACCAGCATTCATCCTCTTAGTGCAACATTAAAAACATTCAAGGGGGACCCCTGTGATCTGGGTTCCTGGATCAGAAATCGGCAAGCAAAGTCAACGGTCGTGTTTAGTTCAGGAATCAGAGCTGGTTGGGCTTTACTTATATCTTGTTTGCAATGTCCACCCCTTCTTACTCTGTCCTTCGCTCGGATTAATATAAGAACATAAGAAATCATTTACAAATGAGAGGAGGCCATTCGACCCATCAAGCTCGTTTGGGGAGAACTCACCTAATAGCTCAGAGTTGTTAAAATCTTATCTAGCTCTGATTTAAAGGAACCCAGGGTTTTAGCTTGCACTAAACCAACACGAACACTATTCCATATTCTAACTACACACTGTGTAAAGATATGCTTTCTCAAATCCATTTTAAAATGTTCTCCTGGTAATTTACACCTGTGGTCATGAGTTCTAGTATTTAAACTAATATGGACATTTGGACTTAATACCCAGCGGCACCATGTCTTCAGGGGGCACTAAGCGGAGCGACCCTCCATAACCCCACCCCATGCCTAATATGATTGCATACTGTTCCATTAATATGGCACTCACTGAAAAGCCTTTGTGATGTTTTCCCTATGTTACATGCATTTCTAAATTTTGTGATATTATGTGTGATGTTATCCGGGGGCACTTAGTACTCATAATCTTCAGCCTTCACCTGGCACCAAAGCACAGAACTGGAGTGTGGAGGGTAACAACACAGAAGGTGCTCCATTAATCCATCACTTTCTACTCATTGCTATATTTTTTTTGCCTTGATTTTTAATCAGACTCGTCAGGTGCAGAGAATAAATGTGAAGAAATTGCCAGGGTCCTTTCCACGCATTACAACTGCGCGGGGAAAAAAAAAAACGTTGAAATTCTCGTAAGGGCATGTCAACAAGCCGTGCGATAGTTAAAATGCATAATTGGCCCAAAGTTTGTGGGATTCCACCTGCATGCAATGTAAAAAAACTAATTAAAGAAAATCAATAAAGTGACAAAGAGCACACCAATAGCTGGGCACAAGAATTTCGTGATTGATGCTGGTGCATTACTGTGGCGATACCTATTAGGCTGTGATATGGAGATTGCAGTCTCCCCGTTCATGAGTCCATTAACACAGAAGGTCGACAGGCTGCAGTAAAAGTAACAAGCTCAAGATTAAACATTAATTCAGCATTTAGATCAAGGGGACTCCCATACTTACAAAAGTCAAAAATTGGTAAACCTCTGATATGGAAGAAAAATGAAAGACAATCACAAAGGGTCATATATGAAACACTGCTAAACAACTTTGCTCGACATAGTGGGGATGAGAGTGAACAAGAGTGAGGTTGGATGTGGGCAATGTGCAAAAACAGAACGCAGTGGCAGGGCAAACATGATAACTCCAGTATCATTCAAAGCCCCGAAAGAACAGTTAAATCAGCTTGGTTCAAGGTGATCTGTCAGAAGATAAAGATGGTCTTTGAAGCCAAACAAAGAGAGAATGGAAATAAAAATAATGGCAATGAGTTTCAACACTAGCCCACCAGGACATTGGCTGAGGAGTGGCATGTTCCTATTGGTTACCAAACAACAAAGGAAAGGCCTTGAACGAGTCTCTCCCATTGGTGGATATAATCTTCTCTCTATCCAACATGGACCTTTACAGACTGACAAAGAGGATGTCTTTGAAGGTAAGTGAGGTGTGTTTCTCTCTCTCTCTCTCCATTTCCTTCAGATGCACTTTACTCATTTCTTTTTGTCCTTTGATCCCCCGTGTCACCATTTCTTTTCTCTGCCGGCTTTCCAGGAAGGTCCTTGGCAGATCACTGAAGTTGTGGCTATTGCCACATCCTCCCAAAAGGACTCAATCCCTGATTGCTAGCTTGCCCCCCCCTATGCAAGACCAGCCAAGCCCTGGAGTTCCCTGCACCTTCCTGAACATCCCTGTGGGGTGAGCTCACCATCATATTGCTAAACTGTCCTCAAAGCTGAAATGGTGAGCAACACTAATTTCTGTGCAGTCAGTGACCCTCTGGTGGATTTCTTGTTAGGACTAATACAGATGAGGATCCCATTTGTACCAAATCAGCTTCAGGCTTAATTACACTTACCCGTGACGCAAAAGCTGAAGTTACACATTAACTAAATCCAATCTGCATTACCTGTTATCTCCAAGTTCTGCTGTATATTCCAAAAACTCCCTTGGCCAAAGGCAAAGAAGTACCTTTATCTTACTCAAATTAAGTCCACCTTGCTGCCATTTTCTTTCTCACCATTGCTCTCCGCAGAGGAGCTGATGTGATATGAAATGATGGATGGGTCTGATGTAGCCCAGCTTGGAAGAAATATTCATTAATTAAGTCTGTCTGGCTGATGCCCATCCCACGAAATCAGGTTTCTGATAACTGGAAGGGGTGGGGCTGGTGTCATAGTAGGAGAAGCTTCAGCTGCACTTCACTGGCCATCGTTCGTTGACCTTCTTTAACCGGCAACCAAACAACACTGGGTCATAACACTTTACCCCTCCCCCCGAATTCCCTTCCTGTGCACAACTGCCACAACTGCAGGCTTTTTGTTATTGTGGAAAGAGCCCCCAATGCCCTTCACTGCTCACTGGACTATTTGTCAACAAAAAAAATAGATCATTACAGCCAGCAGACTGAGTGGTCCAGAAAAAGCAGCCATTTATTAATAAGTTTTATTACTTCCCCTGCAAATTGCCCTGCATCGTATCACTTTACTGCCTTACACACATTAACTGAATTACGCAGTGCGTTGATCAAAGGTACAACAGACCCCATCTCTCCTAGGACCTCCTCAAAACTTTTCGATTAAAAGTCTGCTGCATTTGCGTTTGGAGACAAAATATCTTTCATCCTCAATGGGAGCTGGAAACAGGCGCTGTGGAGCCGCAGTGGGAGAAACCCAATGGGTATTTTAATCCGGAAAAGGATGAAAGACAAACGGAATGTGATACCGAAGGGGACCCAATAGGAAAAACACCCAGCAAGATGACAGGAAAATATTTTCCGGGAGCTGGTATCCCCCGCCCCCACTCACGCTTACACCTACTCTGACGGTATAATGCTCTCACTTATCATTGTAAAAGGTAATCCACTCCAAAAACTCCCTCACATCTCCCTGCACACATCAATTAGGCCCAAGGCCTGCAGTCAGCGGTGCCAGCTCTCTTCTCGCCCGCCCGCTCCACTTGGGGCTGCCAGCCTCGCCCCCACTGATACTCAAGCCCACTCTCTGCCAAAAGGGCCATCAGGCATGATGAAGAGAGGTCATTAAGTCCGCCTGTTTTGCCCCAGGACAAGACTGGGTCGATGCAACGCTTGGAAGGGTGGGGGAAATTCCCCATCGCATACCCGCACCCACTTTTCTCACTGGCTGTCAAAGAACGACTGCATTAGGGGCCTGCCCTAACAAAATGCAGGCTCTGGAGTTTCCTAGGTTTCCATGCTTAGAAACTCAACAGCAGGTAGTCTCTCGACTTCCAGCATCCTCACATCCCAGGATTCCCCTCTCGCACATCAACACCAGATCACTAACTGTCATTCACCACATCGTTTACCAGATCAGTCACCACATCATTTATAATGTCATTTTCCAGTCTTCAAACAGTCCTTTTATGATGTCCAATGCCATAGTTACCTGTTTTGTTTAATGTAAACGGATACATTTATGGTTATACTTTTGTCAAAAGTGGCATATGGCAAGGCAGATAAAACATCACAAACACACAGCCGTTAGAAGCCAACTTAGGTATTGTGCAGATAGGTTGAGTTACCACTGGGGAACCAGAAAAAAGTATAAATTAGCACTATACAACTATTTAACAATATAAAACATTGTGAGAACTTACCAGAATAGCTATTCAAATCAACTCCTATGAAGACAAGGTCTAAACAAGTATGAAAGACAAGGGTATCCAGTGTTGCGAAGAGGCAAATGGATGGCCAATGAAAAAGTAGGTCAGGGGTCAGGAAAGCTAGTTGAGGTTTTCCCAGATGAGATGTGTCTTGAAAATTAAGGCTGACCCAAAAATCAATCACCAAATCAAAATGGTAATGTGCCAAAAGGATCCTCTAGCTCTGAAGCACTACCGAAAACCTCATTGTGCCTGAATGGGTTGTTTTGGACATTGACTAAATCTCATATTTCATGTGCTTTCCTCACAAAGACCAGAAAGTAAAAAGGAGTCATACATTTCACAATGCCTTTGTTTTTTCAGTGTATGGCTGTTTTCCAGGTCCCACACACCTGGCATATAATAAATGTCTTTAAAATAGCACACCCTACTGAATTAAATCTATATTAAAATACATTGCAAATTCGTCTTTAAAATAGCATACTTTAAAGAGATTTTTACAAAAACATTCCAGCAGTCAAAACTACAGTCTAATTTACTCTTTTCCCATTGGATGTTTTCTCTTAATTGTTGGTGCTTTTCTTCTCCACGTTTCCATTATAATTGCATGGAACCAGCTGTGCATGGGGATGAAAGCTTAGAAGCAGAGTGCCATAAGCATTAGCCTGGGTACCAGGCAAAATGCTCGCTGCCACAGAGCTTAATCCTCAAGGAGGGGATCGCAGTTGGCCTGAGCAGACGTGGGACCAAACAGAGACAGCATCAAACACGGGCACATCCAATGTGGGCAGAACCGAATGCAAACACCGGTGAACGTTTGGGCGTCCAAACTCAAGATGTAACACTGGAGATGTAGGACTTACATGAATCCAAACACAGACAGGTCTATTATTATTAGGTTCAGTCAGGTTGATGTCAACACCTCCTTCCTCCAGAATGTTGAGGAGGACTTAAACGGAGGCAGACCTAAACTCAGACAGGTCTAAACACAAACAAGCCTAAATATAGGAAGAGTCAAACACAGCTGGGTCGAAAGAGCAGTCCGCCAAAGCAGCATCCTACAAGCATGCGTGAGGCATCGCCAGCATCCTTCCAGAAGACGCTAGTCAAATTACCCACTGTCATTCTGCTCCATTGATTTGCATTGTTAGCTGTTTGATTGTAGAAGTCATCAGTTTTTAAACACAGAAAACTACTTAAAATTCACAGCAATTAAAGTCCATTCAAGTAAATCAGCCGATATGAAAACAGAAACCAAATGAAGCCACCACAGCCTGGCTGTTAATTCAGATCCATTTTTTTCAGCTTTTTCTTTCCCTCTCATTTTTTCTTTTATCTGCCGTCTCTTGACTCCCCACGCACACAGAGAGCTCAGTCCTGTCTTTATGGTGTAGGTGTTTGGAAGCACTCAGTAAATAAGCTTCATGCATTTCTCTCATAAACGCCTTCTTATGCCCCGATCTGGAAAAGAGTAAAGGGGCAGAGCTGGGATCGCAGTGTTTATTGTCCTGGCCAACCAATTGGCGCATGGTCGGCTACTCTGAATATCTTCTGCCATATCTCCAAGCCTCCTATGCTGCAATGTATGGGCACACGCATGGAAATTGTGGCTCAGAGAACGTGGGCAGAGGACACTGGCATCTTCAGTTAACTGCAGCGCTGAAAGGCAGCATTGCAATCCCTGTCACTACAGACATCTTCACAGCAGACAGAACATCCCTAATAACTGGATCCTGGCTGCACCATTACTCCAGTGCCTGGCTTCTATACAAAAGGTGAGGTAAAATCCCCAGCCACAAATCCAGGAAATGAATGACTATATTCGCTCACACGTTTCAAAAGAAAGAGGCTCTTCTACCTGCTTAATAAATGTGTGGGTGGGACAATAATATTGTTTTTGATCAAACAATGAGCCATACAGTGAAAACTGTGCAGCGCTTTACTGGAAAGTAGAATGAGTGTGGTAAATCAGCTCTGGTAGGGAGGGAAATTGAACCCTTAGCAGGACTTATCTCATGGGAGTGGGGGACAGTGCCAAAAGTGTTCATAACAGATCCTTGACAGGGGGAGGAGCCAGCGACTGTAATCAAGCGGAAAGCAAGCGCCCCCCACTGGTGAATACTTACACAAGCTGATGATCCTGGTCAGTTTTTGTGGCCTTCCCTTGTAAATGCACAGAAGCCACTATGAAAATGCATTTCATTTGATATTTGAGGCTGGCCGACTTGCATTTGCCTGTGATAAAATGGCCTCCCTCTCCTGACAACTGCACCATGCAAGTTCGAAAGCGATTGGGCAAAGGGAAGAAAATGAGCTGATTTTATGCTCTGCAGATTGAACGCATTATTTTATCCATTTATTTATTTTTGCCAGGGAGAGAGATGGCAAATGACAGTAATTGGAAACAAAGAGAAATACGCCTTCGGAGAGGCTTCAGATTTTCATTCCACTCAAAGGCTTAATCACCGAAATGGATCGATCGTTATGCTAAATGACTGCAGGTAAACACGCCTGGGTGGAACGACCCGGAAAAGCGTCTGGAATGGTGGCATCTTATGACGAGTGTTACTCATGCCTGACGTGTGTAAATCACCATGTCTTGGTCTTCCTAAACGAAGGGGAGGTCTTGTAGCAAGTGGTTGTTTGTGGCGTGATTGTCTTCATTAAGGTATCTGAAGTGCCACTGCTGTTCTTTTAATAGAGAAATATGTCAAGTGGGGGGCTAATGCAGCCGTGAGCCAAAAGGCGATACAGGAGCAGCCTATGGTGGGTGGTTCAATCCCAAAAACCCCTTAAGCGCTTGAAAATCTGATAGGAGCTACACGTGATGGTATGTAGCACTGCCTGACCGCTGAGCTGAAGTGCCTGGGGGGAGCCGTGAAGACGGATCGTGCACATCATTGCCATTCCAACAGCTGGACAATGTTTCGTGCACATGGCAGTGTGGAAATCGCTGTGTCAAAGGAGGCTCTTCCTTCAGCCTGGCAGGATCATGCAGGATTATGCAGTTGACATTTACATTTCATATATTTTGCAGGTACTTTTGTCCAGAGAGACGTACAATTGAAAAGCCTGTAGTGTCCAACGGTGTCCCTGGAGCAAATGTTCAAGGGCCCAGTGGTGACATTATTTGGTCAACCAGGGGATTGGAGTTCAGGGCTATAGTCCTAACCCTGGACTGGGTAAAATCTACCATGGTTATTAAGCTTCAATGTCTATTCCTTGCTGCACTGGCACACAATGCCGATTTCAGAGCTAAGGGCACAGTTTTTGCATAAAACTTGTCCAGTGGGACCCCCAGACAGTCTGCATTTTTGCTCCCCATGACCTGGACCGTCTGGGGTCCCCAAGGACCGGAATCTTAAATAGGCGACGATCCCAGCTGGAGATGTGGCAGCTGGCAACTGCAGCATAAGATCCATAAAAGTTTCAATGAACAAGGGAGGGAAATGTTATGGGGGCAGACGAATATCAAGACCATATTCTGATTAACTTTAAATTACATCATTTCAGAGACCGAGAACAGCTTACATCAACAATGATTTCCAGAAACTTCCACGGTGTGTGGGCAGGAGGGTGAGCATATGGAGGTTCTTGTCCCAATCTGCAGATTTGGTGCAGAGGTGCTAAGTGGAAAAGAGGAGCCCCACCCAATGTAGAGCACATCAGCAGCCTTTCTGCACATCTGAAATCTCCAGCCTGGTGTCATTAAACACATAGTCCATCCCAAGGTCACCCTTACCCCGTTTCCCTGACACCATGGTTCACCGAATGGATTTTTTTTTTCATCACAGAAAAAAAACTAGCTGGAACTCACACACATACACATACAATCACACACACACACACACACACACACACACACACACATACATGCACACACACAGGCACAAATACACATTCTCTTTCACCTGGCTGCTGATAACCACACCAAGCTGTTAAATTACTAAGATCCTAGACAAGACCATGAAACAACTATGATTCAAGAAAACTAAGGACTGCAAGTACAGTGAAGATATAACAATAAAATGGCTACGACAGCAAATATATAACTATGAAACGGACCACAGAAATGACTGGAATATGAACAGTCTTTTGTACCTGTGTACAACGTATTACAATTTTGCACAGTATTATAATACCAATTATTTTTTGCACTATTTTTATCCTCTGCTGCTGGACCAATATTCTTGCATCGTACATTGTGTATTATCTACATTGTATTGTTCTTTCTGTTCATTTTATTGCTTCTTTTGTTTTTTTATGGATAAACCCTGAACCTTTCATCTTGTACCAAGTTTCTATTATCAAATCCTTGTGAATGTTCTGTGGAATATCTTATTTTACTTATTTTATCTTGTCTTATCTAATCTTATCTGACTGAAGCTTGCTCAATGCCAAGTGTGAAACATCAAGTTACTCAATGTAGTTTACTTTACGTCAACACTGGGTAGTGTAGGCTAGGTTGTCTTTACTTCTACGTTAAGTGTCATTCAGAAATGGATTGCAGAGTATTGATTCAGGGATTTAAATTGAGATATATTTAAATGTAGATTTCCAGGTCAAAATCTCAGTGCAATGCAAATTTAACAAACTTGCTCCCAAATCCACTGCTTAAAGGCCAGGTAAATAATGTGATCAGAAATTGTTTCCAGTCAAGACTAACAGAGCTAGGCAAGGACAAGGATTGGTCAGGCCAAGACGACGTAAACAGAACTTGGTTTGGTTCACTGTCAAGTAGGGTAAAAACACTTGGCTGATGTGTTGGGGTTCAAGAGGCAAATCCTGCCGAGGGTGGGATTACTGGCCTAGGGAGTGACATCGACAGGTATCCAGAGTACTGGGGCAAGACAAACCACAACACAAATACACATATTCAGGAGATCCAAGTAGCTGAAATAAATTAACACAAAGAAATTCCTGTCACGACACAACTAGAGGCCATAATGCCCCAATGGTAAATCACTCCAGACAAGGAACTGCACTAATGTGATCTCTACATCAATGAATACAGCACAGCCTATAGAGAGACAGGCTGTATTACAGCCTCACTGATGCATTAGTACATATAAATGCCCCGACACTGAGCTCATGGCATCTTGTTCCAAACCCAGCAACTGGGAGCAGTATGTATATGTATGTGCGTGAGCAGTTAAGCTAAAGGCAACATAGACAATCCACTTCAGAAAACTGGTAAACATGTATCTCCCTCTCCTCTTGTTGAGCCTGGTCATTCTTTTGGTATCCTTTTAAAGCCATAAACTCAAACAGACACCCACCCACAATCCCACTACCGCCTCAAGCCCCCAATCCTCCCCCCAGATCAATTCTGTGCTGTTGTAGTCATAGTCAGTACACACCTTCGGTGGGATTTGTTACGCAGGGAGCGGGAATGACATGTGGCAGCGTGTTGTCGGCGCATGAGCCGATATGTGAGGGCACGTGTGCAATTCCCCAGTGCAACAGCACTGCAGCGCAGAACATAAGGACAGATTTCCCCACACTCGCGTACACAGATGTATAAACGAGGATGCAAATTACAGGCAAGGATAATGTTGTTGGTAATAGTGTCTGAGAGAAGAATAAATGAAAAAAAAACAAACAAAATGCTACCTAGGGCCACATGTCAGAAAACAGGTTCTGGAACCAATCATCCTTGCAGGAACTGAGACTAGAGAAGCTGGCCTGGGCGCCAATTAGATTACCAGCCGGTGGAGGATCTGACAGCTCTGAGGGTGATCAGAGTACATGGCACGGCCACAGGGGTGCGAAGAATGACAAGAAGGGGCTGCCCAGCTGCTTTTTGCTGTTTGTCAGTACAGCAAGGCCCAACCGCTGGCAGGTAAGCAGATAAAAAGGAGGGAATCACTCAACTAATGACATATAACTTAGCGGGTAAAAAAACATGACAGCAGCCTGACAGGCTGCCCCCATTCCGCCCCGTTTTCCAAGCAGAGGACTAAAAAACAGTATTGCCTTTCATGTAGCCACTGTATTCTTCGCAGGAACAAAAGTTAGCGTTAGAAAAGCGAATCAAATACTCCGATGTCAATAAAATCACGCCTTGGTAGATCACGGTCAACTTGTTTTCACACCGGAGTCTGCAGGCGGGTTTGCCTCCACCCATGGAGAAAATACAGATAGAAAGAAAGGGCAACCCTCAAGTTTATAGTGCCCTCAGAATGAGTTTGTGCATTAATTATATATTAATCAGGTTTTCTTACATAGTTAGGAGGATTCAATCAGGGCCTAGAGACCAGCAGACCTACCCAGACATCACCATGCATCCTACTGAGGTTCTTGTAAGGACCAGTGGCGATGTGCCAGTCAATTTAGGTAGGCACATGCCTATCCAGTATTTTGCAAAAATGTAAAAGTATAAATTAATTATTCAGTCAGCCAACAGCAGGCCTACATTGACTGCGAATAACACGTTAAACTTGCCATAAACTTGCAGTCAGGGTTATCTACCCAATGAACAGGGTTCCTTTGCCAGATCGTATCACTTAATCCCCTCCCCCATCCCTCATGATTGTTGTCTTCTAACGATAACACTACACATCCCCAACGAGTTCTCACACTTTGACATTCAGGACTCACATGTCAGAGGCAGTAAACAAGGTTTTCTGAACATGTTTGAATGTATAATAGTTACATAAAGTTTCAAGAACATTAATCTGTGCGTGTATTTTTTATGTCTTGTGTGTGGTTTTGAATGCCTGCCCAACCATTGAATACTGGTGCCTACATCACTAGTAGGGACAACGGTTTCACCTTGTAGAAGAGAATTGTTATTTGACAATTTAATCCAAAACAGCCTAAAATATCTAACCCAGTTACCCAGCTAGAGTAATTCAAGCTAAATAGCCTTCTTGCGAGCCCCACAACTGGGTGTCCCCAAGGACTTTGGATTTCTCATCCATGTCCTAAACTGTCCTGCTACCTGCTATCATTAAGTCCAAATTAACTGCTCTTACCAGCGCCTACTTTGCCAGAGAAGCTGGGGAACCAGGCAGACGTCTGAAGTAATTACGGCTTATTTATGTGATACTCACAGGCCGTTATTGACTTTGACTTAAGACAGACGCGCCGATTTCACTCCCGCTTTCAGCTGTTTTGATGTTCCGACTTTCTGAAGCCTCCCTATCGTTTGCAGCTTTTTCACAGCTATTTGTCCACCAAAGTCTCCTAGGATTACTCCGACATGCAGTCTAATAAGATCATAAAATACATCTTAATGATATTAAATGACTTTTTTATTAAATGACTTGCTTTTTTTCCCCGATCCTTATGAAATCGGCGCCAAGGCCATTAACTGCCTTTCTGATGTGTTCACCGGGGGAAATTGTCAGGATGACTGAGATCTCAAACCTTTGGATTTATTTATTGACCTGTTTTATTATTTGGCTTTTGAATGGAAATGTAATAAAGGGAATCTGTAATTCATCCTGGCATTACATAATCTAAAAAGTGTAGCATGGTACCTCAGATGGCAGTGTTGCTGTCTCACACCTCTGTTCTCTTTGTGCAGTTTTAATGTTCCCCCTATGTCACAGAATTTACTCCCAGAGTTCAAGTCAGGGCTGGATTGGAATACCAGGCATTTACTTGGAGGGTCAATAGGTACAGACCAGCAAAATTTTTGGTCCGCACTGGAGTGCCCATAGAATATGAATGTGCATGTAGGTACCCTGTGATCGACTGGCATCCCATCCAGGGTATACCCCAGTCTTGTGCCCTGTGCTGCTTAGGATAGGCTCCAAGTACTTCTATGACCCTGACCAGAACAGATTATTAGAACATGGTTTAATCTGATAAGAAAGTGGCATGTTCACCATTTTTGCATGAGCTGTGGTGTGTGGCTCAATGGGTTTGACCTCTGTGCTGTTTAGTGGAAGGTCCCTGGTTTGAGTTCTGATCCTGTATTCAGACCCCAAGCTTCACTTGTACTGTATGTGTGTGTCTCAAAACAGACAGCAAGGTGGCACATGTGAAAGGATGCATTCCTACGCACCTGTACTTCTGCAAATGACAAATAAAGCATCACTTAATCGTCTGTAGACTCTCTAAGGCAACAGAATTTCAAGAACCCAGTCACCACCAGGGACTCTGTAGACTTCTGTCTGACCGACACACTCACATCTGCTCCAGCTGGAGAATGCAATGGGAGCTGTGTCCCCACAGCCCATGTCCGTATTGTCAGTGTACAGCTCGAGGTAGCTCCATCATATGCTAAATGTATCTTGAGTTGAGTTGCACAGTTGACAGACTCTGGTGTCACTCGCTGCTCATCACCCGACAAAGAGTGATGCTTATGAAGGACAGTAAGCTTGTCAAGTAAAGGTCGACTAGCGATACATTTCCTCAAAAGGCCCGTAGATGAAACGGTGGCCATTTTCCCTCCTCTTTCTGAAGTCCCCAGACAGGGCACTTTTGATGTACCCATGTGTCAACAAACTATCCAGACAAAGGTCTAATGTATTTCATACTTCACATAGTTCAAATTTCATTGTAAGGAGTCAAAAATGAATGAACGGTGCTTTTGAGATGCGGCCAGAATTTAGTTCTTACAGCATTATTCCTAAAAACGTAAAGATTTTAAACATTCAGAAATACAGAGATGTATTTAAATATGGTGCTTGTCTCTGTTTTAAAGCAGAGTGCCTTGCAGTTGAATGAAATCTCCCCAGAGGAGAAGATTTGTGCTTAATACTCTTCACATCAATTCCACTCATGGACCTCTGATCTTATCTGTGTCACTGACAAATCTGTGACCAGTAAAATCCTTCTCTTGGTCTCTCCTGTTAAAGTTATTTGTACCCCAGCCTCCCCCACTAATGGTTTTTTTGCACTGGTCTCCCCCTCTAACTGTGTCCTTTGGCCCTAATATGTCTCTTATCTCTCAGTAGTATATATGCACCCTGGTCTCACCCACTAATTTATCTGTGCTTTGGTCTCTCTTTACTAGGAAACTATTGATTGCGCTTCCCTTTTGCAAAATCCAATTTCAGCTCCTACACACTGTTCACAACCCCATTTCATTTCTGACACTGTTACTTTAAGTGACTTTCTTATTTGTTTCTTATCCAAGTGGCAATTTTCCCCAGTGAAATTACTGTCAGGTAAAGCCAATTTCGGTCCCTGCTGCATTGTGCTAGATTCAAATAGATGTATGAATAATTCATGAATTGAGATTACAAATACGTATAAACATGCAGCAAAAATACATCAGAACTTGTCAGAGAGCATAAAAATAAATAGTCGTTTCAATTTGCTAATGATACTGTGACATTCTTTGTAACTAAAAGGAAAGGCAGATGTATCTATGCGCTCCTTCATGCTCCACTTAAACGGCAAAATACATACATTAAAATCTGTGAAACAAATAGCAATTTGTTAATTTCTGCTGCAGCTCTACTGTAAATGTTCCCTTTCGCAGTGTGAATGAGCACTTCTCCTAATTGCTATCAATTTGATTTTGACATGCGTGCCTTTGACACATTTCTCTCTCCCGCTCTCTCTGTGTCTCTCTCTCAGATCAAATTCGGCTAGGCTTTAATGGCCTGACAGGTTAAAGCAGGAGCCGTAATAGACTCAGACAAAAGCATCATAAACTCTGACAACCTTCTGAACTCCCTCCCTTGCTCCCTCCCTCTCACAGTTGTCCATGCGGCTCTTTTTATTCAGAGTGTCAGCCGGCGTGGAGTCCAACAGGCCCAATGCTCATCCCAGCAGTTGGTGGAAGTGTGGAAGTGATCAGAGGGCGCCGGCCCTTATGCGGGCAGGATTCTGACAGGACCATGACATGCTATTAGCGGGGAGCCATCAAACCGTTTCGTCATTGGCAGTTCCACCAGCGACCTGCCCCCCATTCCCAAAACCTGGTAGGAGGTTCTCATCCCAGCACAGCCTCCTTGTGGCACTGGTGTCCGCCTGGTCAACACAAGTGTCGGTTCTTCAAAGTGGGGGGGGGGGCACCTTGACACATCTGACTCTCATCCCCAAACCTCCAAATAGACTTAAACAAGTGAGAGACACAACACTGCCTCCACCCAAAAAAGGTCTTAACTTCCCCTGTGGTAGCAGTCTAGCGATGGTGCAATACCTGCAGTGAGAAAGTAACAAAGTGTGATAAAACACCCTGTCTCATTTTCCCTTGGGCTTTTTCCGTTTGTCTTGTGTCAACTTGAGTGACCCCAGGCCGACATCTAATAAATCCCAGTTCTTTTTTTTAAAAAAAACCTCCAAAAATCCAAAACAACACCTAGGCTACATCAAAGAGCACAAGAACACAGTAGGATAGCACAACATGCTAAGACCCACATCCTAGGGGCTATATCTTGGGTATTTTATAACAACGCATAACTCCCAGCATGCACTGCCTTGCTGCTGGATGAATCAGCCTACTAGTCAGCTGGACCTCCATCACAGGCAGAGAAACTTCCATTCCGATCTTAGTAAACCCATGTGCCTGCAGATCAATGCCCTTTAATAGAGACATTTTGCATCTCAGGAATGACCGACTTGCATCACCCACTGAACAAAGTGCTACAGATGGGGGAAGTGAGCCCTGGATGGGAAGGTTTCAGAGGCAATAAAAGTTAAGAACGGACAGCACACAACAGGGGGACAGCACATACCGTCAATGAAAAATTTCGCTCTAAAGTTTCAGCCAAAGGGGTACTTGGAATGTTCAGTGTGGTCTTCAGTAATATCCATAAAAAAACATATAAAACCAAAAACAGACAGAATAAGTGGATTAAGTTTTCTAGTCAAACACTTGCTAGATTGTGATAATATCTGAGAAAATACAGGCTTAATTGTTTGATATTAAATTATTAACCTGATTGTTCTCACCAGCCACTTGCTCTGCACAAGGCATCACAATCGATTTCACACCCTATCCAATTCTTGTCGTGCCTTCTGGAGAACGATCGAAATCAACGAAGGAGGGAGAAGAGGGAGATGATGTAGGAGAAGATAAAAGAGAAATTAAATTAATATTGACTGCTTGAGGGAACAGGCAGCCATCTAAATTCCTGGGCGTTAAAGGCATCACATGGGCCAGGTTAATCTTCCCAACTCAGTTATGCAACAGGATGCTAGGAGACCCTGACAATGAGTTATACTGAGGGCAGCAGAAGATAGCTGAGTGATATTACTTCGGCCTCCCAATAGAAGAATAATACATGCCAGCATCATGGCCGAAAGCTGATTTATCATTTTGTCCTTTCCTGAATTACAGCTAACTATCAGGTGCTTGAACCTTAATTATTGTGCAGCCCCCTTCCCATAAACAACTCACGCGGTATGGCATCCAGTCAAGTCATGTGGCAAAAAACCAGGATGATACAGGCAGGAGAACATTCCTTTTTAATCAGTGCTACACAAACATTGCGGCAAGAGATAATGAAATTTTGAAACTATTTGTGTGGCTCTCGAGCCCCAGTGTGTCCATCGATTCTTGGATAACAAGCTAAATTTTGAAGATGGGCCCCACAGTGGGAAACACAGCATGTACAGATGCATGAAGACACCAAGCTAGCATTGTTAGAGGAAAACCACACAGCGGCAAGTATTTTTCCAAACCCCCACCACATAGCCTTCCACCAGCAAAAGAAAGCTTCCCTTTATGGGTTGTCTGAATTTGGCTTCCTGTTGCAAAAAAGTAAAGGTGAAGCACACAGCTATCTCAGCATTATATGGTTCATCTTCATTATATCTCTCCTAATTAGGTTTGTTCTTCTAGAGCTTTCCTTTTAACAGTATTTTCTCTCTGAAATTTCTGTCCAAGGTAAGCCCCAAACAGATTTACGGCTACATGCCTTTTTAAGCACCCCTAAGCCATGCTCATTTTAGGAGTCAGTGCACACAGTATGGCAACCCTTCATGATTCATGAGAGCAAAGCAACCCTCACTGTTGATTTGCGCATCAGAGCTGCTGCGCCCACAGTGGCCAATCAAGCCTGCGAGAGCTCATCAGGATTCTCGCAGAGGTGCCCAGGATAAAGCGTCTAACTCAAAGGCAGAAAAACAGGCCCACCCAGCTGGGATTTGCACCTGCCCACCCTTCAAGACCACTGTCCACAGGACAGAGGACAGGATACATACACACAAACACACACCCACCCCACCTCTGTCAGTCCGACACACACATTGAAGCTAATGGAGCTGACAACATCCACTGGGCGACAATACACAGATCGGGTGTAACTGACGAATTACCCCAGATTCAAATATCTAATTTAGTCTCCTTGGCGAATGGAGTGTGGCAATCAAAAAGATAATGAGATTTAGAATGAAAGCTGCATAGTTGTAAAACTAATTACCCTCTGCTGAATTCTTAGCTATTCCTATTGTGATATGATTATTAGCAGTAACACAATTAATGATAGATTTTGAAGAGTCACTGCACTGAAGCTTCATCCCTTCATGCTCGATTTAGTTATTTGCAGCTGGTAGAGATTAATTATGTATGTTTCTGTTGTTAGACCTTAAAGTCCACTCTTAATAATAAATGCTGCCTTCCCCCAATTTTCATATTGTTATTTGTACAACAACTGGGAGAAAAAACAGTGATGTTCACGAATAAAGTTCCTTGTCAGAAAAGTGTTTCTTTAAAAAAATAAAAATAAAAAATAGGCCTACCAGTTCCACCTCCTGGTTTATATATGCATAACATCAAAACCTGGACTCTCCAAGCATCTATAAAAAAAAAACATCAAAAGCATGTCTTTGGTTGAATTTGTACACAAGAAGCCTTAAGTGTTTTGCATTCCACAATCTTTTTGACATTTATAATTATGGGTAATCATGTCTTCATTATTCAAATGGGTTATTATGGTGAATCATAGTTTTCTTTTACACGAATTCCATAACAGCTGTTGATAGTTGTCTTTCAAGGTTTTTTACCAAGCTTTGTATTCGATGTGTATTCTCTAAGTGAAAGCATTTCAATACGGTTAAATAAATAAAACGGCATCCAGCTTTCAGGTTTAAGGTTTCCTGGAAATCGTCGTTGTTCCTTCATATATCCCAGATCTCCCCGATAAATTAATCGTGTAAGTAAATCAAGGAGTCCGATGTTCTCCCATGACATATTTATAATCAAGTTAAATTTAATTTCCATTTACATGAGATTAACTTTCTTTTCCGTTTTGGCTTCTCCATTTGAGTAACCTGTGTAAATTCCTAAATAACGGGCACCAAAAATAAGTGGGTATGTTTTTATTATATATATAAATTTCTGTGTTATACCAATTCTCTCTTCTAGCTCTCGAAAAAGGCGGGAACACGGGACAGCGGTTATCACTGTCGAGAGTCATTGCAGATGCTGTGAAAAATACCCACACGTCGGTTTTGGGCGGTATCACGCTTTTAGGAATGGTGAGGAGAATGATAAATTGCACTTGTGACCATAATTTCGTGTACTTTACAAACAAAAAAGCATAATGAAATAACCCAGACTTACACTTCGCCTCTGGGTGATTACTCCTGGGAGGCACGACTCATCATTTGGCAAACAGCGCCCTCTATTCGTCATTCACTGCTGCCGCTTCTCGTAACGGCTCATTTGACGCGCGCGGGAGGTAACTGCGCCCCAGAGCGTCACGCTACGTCGGTAACGTCAATATCGGCGACGCGACGTTCGTTGCTGAGGGGATTTACTTGGTTTCATCATCTCCTTTTAATTTTAAGCAAGTATAGGCGTGTGGTAACAGTACTCAGGAATGCCGTATGTTTCACAGTAATGGGGATTTTTCTGAAGCTGTCTCCTTGTGCCTTGAAGCAAGTCACACCGTTAATAAAACTTGATGACATTGCTGAAAGTTTAAGGATAGCAACCTGGAAATCTTCCCAAGGAATAGACACAAAAGCTGGGGGAGAGAATAAAGAATATTCTTATCTGTGATTAATTATATTTTTATAATTTTTCTCTTCATTTTCCCGCCAACAATACCCCTTTGTTCATCGTACGGCATCTGCAAATTAAATTGTGTTATCAATGGCAGAAAGAAAATACAGAGCGGACTGAAAGAGGAGAGAAGGCAATTTAGCGACTTTTGGACCCACATCTTTTATTAGTGACGCTCATAAATTTGTGGAGTTCGTTGCTGTGTGTCGTGAGGACCAAGAGAGAGCAAGATTCAGGTCAGGTAACGCGGCAAGAAGGAGAACTATTGAGCCCTTCATGTTAGACAAGTGAGGTAGTGAGGTGGAATGGGTGCTAATTTCACAGTCTGACAGCTGATCGATACATAATTAAATTGAGGGCATGAAATCAAAATAGGCAGGGAAGATTTGTTTTAATACCACAATCAAGCGAAATGGTAAGCGCCCAGTTCTGATCTCCGTGCACTTACGGTACAGGAAAATGGGTCATACTGTGCACATGCATCGTCAGCTGTCAGGCAAATCCCTCCTACCCAAGACAGGTCAGCCTAAAAGATCCTGGATGAAATATCCTTAGGGGCAGATCCCTCTAAAAGTTGTGTCGCCCCATGTTGACCACATATGGAATTGCTGCCTTTGTAAACTATTTTGACACAAAATTCACACGCAGTAAGAGTAGCATGTGATTACCGTAAAACATTTACCGAGGCATTTGCAGGGAATTACAGATGACAGCTTTGCTGTCATGGGACTAATTACCTTCAAGCGAATTTTATTTAATAGTGATTGGGACCAATTTATGCATGACCAGTTCAATTAGCAAATAAAGCATGTTTGGCGTAAGAATGATTAGCTTGGTAAAGGCTGGAGGCCCTGGGCTATTGTTATTGTTAATTGTATAATGGTGACACGTACTGCAGCCATCAGTACAACCATGATTAAAGAACAAATGGGGGAATACTGCCACATTTATTTCATACTTCAATCCACTTATTCCTTTTTTTAGTTATCGGTCTCAGGACATGGTTATAAAACAAAGTATCCAGTAACTGACGATCTAGAGGGAAATGGCCATTAAGACGTGTGACTCATTCCGTCAGCCTTTATTAACAAATGATTGTTCACCACCATGACAAACAACGCAAAATAATTGCTTGAAGGGTCTGTCAGCCCCGTTGCTATGTTATCAGAAGACCCCATCCCAGTATTGAAAGCTGTCGGTCTTTCATTTGGAAAAAAAACAGACGTTATCTCCGCCTTCTTCAACAGATGGGAAAGTGGCCATTCATTTTTTCTTTTGTACTAGGCAAGGCAGCATCGTCAGTCCTTCTTTGTCTTCACATTAGATGGGAAGGTCCCAGTTTGGACCCTTTCACAGTCCTGATGTGGTGTGTTTTTTTCTGCTTGGGCATTCCTGATATACACAATGCTGCCTAAACAAGCAACCGTGTAATTTCATGCCTACTTTAGACAAGAACAAGTGTACGGCAACCTCTACATTTCATATTGTAAAAGCATCCAAAAGGATATAAGTAGTTATCAACCTCAATGAAGATCTCACAGCCTGCTGTAAGAAGCCTTAATCAAACTGCTTTTTGCTTTGTAGTTTATAATCCTTATACTTTTCACTTTCAAAATCCTGTTAGCAAAATTAGGAGCATTTATATTACAAAAGTCAATATGAGATGAAAATACTTTTTAAAAGACAAAGATAAAAATGCAATAAATATTATATTTCCTAGGCTGGCAACTGGATGTTAGGGTACCTGGATTACATGCACCTGAATGGTAATGACGTAATAGTAAAGAGGACCGGAAAAATGGAGGGTGAAAATTCTGTACCACGTCAAATACACCATAACACCCCCCCCCCCCAGAAATACAGAAAACCACACAGTGCGCCAGCATTTTTTCTTGTCCCTTTTTTGTCACACATAGTTCAGGACCTACTAATGTGTCTGGCGGGTGGATGTGTTAGAAATGGAAGTCGTTCATCACTCAAATGACACGTCGATTCAGAATTAGACGTAAAGCGCAGGAGTAATTTATCAAGCCGTAACTTTTCCCTGGGAAATAGGCTTTTGGGACATAGCGGTGAAAAAGGAAAACGCAATGTCATTAGAGCTTATAGTTCTGTCGGTTTTTAGCTGTGCTTTACGTATTTCCTTTCTTGGTTTAGTATAAGTATGATCTGTGTTTTTCATGCTAGTGTTTTATTTTCTTTTCTGTTACAGTGTATAATTTAATCTAAAAGGTTGCCCTAATAGTACTTAGCATTGCATTGTAGCGGTATTTGCGTTTTGGTCCACAAGATGGCAGACTTGTGTTTTTCTCTTCTACTTCGCTTCCATGTGTACGGAGAAGCCGTTCTCTTGATGTCCTTTGTGGAGGTGAAACTTCGGAAGCTTTCTGTGATATTTTAGTTCTCGAGGAATTTGGAATATATTTAAATTTGAGTTTTCCTTGCTAAATGCTAAATTTATTCGTAAATCCTTTCACATTGGGGTTAATGGGGCGTATCACGGTTTTCACAGTTAGTACGCCTCTATATTACAATAGTTAAGTAACTTATTATAAATGGTATTTTTTTATAACCCTCAACCCTGACCAGGATAAGCGGCTGGAAGATGAATGAATAGTTTGGATAAAATGCAGTGTCCCACAGTGCTTTCAAATATGATGGGAGACCCTTTTTAAGTTCCTTTCTCTGCGCGTCCTCGCAGGTTTCCTTGTCCCGTGGCCTCAATTCTTGCGCGCTCCCGAGCAACAGAAAGGTCTCCTTTGCGGGTGCATTAGACGGACGGGATTTGACAGACGCCAGGAGATCTTAAGATTTGAAAGGAGTCCGCCGGATACCGCATTCAAGTTTGGGACACTTTAAAGCCGTGCATTTGTTTTTTATTTTTATTCCGTAAAATCTTGCTTTCCCCAAAAATACCTTTTCCATTAATTAACCAGTATCTGCTGTAGGCGTATGCATTGTTTTATTATCTTTCGTCGTGGGCAGGACTTTGTTGAGCACCTTTGCATCCATTTCATTAAATCTTGAATTAAAAGTACGTAGCGCACGGACTGGTGAACGAACTGAAAAGCATGTCTACGCGGCTGAATTATATCGCACCGTGGTGGATATACTGGCTTCACAATTTCCCACACCTTAACCTGAGTTTCCAGTCTGTTGACAGCAACTTCAGACCGCAGGATGAGGACTATCAGCAGGTGAGTGAGGGTGGGGAGGTGAACCTAGCTATATATTGGCTGCGAGGTGCTACTCATTCTTGGTAAATGAGTGGGGAAATTGCTTTTGTGGAAAGAAAAAGAAAACCTCCAAATATAGAAGTATTCCAGTAAATGAAAGTAGATCAGTGCATTATATTCCGTGCAATGTTTTGTTCTTATGCTAATTATAATCGTGGAAAAAGAAAGTCGGACGCGTTTCTGAACGTTCCTTCGTTCTCTGCGTGTATGTTTGCTTGTGCGACACCCATCCTGTGAAAAAACCCTTCTTCCCCCTCGATGTATGACCTTTTTAGTCGTTGTTTAAACTCTGGGACATTGCTTATATCTTTCCGCTGTCTTTCAGGACCGAGTGTTGTATCTTTCCCCGAGAACAGCGCGGTTCCAGCTAACTTTTAAAAATTACATTAATCAAGCAGTGTCTGCCTGTTTACTGGAATGAGGAATGTTTTAATTTATTCCATATATTTGACATCTATTAACACTATTTTGACCCCACTGATCGCCCACCCCCCGAAGAATTAGCATGCGTGTTGTATTGGTTAGATTATAATCATGCTAAATTATACCTGTTAACCTGTCCCATCCCTAATTTAAAGAGGCTAATGGTGGCAGTGATGTTTAATTAATGTCATTCTGCTTTACCGTGTGGAAAACATGAATGAAATTGTAAACGAATGAAATGCGAGGCGGGCATTAATGACCCCAAAAAACATTTAACAGGAGCAGGAGCAATTGAGACAAGAGTTTAATGCACTTAGAGTAAATGCTTCAAGAGTCTTGGGTAATCCTTTTTCTTTAATTCGGGCCCACCACAGCGGAACTCTCGCCAGAGTCACTAATGCGAAGTGCGCGCATGTAGGCTACCCGAAGGAGCTGAGGAGAGGTTTTTGTCTGGCCTAGTATACTGTAAATCGGTTTCCCCATTTCTGGAAAAATCATCCTAGAATTAACATACCTCCCGAAACAAGGGGTCCGCGGCGATAAAGTTTTCTGAACGAAAAATCGAGAATTTATGGCAAGGCTCTTCAAATCGGGTTTTCGATCACAAAGCCAAAACGTCGTTTCAGTTCTCCCAAGTAGTTCAGTAACTACTAATTATGATTGGGCACTGCGGTCTTACACCTGGCTTACAGGTAAAGGAAGGCTGGAAAACCAGCAGTGCTGGGATCTCGAGGACCGTAGCCGTGGTTTATGGGGATAGAAGGTCATTTGGGAGGAGGGGTGGAAACCTAGGGACACTGGGATTGTTGGTAGGTATGTTAGTATTTAGTCTCCACCTGGGTAACCTGGGACTAATGGCACAGTAATGCTGAAGCTTAATGCTTATGCCTGATGGCATGCTGATATGTGTGTGTGCACTGGGCTCCCATTCATCTGCTGTGGAGATTAATGGTTGTTTCATATTGAAAATCCTGTGTAGATTAGTGGTTTCCTGTAATGGCTGTTTGCCTGTCATGTGACCTGACACACGGCAGGCAGTAATTGCTGTCAAATGCATATGTGAGTTTAAAAAAGCGATGCGGTTAGCGGTGGGATACTCACAAATTTGTTGTCAGCTGGAGCTAATTTGATGCTGCGCACATGGTTAAACTGCCATTGTCCATGTGCGTGGTGGCGTGGCTGGCATGCAGAAAAGATTTTTTTCAGACTCCACATGACTAAAATTTCAATTAAATTCATCACTGCTGCTTTAGTGGTTCAAAAGTGTTGCATTTTGTTGGGTGTTGAAGTGAAATTACAGCTAGTCTGAAAATTAGAGGTTGCACAAAAGAGGTGATTTGCAGGTGAGGAGATATATGAAATATGCATTGTATTGTGGAAAGACAAAGAACACTGATTTTAAATATTGATGGTTGTTTTTGTTGAATATTATTGAGTGACATCTCAGTTGGGTTGGTGAATAATTGAAATTGATTGAGGCTGTTTAGATGAAGGACTGGAAAAATTGGAGAGCAGTCTATCTATCAGTGAGAAGTGCATTTGGAGGGACAGGTAAATCCAGACTTTAGAGAGGAATATTGAAAGCACCAGTTTATGATGCCAAATGTAAAACCTGTTTTGTTAACTGGTTTGTGCTTGGATGGGACCCAGCAGGTTCTTGGAAGCTTGTCTTGAAAAGTTTGTCATGATGTCCCCTAGACTGTTGATACCTTTTCCACCACACTACAGTGTGTCTCACAAGCTTCAATGAATGTGTTACTAGATGAAGTACTTTGCCAAAAAAAGCTTCTATGGCCAGTTTGGAAGGCTTCTTTTACCATTTCTCTCCTTCCTGTTGGTCAGGGCTTAGTTACCTGTCTTGTCACGTTCTCGTCACTTAAAACTCTTTTTTTGGGGTCCCATATTGTCAGAAATGCTGCCTACCCAATGTACTTGCATCGCATTTCTGATGTGCCAGCGAGTTTTGTTCCTGTTGCAGAGTGGGATTTCAGTTTTTCATTAATTCCACCCAGCCTTGAAAAGCTGTCTTTCAGACTCAATAAGGCAGGTCTCCAGCTCTGATGCTCTCCAGAAGAATGTCTACATACTACCGTGGAGATTCATCTCTGCCTCCTGCATCTGGTGTAGTTGTAGGCACAGAAGTGGTTCTCTCCTCTGAAGTTCCCCAACATAATTTAGAACCTTTTTATCGGAACCACATCCAGGTATTGTTTAGGGTCGGGAATCAGCCATGACCGTACAAATCGATTAACACGTGCCTTATTGGATTTGATTTCGACTGCATCCAATCTACATTTGACACATTAACGTGATCTAACCTGATCTGTTGTAAAAACGGCAGGCACAGCACTGTAACATTAACTGAAAAGCAACATTAGTTGCTTATTACATAACAAAAATACAAGAATGGAAAACCATTATATAATGCATGAAATTTATTCTTCAATTTACTCATGAATACACCAAATTATTCCATCCACACTTTTCCCTCTGCAGTTCTTGTACTCAGCCAGAAATAAATACCTGCCTTACTACCCCTTTTTATCTTTTTATTCTCTACATCATTTGCATTCATTTACTTTTATTTATTTTGAATTTATATATATCGTGTCACCATAAGCAGTGCATTGAAAACGAGTGATGTAAGAATAAAGCCCTACTTTACTTGACTTGCTTGCATTCATGTGCTCGAAGTACCCCATTACCATGACTGACAATGCACCAAGATGGTGGCACAAGGCAATTGTGCAATACCGTTGAAACTCTCCTATAGGTGAGAAAGTAGCGCCACCTATGCAACAAGAGGCCCAATGCCAGTAAAATGCAGTAAAAATATTTTCAAAGATATGGGGAAGAGGCTTAAATTAATTAGATCGATCTTGGGATTTTGCAAATTGTCAAAACCAGGGTTATGATTAATCAAAATTGATATTTTTTCCCACCTGTACAGTATAGTATGATGAAAGAAGCCATTTACATCTACAGAAGGTTGTCTATGCAAGATGGATATTTGTACTGAAGACCCTCAATAAGCCCTTAATACCTTTTATGACTTTGGAGGAGCAGTTTTTCAAATTTAATTCCAATGAAACCAGAAGCCTAAAAAGCAGATGTTTGGAGAAGATGCTTGACTTGTGTTTGTCATTCAGTAGTTTATTCCTCAATATTGGCACTTTTCTATTGGGATTCAGGAACTAGGTCATGCCTGACTTGTACCATAAAGACTCATTAGTTACAGCACGGTTCCAGCTGTCTTAGATTTTCCACTGCAGATGGGTTGGCTCAGTAAAGGCGTTGCCGGGTTTGGTGAGCAACAGTGACGTAAAACAAGAGACCTTTACTTAGAGTTCACACGGTGTACGTCACGATTTGCTATGTGCTAGTTTCCGCTGCTGTGTCTGAGAATCGCCATATTAGCATCGAACGCTGGCAGAATTGGCATTAGCATTTGTAGATTTGCATCACAAATCCATTCCATTCACTCGTTCTGTAGTGCTCTGTCATGTAGGAGGTTGGAAATTTTCAGGTTTTGAGTGATCGGGAATGCATCAATACGTCAGGACGTGTGACGCTACTAATATATAGTAAAGGCCCTTTTTTGTCCTGTAGATAATTCTTGCGTGTTGCTGATCACCAGCAGCACCTTGTGCATTTCCACAAGTCGGATGGTGATGATGCAGCCTGCTTGGTTAAATCACGCTTTAGACCTTGTTAGTGCACAGGGCCATGTCAACGCGTGAGTACGGCTCGGTTCCCCCATGTGTCTCTCAAAGACTTGGAAAACTGACATAGATACAGCGCAGGTGTTTCAATAACCTTGGAGGTGAGATTCCATGAGAATGTCCTCCCTATCTCCTTCCCTGTTCCCTTTTCAGGATCTTTTTTTTTTTTTTTGGTCAAGGAGGGGTATGACCAATCTATGATCTCACAGTTACTTCAAACGGCATGCTTGCCAAATGACGTCTTGAAGAGGTGGAACAGTGGGACTCAGAAATCATCAAAGGCACGTAGATATGTAATTCACATTCGTTAGATCCCAGAGAGATTTGAAAGAGCAAACTTCCAAAACTCTCTTGTTTTTCTTGTTTTCGAGATGAGACTGCCAATGATCTACAGTCAGGATGAATTACAGTATTCAGAACCAATACTCACCCATTAAATTTCTGTGGACTGAGTGAGTTTTATAAATTTGCTCTTCATTTGCAAGTGGGCTTGTAAGTGTTTTTCTGTGAAGCGGAACACGCTGAATCTTGATTTAGTATTTACTGTTTTGTTTATGGTACTGAAGTTGCACTTTTCGTAGTTCAGATGTTGCAGTAGACTGTAAACCTTGCAAACATGCCGGGTTGCACTTTCTTGGCTTCCAGGAGTGTGACTTCCTGACAACTGGTCAGCCAAAAGCAAATACATAACCAAACACATCCTTGGCAAAATTTTCTCCCCATCCTTTTTTTTTCCCCAGGAAGTCAGTCATGTCTGTGCTCACAGCATGAGCTGTAAGACTGACAGGATTCACCTGGCCTGACCCCCCCCCCCCCCCTCACCCCTGAACAGAACAGCAACAACAACAACAAAGGAGTGCAAGCAATTTATAAACATTTCATAGTGGGTGGGAATTTGACTGACGCCTCGGCCCAGTGAGGGGAAGGAAGTGAGCCAGTGGCTAAAGAAGCACCGACCCGGACCTCACCAGAGCCTGGTGGGACACACATAAGCGGAATCAACATCAGACATGGATGGAACGGGAAGGGCAAAGGCCATATAGCCAGTGTCAGTGGGGTGCATCTCCTGTGGAGGGGAGACAGAGCCTGATCTAACTCTGCTGTTTTGCCCCAAACTCTGCCTGGGCTGCATCTGGCTCTGTGGAGAAAGCGGCTACATGACAGATCAATGTTGTTTTGGAGCAGATCAGTTGGATCAGAGAGAGAAGCGTTTCTGTTGAAAATGAGGAGAAACTGAGCTGGTTTGCTGGACCCAGGGTCAGTTCAGATTGTATGTCCCTAGGCGGCTGTCGATTTCAAATTATTGTTTAATAAGGAACGCAGCTTCTTCAAAGTCAAACCATAACCTGGTATCTTGTATTGAAACATGTTAAAAACATTCCTTTCTCTGCTTTTTTCCATCTACTGCCTTTTGTTTTCCCTCTCTCTGTCAGTATTTTTTTTTAATGATCCTTCCACACCCACACTATGTCCTGCCCCCAGGAACGCATTATATCTATTCCACCACCATGCACCTTCCTCTACAAGCTGCTGCCTGCCTATTGACCGTGCTTCAGTCTTGGCCGACAAATCTAGAGGGGTGCTTCCACGATTCATTTTGCACCATTTTGGTTGATACCGCCCCCCCCCCCCTCCACCCCCAGCTGAAAGGTGATAATTGGCCTCTACCACGTCAATCAAGTTACCCTGGCAACAGCATGAATGTCAGGCTTCCTGGGCATCTCCGTAAAAGCACTACCCTGGCTCCGGTACACACACAGACAGAATAGGCATTTTCTTTTTATAATTAAATCGTTGCATTTTATAGCAGAAACATCAGTGGTGATTACGGGGGATGGGGGGGGGGTCAGCTAAAACAGTACCCATATTGTTTTACTCAGAACCTGAAATTGCACAGCTGGTAATCAGATTAGGAGTCATGATATTTTCTCACTGAGAAACAGACAGTGGGTGTGAGTTCGATGGGGCTACATCCTATGCTTTTTTATTTATTTTTTTGCCCAAGAACCAAAAAAACTGGTGACGATTGTATGGATCTGGGTTGCGGTACTAATGTTCTTATCGTGAAGTGACGGAGTGTTCGACAGTAATGTATGTTGTCAGTAATGTATGTTAATGAACGAACCCCCCTCGTGCTCCACCACTAGACTCCTTTTACTTCTGACTTTCTCTCCCCCCCCCAGTCACTAATCGTCCTGACCTGCATGGCCGCCATCGGCCTGGGATTGAACCTGCTCCTCCTCGCTGCCTACCTCACCTGCGTGTGCTGCTGCCAGAAGGACGAGGATGACGAGGAGAGTAAGAGGCCCGGCTCCCGTTGCGTCAGCTGGGTCTCCATGCTGGCTGGGCTCACCATCTGGTGAGCACGGGGCCTATACTGTCCACTCAGTCTCCTAGCATGAAACATGTTTAAAAAAATCATGAATAGCCAATGTGATCGGAAGTCCAGCCATTAGGCTCTCTACGTCCATTTCTGCTAGTGTTGCTTTATTCCATCATAATACTGGACAGCACAAAATAACTATAGTGCAAAAATAAGTACATTTCCAGTGCATTGCATCACAATTTATGAGAAATGTATTGGCAGATACCTGTTGAATGAGAGTGGATGGGTAAATTACTTTTCCACTGAGGGAAAACTATTTTTTCTCCTCATTTTTCTATTCACGACCTCTCCTTACCTCCTCCCAAAATGTTCCGGAGCTCCTTCCAGGTGGTTCCTCTCTTCCATTATTCTTGCTTCATGCAGCCTTACCCTTTCTAGAACCAAAAAGGAAGGGCAGGCGCCCGCTGGGTCTCGGATGCAGATGGATCCAAAGCGCCATGTGGTCTGAAGCTTCAGTCCATGGAAAGAGACGCTCTTTTGCACTCAAACACACACACATACGTGCATACACACATGCTAACACACACGCTAACACACACACACATACACTAACACATTTTAGCAATACAAGTTATTGACGAGGTAGCAAACACTTCTCTAAGTGACAAGTTCTTTGACCCTACAGTTATGAAGCCCTGTGCCACCAGCCCAAAATCCTTTACCAAAACCGACCTTCGGGAACTTGGAGTCTGTAGGACAAAATGGACACAGCAAGTGGCTGGGAAAAGTGAAGCAGATTAGCCAGCTTGAGACATTCGAGGCTGAGCGTTTTGCCGTGTCTCACGTACAACGGCAGAGATTTGGCTTGTGTATTGGCTCAGTAAATGGTTGAAAGCATCTTCAGTTCTGCAGCCATGAGTTGGCTGATTTCGCTGTGTACGCTGTCCTGCTGCTGGAATTGTTAAACCATTACATTTTTTCAAGCAAATAACCATAGTGGAGACACCACACGGCGATCATGCTAAAACACACACAGCAGTCATGGTATCTGCTGCCTTTCTCCTCCCCCCCCCCCGGCAAACTCACCCAGGTTGGATTTTTCATAACAAATGGGGGACCCATGATAATCAGCACCATGTGCTTGATTGAATAATGGTAGATCCTGCATCCTGCTTACTGTTAGATTTAGCAGCTAAGTGAAGCATTTCAACTGAAATATGGGTGTTTGTTGTAATTTCCGGGCCTATAGGAAAAAGCCAGCTCACCATTTAATGGGTCATCACAACCGTGATTGATCACATTAGCCTGGCATTAACGTTGTGGATGCACAGCTTAACTCCAAATTATCAGAACATCTCAGCAATGGCTAACGAACCCTTCGTCTTCCATCTGCAGCCACGTTGGGTCAGATCTGTGTCAGTTGTAAGCAGTGGGCACCAATCACACACGAGGACTTGGTTCAACCCTCACTGCATATGAGTGGAGAAGACACAGGGTATTTCATTGTCATAGTTACCGCTGTGTGTTTTGCTGTTCCGGAATAATTTACATTCATCCATCTGGCAGACTTTTGTCCGATGCAGCCTACAGGTAGGGCAGATGATGCATGACAAACATCAGGCTGTCAAGCGGCCCATCTTAATACAAGGGCTGATAGGCTGAGCTTCCAGAATAATCGGAATAATCTTGTACACTCTGCAGATAGGATGTTACATGTCGTGCTGGAAAGACATTTTCAATTAAATGTGTAGTCATTTTTATGATTACTGTCCTCTCTAGCTGGGTTATTTGTTAACAAACTTTCTGGGCAAATAATTCTTTGATTATAATCATGCCCTTTGATGACATTAAAAAATATACATTTTTTTAAATATTAGATTAACAATAATATTGATTATGCAACATCCCTCCCCCAGCTGTGTTGTCTTTTACTGTCACAGCAGCAACACTAAAATAACAACACTAAAATAACACTAAAATGATATAATTACCCCGACAGCACACATACCTTGGCACAGTGTCTCCGCGATGCTTGAAAATCCATCAGCAAAGCATCTCTGTCACAGAGACACCGCTACTGAATATTGATTGAGCATTCCCCCCGTGTCTGTGCCCTGTATTTCAGCAGCAATGCGATGAGATCACTGTGCCATGTTTTGTCTACTGTTATTTCTCCCGATATATATAACCCGCAGTAGGTTTATTCTCTCTCTCTTTCATGTATATATTTTGTTTATATATTATGTAATATGCACCGACTTGCATATACACACAGCATACAGTAGATTTTTCCATTTACCCTGCATGTAAATGGTGCATGATCATTTAATGACATTCTAATCTTAAAGCAACGTCCCGGCGATGTATGTGTGCTGTCTGGGCATATGTGCATTAATAAGAGAACTGAAGTAATGGAAAAGTTACTTACCTTAGTAACAAATTACTTTTATATGCAGTAATTGGTAATTGAATTACTTTTAAATGAAGTAACTAATTACTAATTTTCAGTAATTTGAACGACCCTGGTGTAGAATAAGCCTACTTCCCCAAAAAAGGCAATAATTGGCCGACACCAACACAGAGTTATTATTTTCAGCAATTCCCGGTAATATTGTAGAATCACACAAGTCTAGTGCACGGTTACTTTGTTTAATTTACTCTAAATCAGAAATGTTTTCAGCATCTCACTGGCAGTGTTGTGGCCTCGCACATCCAGGGTAAAATGTGCATCAGCTGCACCCTCTCTGTGTGCCATGTTTTGACATTTCCTTTGTTTTCTGCCTGGCTTTAATCCCAGAACTTGCCCCCCTCACACACCTGTGTGTAGGCAGTAGATGTATCAAATCGGATCACTGGCGAGAAGCGACCCGGATTGCCAGCTGCAGGGCTCTTCGTGAGGTAACTCCCCCAGTTAGGGTCCTGGCATGTCGGGAGTCTCAGCTGCAGACGTGTCCTTTCAGGCCCATTAGAGTGATTTACTAATCAATACCTCCATGTCCCAGAGGGAGGTCCACAATTTATCACTGCCCCGTTTAGCCAACAGGTGGCTAGTTATGGTCAAATGATCTCCTGCTTGTGACACACTTTTTTTGTTTTAATAATTAAAGTATAGGAAAGCTAAGACTTAAATGTAGGACTTGTGAGCGGTATGGTGGTAATGAAAGGGATCGTTTTTGAGCTTGTGACGCACTGCAGATGATTTCCATCAAGAGAACATTGCAGTTTTTTAAGGAACACTGGGCATGAATGAATCTATTCAAACGTGGTTGGCGTTTCTGAAGATCTGTAAGGAAACCTTTCAGTTGGCACAGAGCTCTTGTCCTTATCATTTTTCCTGTTCCTGCCTGGGTTGTGAGCTAGTCTGGAATTGTGAAGGAGGGGGGTTTTCTTTGAGGGAAAGGGGAGGCCATGCAACGATTTGACCTCTGACCTGTCAATGTATGAAACGAGTTGTCTTTCATGCGTGTGGGCGGCTGACTGATTCATTAACAGTGGGATACCCTGGAGGTGGGGCACCGTCAAGGGCTGACGTCCTGCTAAGTATTTGGGATTGATAATAGTTTATTATTCATCAAAGTCTTCAGGCATAGGAGGGAGTACTAGACAAAGATAAAGGGTCCAGCTTCATAAATACACACCACAATTATCAATGTTCCGTCCCAATAACAAGCATTTTGGCCTCCTGCAGATTTTTTAAGGCTTGATGGACCAAATGTCCTCCTCTCATTTGTAAATTTCTTATGCTCTAACAGTGATGGACTTAGATGGACTGAGGTCATCTTGGGGTAGTGGTTCTGTTAGAGATTATGATTAATGTCACTGGAATGACCCCCATGGTGTTCTGCGTTTCTCCTCAGCGCTGGTCATGCCAAACCAAAAAGCAGAAAAGGCAGTGAAGAATTACATCACGTGGAAATGCCCTTTCCAAGCCACTTGTTTACATTCGAGTTAATTTTTTTGTCACCACTTTATTGTAGTGGAAGTTCTCTGGCCCTATGTTTGTTTTAGTGATTAAAGCAAATTGGGTTCAGGTAAAAAAAAAAAAAAAATGTGATTGGTTAAATATAATCAAATCAGGTGTGTTGGTGGCAGATCACAGGAAATACAATATGTGGACAAAAGTATTGGGACACCTGGCTATTACACCAACAGGAACCTTTATGACATTCCATTCTGAATCCATAGATTCAAAGATGGAGTTGGTCCCCTCCTTGCAGCTATAACAGCTTCCACTCTTCTGGGAAGGCTTTCCATATGATGTTGGAGTGTGTCTGTGAGAATTTTTGCTCATTCATTCCAGAAGAGCGGATGATCAGGCTCTGATGTTGGACATGATGGCCTGGTTTGCAATCTCCATTGTAGTTCAACAGTTTTTGATGAGGCTGAGGTCAGGGCTCTGTGTGGGCTAGTCAAGTTCTTCCACACCAAACTCACCCAACCATGTTTTTGTGGATCTTGCTTTGTGCACTGGGGCACAGTCATACTGGAACAGAATGGGGCCTACCCTAAACTGTTCCTACAAAGATGGAAGTGTAGAATTATCTACAATGTCTGGGTATGCTGAAGCGTTAATGGTCCCTTCACTGGAAGTAAGGGCCCAACCCCTGAAAAACACCCTCATACCGTTATAACTCTTCACTGGCTCTTTAGCATAGTGACTTCCAACCCAGTCCAGAGGACCCCTAGATGATCCACAGTTTTTGCTTCCTCCCAGCAAAAAAATGTGCTGTCTGGGGGTTTCCACAGACCAGCTTGAGAAGCACTGCTTTATTGTACAAACAACGGCTTCCAAGCTGTTGTTTAAGTGAGCCTTTTATTAATTTTAATCATTTTTATAAATGGGTGTTCCTTCACTAAAAGATCCTGCTAGCCTGATGTGGTATTGAATGTGGGTCTAGTAAAACAGAAAAAATGTTTTTTCTTTACAGTTGTGCTGTAGGCGTGGGTTTCTATGGAAACAGTGAAGCCAACGATGGGGTGAACCAGCTGACCCATTCTCTCTACCAAGCCAATCACACACTGGATGGCATCGATCGATTGGTGAGGGTCGGCACATTTTCACCTCCGTCGGCCAATGATATTCATACTTCCAGTGATGATGTGAAGATGAAGGCCCTATGTTAATAGACGTCCTCTCAGTACCTTATGAACTGCTTATTCCTTTTCTAGATAAAGATTTAAATTACCAGACACTCACAATACAGACAGAGGTTATAGATTTATTTTGGAGTATGGTAGAACTTCCCCATGTTGTTCCCATGGTTACATTTTTTGCTCCAGCGTCATACAGTCCAGAACATTGTCCTAGTTCACTCAGAGGTACAATGGCTCTTATTTGTTTGTGACATGGGGGGGGGGGGGCGGCGGCCCCCCCCCCCCCAACGCTGCAGGTTTCTGTACCTACACGGATCTTGTGAGAAATCTCAGACCTGGGATTAGGACAGAACAATGAAAAGAATATTAAACAGCACCTCGGGTTTTAAAAAAATATCTGTGATTTTAATTTTCGCACCAGTTTGATCATTTATGTTTCACTGAAAACTCTGCACGTCATTTTGTGCTGAAGTTCCGATATATAGACGCGAACAGAACAATTACATGCCTTGGGTATAAACTCTACATCCCGTGTAATAACTTCAGATGGAGCCAATTCCAAGCTGAGCTTGATAAAGTCTTTTCTTTCCATTTCAATGTAAATGAAGGCCAGGACTCGGATAAGCACAGCAAAGATAAGCACAGGTGCGGACACCCATGGAAACAGGCATTCTGGGAACTCCAGCCGTTTATTAAGAGCAGTACTGTTTTATCAGTGTCACTTTACTTGAGGGGGCACAAGTAACTTAGTAACTCAGTTACAACTCAAGTACAAATCATGAACAAATATAGCAGCTGCAAGAAATACACAAACCATTAAGACTGATTAATAATGAACAAACATGGGATAGGTTCGTAATTAACACTTAGTTTCTGGTTAATTAATACATTAAGTAAGAGTGTACTGCTACATTACTTGTACCCTTGTAAAATGATACCACTTTATCTACCACTCTACACAGTCAGCATGGCTAGTTTCACCACAGTTCAGAGGGTGTCATAATTCCCGGCCGTTTCTTCTGTCCAACATCAGGAATGGCTTAAACGACGACAGTCACGAATCAGCGTCATGGAAATTTAATTTCTTACTCAACAGTGTGGGAGCAGGACATGTAAACAATATGGCTGTCTGTATGCATTGCAAATGTCACAACAGCCTTTGGAACGGTGCATAAAGAGCCAAGCACAGAGAGGCAAAATGTGGATGAATTTAGAGACCATAATGCAGGCTAGATGCTTTTTAAAAAAAGAGTTTTGAAATTAAACTTCCAGGACTGTATCAGGGAACCCATGCAGTGTAAAATCGGCTAACAAACTCAAATGGCCTGTTCTGAAGCGATATTCAGGCTGTCTTGTGAATGTGTTATTTTATCGATGTAACCTTTTTCAATTGTTCTAGTAACCAGCTGCCACAAGTCGTTCAGCTGACCTTTACGTGGTTACCCGGCCAATCTAGAGGTCCGCAAAATCCACATAGAAGGGCACCGGTACGGAGTCAAAACACTGACAGAATTGCAATGAGAATTCACATTCTTGCATGACACGGTACCTTCAAACTTCAAATGTTTTAATGTTTGGAAATGACACCCTACGCAACCTGTTATTTTTAGCAAGGGAAAAAAAAATCATTCAATCTAAAATCTTACTCTAAGTATTATCATCTGTATAAATCATTAAATCACTGAACTGGTATAACCAATAGTCTTCACTGTTAGTAGCGTGTCAGATAATCAGACGGGCAGATCGGTCTGAATTAATCCATTGATATAGCCATTGGACATAAGCTGATGTGTGACCTAACCTAGTTTTAGTGACACACAGGATGATAGGGTTGTTCTGATGGCAAATCGTGGTGGACTACAGCCGACAGCAGGGACACCCCTTAGTCCACACTCAGACACAGTGGCAGTATCGATGCAGACTGGGGGGGGATTGTGAAAAGTTGTGGAGCAGAAGAATAGAACCGAAGAATATCCCTTTTATTTCTTAACATCTCCAGGAGCCTGACGCTGCACTGCGGTCTGTTCAGGGACTTATCCGCATTTTGTTCTGTTAACTGTAGAAGGAAGACAAACCAGTAGGAGGAAATCTGTATGCATGCGGGCAGAAAATGCAAGCTGCACATGCACAGACCCTGGGATAGGAAAGGAACCAGCGTCCTGGGGGTGCGAAATGAACAGCCGGTAAGGATGGGGGATGACCAGTGGCTGCAAAAAGAAGAGCGTATTTGCCTGTTTGTTTACACTGTAACACCACTCTCGGTGCTGATAGCAGTGAAGAGACACACGCCATGTGATGTATAATTCGCTACACATTGGAGGTCCTACTGTCCTGCCTTTAAAATATACAGTGATGACTCAAAGTTCACGCCAGAGCACAGATCCAATGGAAATGTCTGCCGTGTCAAAATGTTTCATACTTTTAAACATTATTCTGTCTTTTCAGTGTGACCGGCAGCTGAAACGGTGAATCCAGCAAGGCAGGATTATAAAAATTATTTTTTGTTGTTAATATTTTTCTTACTGGTCTGAAGGCACAAGTAAGGTTCTATTTTCCCATGTGATAAATAACGACGTTGTAAAGATAAGCAAAGATGGAAAATTGAAATAATACAAATGCCTATATCAGAGAAACAAACACTTACATTTACAGCTGGAATTCCCCTGTTTTCACTGTTAGGTTTTTATGTATTTTTAATCAATTGGCATTTATAAACACCTTGTATAAATAACAGAATAGTTTAATGTTGCCATGATTTTAAAACACAAATATAAGGAAAACAATCCATTTTTAGAGAAGGTTAATATCTGTCTGTGCACATCGTAAATGCTAATCAGTACACGTCAAGATTTAATAAGTACGATGATAAACAAGTTTAACTTGTCAAGTCGTCTGTTCACATATGTAAAAGGCACCGTGGCCATTAGATTAAGCAGATTTATTTATAGGAGATGGGAATAGGAGGCGTGCGTTAGGTGTCTGGATCTGCACGCTCGTGAGACCCGCCCACCAGCGGACAAAGGTACACACCAGTATCGCCACAGCTCCGATGCGCTTCACGCGCTGTACCTTTCTGCAGCACAGGGCTGCAGGCCTGGAGCATGCAAAACGGCGAGAAGGCAGGGAAAAGTCCTTTCCTTAATCGGGATGGCAATTTCATGAACTATGAAACTAGGTCACACAGACACGGACTACGGGGTCTGCACCTGCTGGTGAATAACACAGGAGACTATCGTTTTAGGACATGTTATGATGCATCTACAGATTTATTACTGGAACCTTGCAAATAGTCGGTTATGGTCTAGAGTATTAAATACTACCGATCGCTAATGAAAAATAGATTCATGCAATTTGGCATGTAAATAAGTCAGATATTAGAATAAACGCTATTTGCATTCAGGAATGTTATTCAGAATTTTTCGTGCCCTCATTATTGTATATATTTGCCCAAAAACATCCCCCGCAGGGACAGATTTTATATCAAGCAGTTTTGAAGTCACTCGGTACTGTTACGATCGGGAGGCGCTGACTTCATCACCACACGCACCAAAAGCTAATCGCTGGAAACTTACCCAGAAGATGAAATTGAAGGTGAACAGCAGGTATTTGATGCATTTATCTCCCCCTGTCAACGCTGCCATGGTGTACGCTGGTGGATTTCTTTAGCGAAACGATATCTATGCTGTGCGGTGGCACCACAGCAAAACGGCAGCCTATGTGCTGGTGTGATGGCAATAAGAAATGCAAGGCGACGTGTAAATGGCGAAAGGCTGTAAGTCCGATGCCGGCGGCGTTAGTCCCTGGTTGCCTGCTGCCGTGCTGTAGCGGTGCCTGGATGGTCGCCTCCTGGAAAGCCTGCGTATATAGCTGCGCACTCCCACTTTCGACTGCGGTCAGAAGACGCTCACATGGCTTTCGCTATTCACGAGGGCTGATTGACTTGCTGGCCACGTTTCTTCCGCCCTTTTCTTTCAGCCGGCGAGAAAGGGTGATAATGTAAAGCGGACAGTATATCCGCATTTAGCACTTTGAAGGTTCTTTTGTATGAATTACGTGCCACTGAAACTTTTTTGCGTGTAAATTCACACGTCGCCTGTACGGGCGCCGCCGCCGGGGGGGGGGGGGGGGGTGTGGGGGGGGGGGGGGGGGGGGGGGGGGTGGGGGGGGGGGGGGGGGG
>JABFEA020000048.1:14651761-14664186 GCA_019775915.2 Cyphomyrus plagiostoma | reverse complement strand
TATATATATAATCACTAGCTAAATAGTATTTAAGAAGTAACATTTTATTTCACGTTCACAAAAAGATGTTTTCTTACTTTTAGTTTTTGTCCATGATAGTAACCCTGATTCCTGCTACTTGAAAGCACTGAGACCCTTCATTTGTCTATCTCTCTATCTTTATCTTCCCTCCCTCTCTCTCTGTCTGAGGCTGCAAGGAATAGAATTGGTAGCTTGGGTAACTTGAGTTAAGTGTGCATCTCAAATAAGCGACATATTTTGACACTAGAAAATGACAGGTTTACTTTACAGTGGAGCTGTTTATATATAGCATTTATCTCCCACTTAAAGGCATTGTGGGTAGAGAGGGTAAGCTCCTGTCATGCCTATAGCTGATTGTCGTGCTGAAAAAGCACGCAGACCGGACAATAGGAGGCCTTCTGCATATTTTTACACCGGCAGCTGGCAAGTCAGCTATAGGTTACATCTTAAGGACCTTCACCTTGGATCTGGAGTAAAAATAAAATAGCAAACAGTCTGTAGCTGGAAATATGTTGGATTTACTTTTGCTGAAGCAGTGCTGCCTCCTTATAAGTATTGGTTACAATGCTCACAATGTCCCCCCAATGTATATTATAATTGGTTTATTAATTTACCATGTATTTGAGATCCAAAAATTTATGTTTTTAAGAACTTAAATAGAATAAATGTCTAAAAAGGCTTTAATGTATGTTTGGTGCCTTCCGTTGCTGGCGATAGGGAACAAGTGACTTCTGTGTTTCGCCCGACAAGTTCATAGTCAACCAGACCGAGGACATTGTCCCAGCCGGTGAGTGCTGCGGTTCAGCCGTATTCCCAGCCGGTGAGTGCTGCGGTTCAGCCGTATTCCCAGCCGGTGAGTGCTGCGGTTCAGCCGTATTCCCGTACAAAGGCTCGGAAATCAGCCTCTCTCCCTCGTTTGCTTGTGGAGGTGAGGCTCGGCACTCTGTGAGGTGTTTTGCATGATTCAGGAGCTGAACTTCCTGCCTTTTCTCCTACAGCTATTACTCACTACTACCTGTACTGCAGTCCAAGTCTCCTAAACCCCTTTCAAAAGGTAAACCTCCTGCCTCCCACTGACTTTTCTATTAGGTATCCAGAGTGCCCTGCCCCCACCCACTCATTGGGTCCTTAAGACGGCACAAGAGGGGAGAGCCAATTCGGACTTACGCTATATCTCCCTTCTACATTTCTGTTGTATGTTACATTTTGGTTTTAAAACCACTAAAGTACTTCTTTAACACCCATCCAACCCTGGGATTCCCCTGTTGGTATTATGGTTCAAGGTTTGTAGGGGCAAATGTCCTTTGTACCCGACCCCGTGTCCAGAAATTCATTTCATGCACACTGAATATCCTTGAAACGATGTATGAGACATGTTGCCACCTGCTGGTGAGGAGGGAAAATGACCACCATCTTATTCAGGAAATGTGTGTGTGTGTGTGTGTGTGTGTGTGTGTGTGTGTGTGTGTGTGTGTGTGTGCGCGCGCTTGCGTGTGTCCATTGACTTTGCAGTTGCTGACCATCTTCCAGAGGTCCCTAACCACCATGCAGACCCAAACCCAAGGCTTGCTGCAGAGTACTGCTCTACACTTCCCTACTGCACAGGTGAGTCACAGGACACTCAAGGGGCTGGGAGAGGGATGCTTTGCTGCAGGGTGTTTTCGATCCATTTTATCGTGGTGTTAGGTAGGACGCCTCTCCAGAGCTTCATTGGAGAATCATTGCCGCTGGTGATCCACCGTTTCTGTTTCCAGAGGGACCTCCTTGGGGTCCAGCAGATCCTGAACACTTCTGAGTCTAGCCTGCACCAGCTGACCGCCCTGCTGGACTGCCGCAGCCTTCATAAAGTGGGTCACCCCCCCCCCCCCACTCACTCTTTCTCTCTCTTACTGCAGCCAAACTCATAGCAGCTAAGGTTAATAGGTCACTTAGGCTCCATACATACAGGCATCTAGCAGGATTTCAGCTACTGGGACATGATTGGATGCACTGGATGCAGGCCCCGCCCACTTTGTGTGAGTTTATATATAGGCGTACATGTTTGGGCCCTTCAGGACTACCTGGAAGCAGTGGTAGGCTTGTGCTACGATGGCGTGGAGGGTCTGCTCTACCTCGGCCTGTTCTCCCTGATGTCCGCTGCCGCCTTCGTCGTCTTGTTGTGCGCCATCCCGCAGGTCCTCAAGCACATCGCCAGCAGGTGAGAAGCCCAGCCCAACTCAACCACGCTCCTTTTCCCAAGGGCTCCTGTAACTGGCTCTCGCCCCGTGCCGTCTCCTCTGCCTCCCCACCCCCCCCGCAGGGAGCGTGACTACAATGACATCGATGAGGAGGACCCGTTCAACCCGCGGGCCCGCCGCACGGTGGCTCGTGACCGCAGCTCCAGTCCGACCCACGTTCCCAGTTTCTGCAGCTACAGCAGCCGGGACAGCCAAAGCAGTCTGCACCTGCCCCTGCCCCCGCCGACCGCCACCAATGCCCCCATCGCCGAATACATGTGAGGCCCCCCCTCAGATTCTCTCTGAGACACAGTTTGTCTACTCGATTTTGAGTTATATGTGTGTGTGTAACATTTATTGTGTATTTTTGTGCAGGGCCCGCCCAAGCATTTTCAGAGCCTTGAGCAATATTTGATTGACTTAGTTGCCATTTGTCATCTTCCTTTCCATTCTGACAGGCAGATTATATGGGAGGGGGGGCGCCTCCTGGTGGCCGCTGAGTGCTAAGCACTTAGTTCCATTATGCGTAGGATGTGTACTTGGACAGGATTGGAAATGTTTGGAAATGTTTGCCCCTCTGTATGCATGTGTGGGTGCCTGTATGTTAGCAGTCACATATGATTGATTTTAGTTTTTGTAATCCTATTGTGAAACCCTGCCCTCTTTTGCAGGAACCAGTCGATGTTGTTTGGGGGAAACCCTCGCTACGAGAACGTGCCTCTTATCGGGAGTGGCAGGGGCTCGCCGCCGCCTTCAGTGCGTTGCACCCGAGAGGCCAGCCTGTGATGCTCACACTGCCCCCTACTGGTTCACACTATTTCTCTGACTAGACTGTTACGTCACATGACCACAGCAAATACCGTTATTGAAATATCTAACACCTTTAAACATGAGATAAGGGATCTTTATTTTATTTAATAAAGAAGTGTTTATAGAAGAATGTGAGGTCACAATGTTTTATTTTGGACCAATGGTTAGCTCATTACAGTTATATTAATTTATCTTTGCTCATGTGAAAGAACAAATTGCATTGTGCTTTTTTTTTCTTTTGGTTTTGACATAACGTTCTGTGTATAAAAATACTTCATTGCATTTTGATCTGAAAAATAAGATGGTTTTCTGATCTTTCTCTCCCAAACCCCACAGTACTCTCCCAGCTTGAGGTCCACATATCTGTCCATGACCGACAGCCAGATCCGCCACTTTGGGACAGACCTCCCAGTATAGATCCCCGCCCATCCATCCTCTTCCTCCTCTGCCCCACTGCCGAGGGCGTGTGTAGCTACAGTCCACCTCATGCTGTCGCTCCTGGCCGGCCCTGTCTCACAGAAGTGGTGCACCTGCTTTCAAAAACAAACAAAAAACTCACACTCTGGTGTGTATGTGGTCTGTTGCCTGTACTCATAATCCTGCCAGACAACAATAGCCCTGTAAGACATCTCTATGTAATTCCATGTTAAGCCCCCTAACGATGGAATGCAGATTCATTAAATAGCAGAGCAGTCAGCCCGGGGGGGGGGATGCACTTCTTACTATGCAGTAAGAGCCCCCCCTGGACTTCTGTCACTTTTCTGTATCGAAGCAGCAGAGCCTAAAGAGAGAAGAGATGGAAACACGGACCCAACATTCTACTCATCGGTCCCGAGGCGAAACATTTCCAAAGCGATTCTACAGCCCTGCGCTGTTTATCAAGCCTTATCTACTTGCAAATGATTCTCATTTTCAGTCTGTCTGAGTTTTTTTTTTCCCCCTCTCATTTTGACATAGAAGTGTCGTTTTGTCACTCCACTATCACAGGAGAGGAGTTTTTCATTTTTCGACAGTGATTTTAAGTTGTGCATGGAGCAAATGCTGTATTCCTATACCTCAGATTGTTTCTTTGTTTAGTTGAGAGCTCAAAGATCGTTAAACTCATTTGTCTCCATATGTCTGCTGTTCTGTGTTATTTCTTTTTAATTCAATGATTTTCAAATATGAAGAATAGCGACCCCTAAGAGCAAAATTTTCAGGAGGGTGGGGTAATAGCATGGTGTAGCAGGACAAACTCTGCATGTGACCTACCCCCAGAATTCCTTGGAGTTACATAAGTATGCATTAAAATTCTCCAGACAAAGTCCAGTTTGTACCAGGTCAGATTAGTGGCTGATTACTGCACTCTTTCTTGTGCTAAAGAGCATTACTCTAGCTACTTAAATTCAAACAATATATATTTTTATAATGTTTTAATTCACGTTTGGGAAACAGGTTTTAGTGGCCCTTTGCTGTGATGTCCAGCCAACGGGATTTCTGCTTTGTCTTTTTCTAGTGGATTTGTCTTTGAATCAATTGCAATTATATTCAGATCATTCTTCCGTTAATCTCACTGGGGAAATTGGAGTACATTTTGGTGTGTCTGCTTGATTTAATTTGAAAATTAAAAAATACCAGAAAATCGAAAGCTATTTAATTCGTGCAAAAATGCATTCTTGTCTTTTCTTTTGTCTGCTCATTAAAAATGACTGAATTGTTTTATGGCAAAAATTAAACCATGCTGTTGGCGTCAACGTCGTTGGTGGCTTGGTGGCTCTAATGAACAAAACGTTTTAGAGACATCTAGTGGCCAATTAATAAAATGCACATAGAACGGTTTTTTCTTTTTTCTGTGGGATTAAGATGTATTTGTGAATTCATGTAAAATCCACACAGGCGTTTTGAAGCGACTGCAAAGGCTCAGAATTAATTAAACGTCATCGACACATTAACACGTGGGAAAGGCGCATGTTTAAATGATATATTCGTGAAACAAATGGTCGACTCACGTGAAAAAATAAACACCATTGATTAACAACACTTTGCCTCACATAATAAATGTGATGGTTCACACGCAAGCTTATTGTAAGCTTATTTAAAACTTTTATGCTGTACACAATTCCATGGAACAAGATGCAAAACCACTGATCACGTCAGATCTCAAAGTGGATGTTATCGGCTTTTGGTGGTTTGTTTAATTTCCTTCCATCATTTTATGGCAGTAACAGTTTAGCATTCTCAGCCATATTTAAAGCTATTTAATATTCAGTAGATTGTCATATGTTTTCGGGTGTATTGATAAGGACACGGATGCATGCTGCGATTTTCTGGTGCTGACAGAGGTGCCCTCGGAGAAGTTTGTCGAAGTGCGGCCGCCGTACTTCCTGAATCTTCGGGTGCGGTTTTTGTGGAGTTTGTTGATGAATCGAAACAGTTTTGCCGGAGTGCAGTGACGTTGCTTTTCTCGGATTCCGGCAAAAAAATGTCATTTGCAAGATGGTCATCTGACAAGCAAAGGTGTTAACTCTTTGCCTTTTTTACGGATTGTCCCGACGGCGATTTTTGGGAATGCGACTTCGAAATGGGAAACCTTTTTGGCAAAAAGAAAGGCGCTAATCGTGTCACGGAACAGGACAAAGCAGTTTTGGTGAGTAAATGGCTAACTGACAGGGTAGGGTTTAGCGAGGTGGAGATCGTCAGGTTTCTTAAAAAAATACATTGTCTCTCAATCTTCTATTTAAGTAAATGACTGACAGTGACACACGTGTATGTGCGCGTAAACTAGGGAAGTAAAGGTTTGCAGTGGTATGTTAAAATACACCGCTTGCCGGCAGGGTTAGAGTCATGCCGAAGCTATTTTGTTTAGGAACCGTGGCTCTAAATCCGTCCCGGTAGATGTCTGACCCGTCTTGCCTTCTGCTCCAATCCAGACACTGAAGCAGCAGAGAGATAAACTGAAGCAGTACCAGAAACGGATCTCACAGCAGCTGGAGAAGGAGAGGCTTCTAGCCAAACAGCTGCTGAAAGATGGAAAGAAAGAGTGAGTTTGCCCGTGCATCGCCTGTTCAATATTGGTGCTTTATTGTGCATTTTACCTTCATAAGACGTTTTAAAAACAGACCATTCTATCCGTGTTACAGAGCTGCTCATATTTTGCCAGCTTTTGGTCAACAGGCTTTTGGTCGCTAGTTTATTTAACTTTTTAGATTATTATCTGAAGGGTGTTGATTACTAGTAATGGATAAATGAAGCTTCATGAACCGTTGCCCCGAAGCAATCCAAGAGCACCATCTAGAGGGGTCAAAAATACAGCAAATGGTTCATGAAGCCTCATTTAGCCTGTGCCAGTGAAAGAGTTTCTGTTAACTACTTTGCATAAGATTGCAATCCCAGGGGCCTCTCTTGGGAAGTAAGATGGCACATAGGCTGTGTCCCAGTTCACCCTTTCGATTGGTTAATTACAAGTGGAACGAGGTGTGTCTCATAAAATTAGCCTATGGTGGTGGTGGTGGGGGGGGTTTCTTGAGTGACTGATTGACTGTTGGCTCATGACAGGAAAGCCTTGCTTTTGCTGAAGAAGAAACGCTACCAGGAACAGCTGCTGGACAAGACAGAGACGCAGATAAGCAACCTGGAGCGCATGGTGAGACCTTAAAAGGACTGGGCACTCCTCAGGATCAAAGCGGCGATAGCTAGCAGGACGCTAACTTCCAAACTAGCTTCTCAGCTTTACCAGTTAATGGCATCATGCTGGCATCAGACGACATGCTCTCACCTGGAGCCTGTTGTGTGAATTTTATCACGTCTCTTCAGCTTCACTAATGCTCTGCTGCATTCAGGATATATTTCAGAATATGTCAACTTTTGGTGTTTCTTTGAAGACCTTTCCGTGCATTTATTGCTATCTTTCTTCTTGCTGAAAAGGTTCAAGATATTGAATTTACCCAGATTGAGATGAAAGTCATCGAGGGGCTGAAGGTTGGCAACAGCTGCCTGAAGAAGATGCACGAGGTAGAGGCCCCCGCCACGTGCTTGACGCCATCCACTTCCTGCAGCGTCTGTGGGAAGCCGACTAGGAAATCTCTCTTTGGCGGCTCCATAATCGCCGTCTCTGTGGTCCGTCACACACGGTCACATATGTGCTGTAGGTCTGCAGCTGTGCCCTGAAGCATATCCATTGGTCAGCACACCAAATGTCATTAGCTTCAGCTGTGATGAAATGTACCTTGACTTCCTGACTACAGTTTCATGAATTTTGTGTGACTGGGGGGGGGGTTGTTACTGTGGGGGTTTCTATAATGCCGGGTAATGTCTTTAAAATGTTGTGCGTTTCAATCCTCTCATTACATCTTGCTCTGCTCCTTTCAGGTGATGTCCATAGAGGAGGTGGAAAAGATAATGGACGAGACTCAAGATGCCATCGAGTATCAGAGGGTAAAGTTCCTACTCCGCCTCGTCAACCTCTGAGGACAAAAAAAAAATTGCAGTTTTTCCCTAATTGCCCAATAACGTCGGCTAAATGTTCCCTGACTGACTCGTCGTACTTTCGACCCCCTCCTACACACAGCAAATCGACGAGATGCTGTCAGGCTCACTGACGCAGGAGGACGAAGACGCCGTGCTGGCGGAGCTGGAGGCCATCACACAGGTGCGCTCACCTGCCCGTTCCCTCATCTCCGCCGTCTCCCGGACCTCCTGCCTCACTGCCCGTCAGCCCCTTCAGCACTTACCTCACCTTAACGGTGGTTGTGCTCCATGCTCTGACTGTGTCCGCACAGCCGGAGTGTAACTCAGTTCCCAATGTGGAATTATGGGTAAATACCCATAGATCTCTCCTCTGGAATTCTGTCCACACAAATGCACCCAAAAGAGAATCTAGTTAGAAACTAAATCTAGGTATTATATGCAAAACAAAGAGTATCTCGTAGTGGTAAGCAAACTAAGAACTAACTCCACAGGGCAGTGGAGGTCAGTGGTAGGAGGTGAGGTTAGTCTGGGTGAAGAACATTAAGGTGTTCCTGGAAGACTGAATGACCCTGAAGACGGGATCGAATTGGGTAGTTTGTTGTACCGTTTAGGAACCATGGATGTAAGACATGTACTATGGAAAACGGAGAAAACGCCATGCGCTGTTCATCTGTCGATCATAACGTCATAGATTTAAGTTAAACACTTTGCTCAAGCCTGATAGTCAGGCTTTCAGCCACCAGCCTTGACTTAAAGGTTAGGGACTTATGCTGGCAGTCAGTTGGTTTTGGTTCGGTGCTTAATTTGTAAACTCTGTGGTGCTTCGCCTCATAAAGAGCAGAGAGACCTATTGTGACCGCCATTGTATGAGAAGCTGGAACACTGAGTTACACAACACACATAAATCTGTCTTAATGATAATGCACTATTAATTACTTGAACACGTAACAGTGCAATATTCTTTATCAATGTCTGTTAGTTACCTTAAACCATAAGACAGATGAGTTTAATAGTCCAGAAGGTAACTTTATGTGAATTAGTGGGGGGAAAAAAGTGTATTTTATTGCACGTGCATGGTGTGTTTTTTTTCCCTGTCAAAGTAAAAGTCAAATAAGGAAGCATCATAATTTAGGCAGATGTATGCCCGACAAACACAGCCGATTTTATAAATATGCATGTTTTGTATGTATTCCAAAATTTTAACTGTAATTATGTTGGGGGTAGCGTTTGATGTGGCAGAGCGCAGACTGCGGAGCCAGAGGTCCCACAGCTGAGTTCGGTTAGCCAGTCTGCATTGTCGGCCATCTGTCTCTCCTGGTTACGAGTGAAGAACTTGTGTCTGTAACTGCAGGAGGATGTGGCCCTTCCGGAAGTCCCCAAGGAGCCCTTGCCAACGGTGCCTGAGAAGAGGGGAGGTATGAGCTCTAAAAATTAACCCCCGTTGGTCAGTTTCAGCTTATTTCCCAGCTCTATTGGGAAATGTGTGGCTCAGTGGGGTAAGCCTTTGTGCCTGTGGTCAGCTTGACAGACTAGTCACTTGTCCATGGGCCCTTGAGCAAGGCCCTTAACCCCCAGCTCTGGGGTGCTATACGCCGGCTGACCCTGCTCACATCCTCAAGCTTGGTCTCACCTGTGTATGTGTCTGTGTGTCTCATGGAGGGCAAGATGAGGTCAGCAAAGAGAGAATTTCCCCACGGGGATCTGTCGTCCTTGCCATCTGTCCCAACCCAGTCCAAAAACTCATCCAGCCTGGCCGCATTTTTCTTATGATCCACAACCTACACACTTGTTTTTACATGTTAGCTAATCATAATGCCCTGCATTTGCCTGACTCAGGCAGGCAAGTTGCTGGTGGACTGGGTGTGGCCCGAGAACTGGGTACAGAACCTTTGTTTTATGTAACCAGTGACGTCCTTTTATGCATCTTCAATGCAGAACTGGATGATGGGACGTTTTGTCCAAGCGAATGCTCTGAAGCGCGTTTTGTCTGCTGTTGTGCAGTTGCTTTGGTGTGTTTATCAGGCCCAGAGCTGGCCATGTGGTCTGGCCCGGCTATCTGCGGCAAGGCGAGTTTATATTCTTCTCTTTTCCGTCTTTCAGAGGGGGGGCGAGCGAAGGAGCCGAAGAGAGAGGCGCTGGCAGTGTAGTTGCTCCCCTTACCACAAGGGGGCTGTGTGACATTTCTCTCTGGAGGGGAAGAAGTCCTTCCAATACACATCTGTACATGTGATATATACTGACTGGCCACTGCAACCCTGCGATGGATGGATGTGCTGACTGTGTGTATGAATGCCAGAGAGAAAGAGCAGGAATACGAAGGGAAACCCAAAAAAACAGCTCCACACCTTCATTGACTCTAAGCCAGTGTTTCCCAACACAGTCCTCAGGGACTCTCGGGCAGTCCACATTTTTGCTGCCTGTCAGGCAGTCCACATTTTTGCCAGGAGGGAAGAACGTGGACAGTCTGGGGCCCCCCCAGCAACTGGGTTGAGAATCACTGCTATAAGCTCTTATTTAAATGTGATTTCATGAATCTTTCCTGGGAAGTGTACCCCCCTTCACACGTTAAACCTATGTTTCCTGCCCAACAGACACCAGTCATATGACGGTGGTTAATTTTCAAGGTGACTTTCATGCTAAGTTTCCTCACTGTTCTGTTTTTATGTTCTTAATCAGTGTGAAATGCCAAAATCGGGCGTCTGGATATGGCTGAAGCAGTTCCGGTACTGATGAATGTCATTGTATTTATGGGGAAAGACCTAGCAAATATGATTCCTGTTTAATTTAATGGCTGGTCCTTTATCCAAAGCAGCTTATGATTTTTCTAACCCAATTTATTTCCGTTTCCATTTAAGTTCATTACTGCTTCAAACTTGAAACATTTCGGGTTGGAATCTAACTCCTTAATCGCAGTGCCACCTCTTGGCATAACCTGATATATTCTTCGTTGACCATGTGCTAAACCTGCACTGGAAAGCTTACTCGCTCAATACGGACAGTGTAATGCACGACGGCATAACTACTACTCAATAGCTCTTCATGAAGCTACACTTGATTGATGCGATTAGCTATTGTTCAACACATATGTAGCCCTTCCTGGGTGCTGCCTGCTAATGATGTTATATGGCATCAGCGTGAATCATATGCACAGTATTTGGTTTCCATAGTGGTAACACTGTACTTAAAATAGTCATCATAATGCATTCATAAAGTATTATAAACATGGCTGTAACTATTTACAAAAAGGGATAACACATTGTAACCATGTGTATTATGCATTGTGAATGTTTTATGAAGCTCTCTAGCAGTATTCATACCTTCATAATGCATTATCATGGTCTGTATAAGTGATAATAAAAATGGCTGTAATGTGTTATGCCTTTTTAAAGTTTTACCAGATACGTTTCTCTTCTTTCTTTTTTTTTTTTGGGGGGGGGGGTGGTTTTAACCAGTAAATGTTCATTTAATCAGGTTTAATTTTAGCAATTATGCAAAACTGTCCACGAGTGAGATATCCTTACCAGATATGGCGGCGATTCCTGGGACGCGCTGTCCCAAAGTGACTTGAACAGAAATCATGTTGACATTTAACACTGATGCTGTGCAGGGGTGTGTGTGTGTGTGTGCGTGCGTGCGTGCGTGCGTACGCCCAACTCAACCTTTTGAGATATAGTATATAAGTGTAAAAGGATTAACTGACTTCTGTCCTCTTGGCTGGTTAGTGCAAAATGCATTGATCCAGGCATTAGTTAGCCCTAGATCTGAACATCATCATCACCAGGAATATTACTGTCCCACCTGCAAGGGTTAATGTATCTCTCTCAGATTGAATTGCATTGTGTTTTAAGAAAGGGTTTTTTAACTGATGTCAATGCTCTGCTATGAAGTTCAATGACGTGATGAGCCCCATTAGACACAAGAGGGCGCCGTAAAAGACCGCGGAGCTATGCACATTTTTTCAAGGCAGAGACCTCTGTTGTGTTTTGCAAGTGATATTTCTGATAATTAAGTTGATATAGAAAAATAAATGCTTTTTTTGTGAGGAAATTTGTGATGCTTTTTAAATGAGACTCTTGCGCCGTCATTACTGAGCTAAGCCATGCCTGATCCAGACTTGCTTAATTCAGACTCCCATTTAAAAAGCCACTCCCTCCACGCCGGACCCAAGGTGATTTCTGCCGACGGGCTCGTTCGTTCAGTGACGTCCCCGTCACTTAAAGGCCAGATAGCAGGGACGCGGAAGGCGTACAAAAAAAGCTTGAGGCATTTTATTATTATTTTTTTTTAAAAAGAGGTGTGGGAGGAATTTTAGCCTTTGGTCCGTAAAAGGGCATTAAGTCCATGTCATGGAACCGAAGGAGAGGAAATGAACAGAATGTGACCCACAGCGTCAGAGACTGTAAGCGAGCCGTTGCGGTCGGACCAGCCTCCCACGCAAGCTGCTGCTCCTACCCTCGCCACTCCATTGTGCGTGACGTAACCAGCCAAGCATTGTCCATTTCAATGAATAATATGTTTATTCGGTGGGCCTGTTCTCACAGCCGGCCCAGGTACCTTGACGGCCGCTTATGGAGTTTAGGTCGCCGTTAAGCTCTCGGGAGATCGAGAGACTTAAGGGTTTGCAAAGCTCGGAGTGTATTATGTGTCCGGATTATTGAGCTCTGTTCATCCCCTTCAGCTCCAGCCCATTTCTGCGAACGGGCTGGGAATGTTTGTTTTATGTAAATTATTTTTACTCATTCGCTTGTTTTGAACGATAGGTTATTTTAACAAGGAATATAAATAGACATTCGGTTGAAATGGCAACCGCAAAAGATCGGTTTTAGCTTTCTTTCGATTAGGTAGAAAAGACCAGGCCCATTCTTTTGTAGCTTTTAAGTCCGGTAATCACACATGCCTGCTATCGAGGCCTATTCATATCATGCTAGTTGG
>JABFEA020000048.1:14633829-14644264 GCA_019775915.2 Cyphomyrus plagiostoma | reverse complement strand
GGGTTGTTCCCTGCCTCGTGCCCGTTGCTTCCGGGATAGGCTCCGGACCCCCCGCGACCCAGTAGGATATGCGGTTTTGAATATGGATGGATGGATTCACCTCCTTGTGCTAATTACCACACAGCTCTTGAGCTGAATCATCTGTGGTGGAACAAGGAAAGAACTAAGATACACAGGGCTCCGGCCCCCCAGGACTGCAGTTTGACACCCATGATGTAAGACCAACATGAGGGTGCATGGTGTCTCCTCACAGGGAGGGGGCAGCAAAGCGGCCCTAGCACATGCCCTAAGACCTAAGAAGCCTCTCTCTATATCAGGGGCTGCTGGGGTGGGGGGTTGGGATTACCCTTCCCTGTCGTTTTAAGTTCACTCAAGGTGTCCTGTGGGCAAACTCATTGAATCAGTGCAGGTTGCTAGTAGCTCGCAGTCGATGCATTGGCAACCAGTGGTCTGCAGGTACTGCTGTTTGGGATGCCTTCTACATGGGGACCAGGGTTTGAGTCCTACCACAGGCTCCCCCTGGTGGAGTAACTGCATTAACCATTCATCATACTTCAGATATTTTTCAGATGTTGTAACTTTCTGCCTTTTCTGGTCAGATCAATCAATTCAATCGTCATAAATACTTTAAAAAAAAAAAAACACGATAGAAAGTTATGTTTATTTTTTGCTTTGGAATTCAGATCAACCTTGGGGATAAAGTCCTGTCCTTTATCCTAAGGTTTGACCTATTACAAGAAGGCACTGCCCTCTAAAGCAGATAGGATGGATGTTGTAGAAGTAAGTCCTTTATCACTCTCCAGGTGCTAAAATGTGATTTGACTTGGGCCTGTGTGTCAGGTGGTACTGATGACATCTGCAGGAATTCCTCTCTTAGGGGGACCCGTTTAATTATCTATGTATTTTTTGAAGCCCATGAGAGATTAGTGTATTTTTTAAACTGATGGAATTCTCAGAAGTGCCTTTGGGGGGGTGAAAAGGAGGATGTCACCATTTATTTCAAGAGCTAAGTTTATCCCAGGGTCATGAGCCTGGTTTGAACAATCCCGATCAGGAGAGCCACAGTCTCGTGTTCCCCGAAATCTATTTCTAGAATTAGAATTTAGTGATTAATTGTCATTGCTGAGACACCACAGCACACGGCGCACAACAAAATGTGTCCCCTGCATTTAACCCATATGTGACATCATGACATAGCAGGGGGCAGCTAATTCAGCTGGGGGCGGTACCCTGCTCACTGTACCTCAGTGGTGCCTTGCTAGTCGGGGATTTGAACCTGCAACCTTTCGATGATGCAATGATCGTGTTTGTATTTGAGAAGCTACTCCACTCTCTCACAACTACAGTAACCAATTTTATACAAAAAATACTCAGTGTGATGCTAAGGAGAAGGCAGTGGGGTTTACCCCTTCTACTGAGGCAAGTACAGGATATTAGCAAAACAAATTACAGCCATGGGGGCTATTTCAGTTGTCAAAGGCCCCCCTGCGACAGTTAAAGTTGTGCCCCCATGGGAGGGGCCGGGAGGGGGTTGTTTGTCAGCCCCTGTTTTGCAGAGGACCCTGGGCTGCAGCCTATACATTAACACCCCCCAATCAAATAATCTTTTCCCATCATTCTTTGAAACTTTCTTACTTCTCAATGAGAAGCTGTGCACTTCAGGTAGCATGTTACAAGTGAGTATGACACTGGCTCCTTGTTCTAGTGATATATATTATGTAATTTGGTCTCACCTGGTGCGGATTGCATTACCACCACGAAGTGTTGTGACGGAGCTTTGTAGTTAGTATTTGTAACCATAACCAACCCATAGATCAGCTCAAACATAATAAATAAAGTTAGAAGCATAACAGCCTTCAGCTGTAGTATCGCATAGGCTGGGTCTGCTCGGTTTTGATATTCACAGAAATCACGGGGATCCTTTATGCATCTGAAATCACAGTTCGCAGACTAAATTACCTCATAGTAGCATGCAATACTTCCGAATGCCGTTTTGAACGCGTATTTTAAATGCACGGTATATGAACTGCGCCCACATGCATTATTTCACGCACACGATTCCTTTTCATACAAATACCTAAGAGTGAAAGAACAGAGTTAGGAACACTCCTCAGCAACAAGAGTTGAATCGTTTCCTACCATTTAAATAGTCGTAACAGAACCGGAAGAAAGGTGTGTGGATGACAGCGAAGTGCCGCAGGCGGTATGGCAAGAGGCGGGTAGGAGGGTGGAGCGACAGGCGGCGTTTCACGGGCAGAGGCGGCGCCCTGGTGCATTGAAAGAGCTGCACGTTGGCAGCGCAGCTTCTCCCCATCGCCGTGCGGAGACTGAGTGCGGGGGCCGCTGTGGGTGCAGCCAGCGATCGGCGCTGTTATAAAAGCTGCGGTGCTTCGCGAGGCAGGAGCGCGTCAGTATTTCTGCAGCCGCCCATCCCGCGTCTGGGGGTTTTTTTTTCTTTTCTTTTTTTTTTTTTTACGGATTGTCTCCCCACCACATCTTCCCCTCCCCCCCCCCTCGGATAACTCTTCTCTGATAAGGAAAGTCTGGTGTATGGTTTTGGCTGAAGCTCCCAAGATGTCTCGTACCGACGAGGTCCACCGTATAACGGAGAATGTCTACAAGGTAAATTCCCTGCCAGCCCGATTAATGATTTTCGTGATGTTTTCGAAATATATAGCGGCTTTTCGGGGTTCTTCGGATGCCTATATCAGCTCAGATACAAGCGGTTACTATGACTGACCTTTGTCATTTACTCATTACAACAGGTAACCTGTGAACTCCCTTTCCAAATGTAACAAAGCGGAAGAATTTAATATGTCTTATTTTCCCCAATTTGAGTGATTAAAATAAGAGACACAGTGTGTTGGGTTTATTTTTAATTGTTATTTACTTATCTATATTTGCCGCTGGCGTGAAAAAATGCTCTCGGTGATTCCCAAACTCTGCTCTTACCCGCAATGAAATGTTATTTGATAGGGAAATCGGCTCCACTCCAGCGATCTGGCTATCGCCGTCTGGAGTTTTTAGGTATTAATTAGGGATGATATCAGTAGGAAATAATTAATTGCATGTTGTTAAAATTCGTTATGCCCGATGGAGCGCCCGGACTTTGAAGTGCCATCGGAAACCTGTGGAGTCGTGACACTATGTGCAACAGTGCGCAATCTGCCGCTCCGCTCTGCGCCTGAATGACTGCGGAGAGCCGCGTGAACAATGATGGGTCTGATCGGCTGGATTCACCAGCACACCCTTTGGGACTGTAGTACGATTCTAATTATACATGAGCTCTTCAGACAGACGTGTGGTTTCCAAATAATCTGTATATTCTGTGTCGCGACAGGCATAGCAAACAAGCCTTCGGGCTTCCTAGTGTTAAAAACCAGTTTTGCGAAATAGGTAAAGCTATAAAATACTTTACTTTCAGGGTTCAAGTTTACGGTTCGTTGTGTTTTCTAAGTAATTCGGAAGGTTGTGAGCTGGAATTTTTTCATTCTGCTCTTTAAAGGTAAAAGTGATATAACTGATTTAAGTTACGCTATACTGAAAATGCTCTTGTGCTCTTCCCCACCTAGGTGAATATATCAGTTGGCAAATGAACCAGAAATACTAGCTGCATACTGTGCCTTTAGCCATAGAACTTGGCACCTGATCCTTAAAATATGACGGTGCGGTTCGAGTTCCCGCAGAATTGCACATGCACAGCCCCTTAGACGGAAGTCCGCAGTGTCTCTGACAGGTAGATAATGCGATGCATCGTAGTGTTTGTGGGGAGAGAAAGAGAGAGAATCTGCTAAAGAAAGCGTTGTGAAGAAACGATGGACGGGTGTGAGTGATGGAATCTGTCGGTCCCTTACGCTCCCTCCCCTGCCTTATGCCGGCCGCCCCCGCGCGCCCACACAGGCGCGGGCACGCGCAGCCTGACATCAGGGTATGGGTCGTAACTCCAGGGGCTGTGAAGCGGCTCCCCCTACTGTATACCTTCCTAAGAGACGATACTCAGAGCCCTACGCACCCCCCCCCCCCCCCCACTAGCCCCAACCCAGCAGGTGCTGACATTAATAGGGCATTTTGTCTCCGTCTGTGCAGCATATGTGGATAGAATAAAGCATCAGCACAATAATTGCTTTAGGCGCCATTTTGTTGTAGAAGCCTAACTGTTTTTGTTGTGCTTTTAACGAGAGAGAGAATAAAACTTAAGGAACGGTGAGAGCTGGGTAATTATGACACTGTGAACTGTGCGGCTTACCCCCCACCCCCCCCCCAGAGCTTGGGGGGGGGGGGTTGATCACCGGGACCACCTGTTCAGTCCAACATGCTCTGTGCTGTGAAATGTGCAAACCCATCGCCACAGTAGAGAAGCCTGGTGTGAGGGAGAGAACCCCCCCTCCCCCCGCCACCCCCCACCCTTTGGCTATTCTTATTTCTCTCCAAACCAGCTGGTAGAGAGGTGGAGGAGGCGGAAGTGCAGAGAGAGTCAGATCTTTGGTGCGGCTTGGCGCTTCTGCTCTTCCTCCATTCCTCGTGCAGTCTCCCTCCCTGCCAGCAGGGGGCATGGTAGTTTCCAACCTGTAGCTCACTTGTTCCAATCGCAGGAGGGATTCTCCGGTGTCCCTTGTTGCAGGGTGCTTAGCACAAATTGCTCCTATGAAGTGTCTGGCTATATAAATAGGCTGGTGATGGGAATGAATGTTAGTCACTCTGAATAACGCGGCGCCCATTGAGCTAAAAGTAAATGTAGGCCAAGGTGAGGAATATAGGCTCTTGGCAGGGGCCACGTCTGTTTGACGCCCAACTTATCAAAAGTGCCACCTTGAGAAGTTGATTGTGGGGCAGGCGGTGTTGGGCTTTTTATTCCCCTTGTTTGGGGGGGGGGGGGGTCAGGAGTCACCCAGGGAGCCGCGTGTTTGTTTTATCAACTTGACCTCGTCTGCTGATATGACTGGGAGTCCTTGTGCTAGCGCTTTTTGTTACCAAAGGGCAGTGTGGCGGGTTAGGTTTATTGATGCAGATGGAAGGGAAAGAAAAACATAGACCGGGGACCAATGTTAAACATGTTTTGGTGGTCTGGTACCATTGTGACCTGCTGTGGCAAGATTGGTGGGGAGGTGCATAAGGGGGGGGGGCATAATTTATACAGAGGGGCCAACCTTGCCATTAGCGAATGATGTGCTTTGATTCGATGAGTGACAGGGTAGTGGACCAATCAGCTTTCAGCTGGTGTCTGCAACCCCACCCCTTTCAGTCGCTCATGGACTGTAGCTGTCAACTGTATCATTGACAAGGATGATATGGCTGGTACAACAGGCTGCACAGAAACGTATCATCCAGTGTCAGACTGTTCTGGGTCAGTCTGCTGCTCTGATACGAAGCACGGCTGATGTTCCCACAGGCCTCCGCATAAGGGGAGTCTGAAAGCTGTCCCGCAGCCCGCATCCACGGGTAGAGCTGATTTAATGAAGCACCGCTAGAACCTGAAGCTCTATGATTGGTTGCTGCTTGTGTCACAGAAACCTGCGGTGGTCTGGAATCATTCACAGGAGCATGGGGGTGTTTAATTATGTGCCGGGGGGTCGCAGGTTTTGTTGGCATGTCGGGACCCTCCCCCAGAATTCCAGGTGTGAAGAGGGTGCTAATTAAAAGCATATCTAAAAGCTACAGGGTGCAGGTCCCTGGGGAATTAGGGGCGAAGATCCTCACCTGGAGGGATGTATGTGCGGAGAGGGGTGTGGCGAGGCTTACGAATGGGATGGGAAGGTCTGGGGGCTCAGCCAGCTAGTGCTGTGGTGTCTGGCCCCCGCCCTCCTCCCCTGCAAGGTTAAGACGGGGCAGGAGTAGATGATACCTTCCAGGCGGGTGTCTCAGGGTCTCAGACGTGAGTCACAGGCAGAGCTGGGTGACTCGGCAGCCAGACTTGCATGGTTGAGGTATTTGTTAAGGTGAGGGATTATCTTAAACCCCTTGCTAGTTGGTTGAACCCTAACCCAACCTCCCACTGCTGAGTCGCCCTCTGGTGAGGATTACAGGCCTGGGAGAGCCTGGCTTCTCTGAGCTGTTTTTCCCCTTGGCTCTGCTGATTGGCGTAGTCCTCAAAGTTGATATTGCGGTGCAGTGATCCTTCCCTGGTGTGGCAGCTGCCAGTCATTCCTTGATTGATATTCCCAGCTAGACTTCCAACCAACCCTTCAGACAGAATAAACCTTTTTTTTTGTTTGTTTTTTGGAAGGCATCAGCAGGCAGGAGCAATACTGTAGATATGTAGAGTCCACAGTTGGTGATCTGTGAATTTAGACGGTGGCCAGCAAGGCCTGATGGATGCTGTAATCAGTGGTTTGACACACTGGCAGGCAATGTGGTGTGGCTCAGTGGTACAGAGAGGTCTGTATGTCTATAGCTTTGGCTGCCTTTGAGGAGACTCTACGTATTTATTTATTTATATTTGACAAGGACTTTTGTTCATTATCAAATCATCTTTCTCCTTCTGCCTCTGGATTAGTTGGAGTTGCAAATGTTCACAAAGGTAGAAGTGTGTGTGTGTGTGTGTGTGTGTGTGTGTGTGTGTGTGTGTGCTTGTTTTTGTATATTCTTTCCAAACATTGTCTCAGTAATGCCCTTTACTCCCTTGTTCACAAAACCCTATTTTAAATTCACACCGATTTCACCTTCATACTGGAAGCCTGGAATTCATCTCCCCGAAAGCTGCTGCTTTAAGTTAAATGGGGCAGTGTGTGGCTCGCTGGGTTTGGGTGCTGTGGTTGTGGTCAGAAGGTCGCTGGTTTGGAATGATGTCACCTTTGGGACCCTGAGCTGGGCCCTTAACCTCCAGTTGCCCCAGGGACTGCCGGCTAAGCATGATAACCTCTGCACTTAAACTAAGGCTGCACCTTCCTCTTAACCCCCACCGAGGTCCGCTTTAGAGGACATGCTCAGAGTCCTGCGCCTTAAAGGCAAGTGGCGTTGTGGCCCTGCAGACCGGTGTACTTTCTGGGTGGTGCCCCACCGCAGACCGATACCACGCCAGGCTGTGCTAGTCTCCGTGAGAGTTAGCGATCACACAGGCTGCACACCGGGCCTTTGAGGGAGGCGTAATCCTAGGCGAGGCTGTTTGATTTATGGATCTGCTTGGCTGTGTTGACTCAGCCCCCCACCGCCACCAGGTAGGCTAGCTTTCCACCAGGAGAGGCGCTCAGTTCAGTCTGACACCTGACCGCGCCCCGCCTGGCGCGACGGAAAATGAGAGGCCATCGAGCGGCGGTTTGATCTGTGAAAGTTCTGCAACACAACCCCCCCTCCCCACTTCTGTTAGATCTGAACAGATTTGTTCCTTAGCAACACACACTCGACGCATTTCTGTCACCTCCGTGAGATCTGGGAGCTGCACTGGCCGCCTCTGCGTCTGCCTCTAATTCCTGTAATGAAAATAAACCGTCAGGAGTGACATGTTTAAGCAAGTTTCATCTTCCAAGGAAACTCTTGGCGCGGCTCGCCGCGTACTTTATTTATGCTTTCGGCTAAAAATAAAAAAATAAACTGCAGTTGAGACCTGCTTTGTAGCCTAACCTCGAGGTCACGTGGAAGGGGGTCATCAGCTCTCATTAACTGGACTGTTTCTCGTTTCGGTTATGATTAGAAGGTCCAGGGTCTCCAACCAGAATCCTTTGGGTCTGGAGGAGCTACAGTCTGGAATATTTGGCTCTTTAAGCCAAACCATTGAGCAAAGCAAAAGATGACATAATGCCTTAGGCTTCGTAATATTGCATATATTAAAGTAACAACAATGTGGTTTATTACCTAAGGAGGAACATGTACCAATAATCCAATAATACACTTGAATCAGACTATTGTGAATCATTTTTTTTTTTTTTTGTCTCCTTACGCCCACCTTCTCTCTGTTGTGGGGGTGGAAAGAACCTGTTCCGAGCCCCCGCACACACACACCCACCCCACCTCACCCCCGTTACAAATTTTCCCAGCGTTTTGTTCTCGCTCGTCCTCATTGCTAAGTGAACGCGGCCGCCTACGGGGGGGACGGCGATGGCCGTGCCTGGCATTCTGGAACGTTCTGAGCCAGTCTCGTCCAAAATAAGGCAATTTCAGTCACCCTCCGTGGAGGCTGCTCAGCCAAAACGGGGTCCGTCAGGAGCCAAAAATCTGCCTCAGACATTTTTTTTTTTCCTCCACCCCGTCACACAACATGACTGACGTCTGGTTTTACAAGGAGAATTTTGGTTTAGTTCGCACTTTGTCGGTACCTGTCTGAATTTGTTTTCTTTTGGTTGTTACTCCCCTTTTGTTTTAACCCTGTCGCTGAGGCAACAATTGCTAGAGTAAACTAGGAATGTTATGGACTCCCGGTGACGTGTTCGGGGTGTGTTTCATCCTTCACAGAACTTTTCCGAAAGTTTTGCCAAAATACAACATTGTTAGTATGAGTTTAGTGTGGGATGTTGTTCTTGAAAAGGTCTACAGTAGTGCCATGTGACTCAGCTGGTTAGGTTGCCATGCCTGTACTCGGATGGTCGTCGGTTCAAATCCCGGGCTTGGTAGAGTGACATCACCGTTTGGGTCCTTGAACAAGGCCCCCCGGGTGTTCCAGGAACTGGTTGGCCCTGCTTTCTCAAAAACGTTTAAGGTAGGATAGTGCGGAGGCTGTGGTATAAAGGACATTTTCGTTCAGTGGGAGAGGTTGTTCTGCTGCAGTAGTGAGACTTTGTCTTTGCCTTGCCTTGTTTAATGGAGACTTCTGGTGTGGTTTGGTGAGGGCGTCTGCTTCATTAATATGATTTAACGTGGGAGGCTATTGTAGCGAGAGAAGGAGAGATGAGACTGGGAGAAGTCAGTGGGAAGGTGAGGGAGGGACCGGCTGAGCGAGGAAGGGTTGAGGAGGAGGCAGGCTAGGAGCGTGTTGGTAGGGGGGGGGCATACTGAGTGACAGTGCACAGCTCTCTATCTTCATGGAAATGGCTCCTAATTACTGAGTGCTGCTCCAGGACTGTAATTACAGCCGGAGAAAGAGCGTGAGGCAAGGCAAGGAGGCCTGCGTGTTTTCTGCATGGATCATGACTGAATCGGAGCCACCAGGATGCCTGTGTGCGTGTGTGTGGCTCCTCCACTTGCTTACTCTTCAAATTTCACTTCCTTGTGTTGTGCCTTGTCTGTGTCAAGCCCACAAGATCTTTGGTGAAGCAGGTTTTTTTTTTTTTTTGTTTTTTTTTTTTTTTTTTTTTTTTTTTTGAACACACAGCCTTCACAATGGATTCTGGGAAACTTTTGGGTGTAATGCACTTTACATTGTTAAACGTGTGTGTGTGTGTGTGTGTGTGTGTGTGTGTGTGTTCCCTCTTTCACACTCCAAAATAGAAACCTTCAGGTCAGGTGAACTGGTAGCCACTGTTGGCATGGAAACCATTGCTGTTGATTGGCCATTTTCTTCTAAATGCAGTCCATATATGAATATTGAGAGTAGGTTCTCGGATCAATGACAGAAGTGGCCGAACTATCAAGCCCTCACCTAGTGACAGTTCCCAGCAATAGTCTATGGACTTGTTCCTCTCTCATCAGCTACCTTCTCCAGGCCAGAACCAAGACCTGGGAAATCAAACCAGACCCATTAATAGGATGTTTTTGTATAGCTGCTCACTGGAATGTTCTGGTGCTGCCCAGAGGTTTGTGAGATCAGTGGATGGCCGTGAAAAGGTTGTTCCACTACCGGGCAAAATGAGGTTAGGTATTGTGGCTGTAGATCAGTCTTCGCTAGATGACTCTCATCTGACCATCTCATTTCACAATTTGCAGTATGCCTCAGTCCCCCAAAGGCATGCAGGGAGAGGCGGTAGTTGTAGTGGCGGCATTCGTTTTTGGGTGTCATTATACGATGGTGGGTGAGATTGGATCTTGTGTGTCAAATAACTAGTTATTTTGACATCCATGGTTGTCGACTTGGCCGGTTCCCATTGGGCCAAATGCATCAAGACTTGGTCTTCAAATCTCTACTCCAGTCACGTGGTTCAACCCACCCAAGGCTGTGCCGTTTTGCCGTATGTGAATTCATGAGGTGTTTTATCGGGTTCATGGTTCCTCTTCCGCCTGCCTGTGTGCTGTTGATTGGGTCAGGATGTGGAAGCTCTCCTACAGGCCTGCCTGCCATGTTTACTTCCACCTTATTACACTCGGGCTGCTCAGTCGGCCTGGGTCGTCCTCTGCACACGCATGCCATCGATTATCCACTTGTGCTGATCTTTCTGGTCCGTCTGTCAGCCATGCAGGCCTCATCGGCCCTTATCTACCACATCTGCGTCCCTCAGCGGATCCAGGTCTAAGCTGGTCCTTTCCTCGTAGGCAAAGCCGCCTTTGCATACGCCGGTCAGTTGCCACAGGCTCGCACGACCCATAGCGTAGCGCTTCGTGCTAACGTATCATGCGATGCGCGGAGCTGTGA
>JABFEA020000048.1:14587403-14600473 GCA_019775915.2 Cyphomyrus plagiostoma | reverse complement strand
ACAATATCAGCCATTCTTAATACAAATAATATTATAGAAAAATATTAGGAATCACTTGGTTCGTTATGGCTCTAACACTTGTATTTCCAGTGTCCCGCTTTACCGTACTGCATTGTGGGAAGGAAACAGAATTAGAGGAAAAGGAAAATCAGAATTAGAATTGTTTATGTATCTCCAAATCATTTTACATGAAAGTGGCATATTTTATGGTGTCATGGAAAATACCCAAGGACCATCAAGACAATCAATATAATAAAACAATATACATGCAATACCGTACCTAGTGAAGGTATTTAATTTGTTAGGACTACGGGAAGCATATTGATTCAAGCTCTGGACCTGGGGCTCCAGTATCTATGCAAGAAGATACATGACCTGAATTAATGGAGCAAAATACAGATTAATCCATCAGTGAATAGCTATGTGACAGCCGCACACTGAGCTGATGGCGCCATCTGGTGGCAACGGTTGTAAATCCAGATGGAGGTGTTTTTTTTATTTTTATTTTTTATTTTTTTTTTATACCTATTCAGATTTGGGTGTTTGAATCAGTGATGTGAGTCTACAACTTGCTTAGCCAGATGTAACTAAATAGCTGCACGCTCTGGTTAAGTGATGAGTAAACTTGATGTAATGACCTGGATGTGTTATATCTAAACTACAAATGTACTTTTTAAATTTCATTGCTGTATCCCGTAACAGCTACACTTCTCACATCCTCGTTTTTTTTATGTTTTTTCTTCAGCCAGCACATGATGGGTACGAAGACCGGTTTCCTATAAGGTGAGACTCCAGTATCCCTATTAAGTAGTTTCAGACCTGTAGTGGGGGCAGTTCCTCACAGAGGAAACATTCCATCTTCCGGCTGCAGGAACATGGAAATTAGCTGCTACTCTAGAAGTTTTTGGGAGGAGCATTTACCCAGCCCTCTACCGCATCCATAACCTTTCACCTTCAGGGTCAGGGTGCACGTGGATATTACATTTTGCTTGCGATAGTAACTCTTCGCTTATTTCCTGGCCCAATATGTAGATGCTATGTAGAGGTAGACTGTATGACAATGTTTATATTTATGCCCTGGGTACTCAGTTTGGTTGATGGTTCTCTCCTAGCTGAAATGCTTGGTCCCATAGATGTGCTCTTGGTCCTAATACTGTATTCTTTCCCTCTATTTCTTTATATTCCACTATTTCCTCAGCGTTTACTTGCTCTTGCAACATCTGCTGCCTCTTTGATTAGTATTTTGAGCATCTTGAGTCCGGAATACATTTACTTCCGTCAGGTGGAACTGGTAGCTAACCTGAGAACTGTGTGGGCTGGGGGTGATGTGACTGAACAGGGTGAGTTAAAGTCAGGGTTTGTTCTGAAGGACACAGTGTTTTTAGGCTTAGCCACATCATCGCAGTCGGCACCCATGAAACTCTGAAGATCCTAATACTGACTGATGTCATTTATTTATTTATTTATTTATGTACCCAAGTTCCTTTCTTCTCATTTCCACTTCCCCCACTAACGAGACACTTTGATCACCTCCCCTTTGGCAACTTTGGCCATCTTGGATTTTCGAGAAATCTTTGAAATGTCACCCCTTGGCAAACAAGGGACTGGCTTCGCCTCTTACTGGCAAACCATATATAGTTCAGACAAAAGAAGTTAATGGCCTTAGTTATGTGACCATAACAGTGAACTGCAGTGCCAATCAAATAATGGCTTCCCCTACCCCAATAAGAAACAATATACTTCTCATTACTTCTTTCTTTACTGGAATGGACTCGATAGTGCTAAAATATAAATATTAATATTTTAAACAGTTGTGGTGAATGTTGCAAAAAACAAACTGAATTCACATTTTGGCATATTTTTCAACCCCAGACGTAAAAGGCAAATATTTCAAAGGTTCTGAAAAAAAAATCGATGTTGAGGTTGAACAGGTGATCAGAAGTCGGCTCTCGTTGGGTGGGAAGGGCTTCTTTGATGAGGCAGGACTGGGTTTGGGATAAGGGGGGTTAGGACTTGGAGGAAAAACAGCCTCCCCCCTTCCTAAATCCTCTTCTGCCCCCGATTGGTTGTCTTACTCCATGTCAGACCTGGCGAGCTTCCTTCTTCTCTCTGTCCCACAGTTCCGATGGCAAATTGATCTCGACAGTGTGAGCGCAGACAGGCAGAATCATGCAGATCTGAATAGCACAGCACCCACCCGGCCTACACCTCTGCTGGCTCTGCTTTTGCATCCCCCCCCCGCCACCCTTCTCCCTTACTGGGGAGGGCTGGGCGTGTCCTGTCATTTTGTCATCCCCAGTGAACCCCTGCCCCACGGTGGGTCGACAGTGTCCCCAAGATGGGGCAGAAGGGCCACGGTTAATGCGCGCGCGTGTGCAAGTGTGACCCATACTCATGGACTCCAGACCTCCATTACTCAGAAGAACGGGATGGACTTTCAAGGAGACAATGCAACATTTGCTGGTCTCGCACACTTCATTTTTTATTTTTTGTGGATTTGAAGGATGAACTGGCACCGTAAAAGCATAATTTCTCTCCGCTGTGAACAGAGACACATTGTCTGACCATTCGCCGTCAGTCCGCTTCTTGTCGTTCATTGTCATGGACACGCTAATAGAAAGTCACACCAAGGAAGGAATGTGGAAGTTCCAGGGTTAGACCGTGGGGGACTGGATTTAAAGGAAGGAAGGAAAAGAGAATTCTTGCTCGGATTTGTATTACAAAAGGTTTGGTACTTCACATCCTTTGAGATTTCTCTCTCCTTTCTGTGATGTGATGTTTGCGTTTCTCCGTTTTGGAAATATTGAAATGAGATATATTTTTCTAAAAGTTTGTTTCTGTGCTGCTAAATGGGACTCGGCTGAGTAGGACAGCTGGACGTGATGAAAAGTAATGATGCTGTAACATGAAAATGTATAAAATGGCTGCTAATGATGAAATGGGATTTATGTTTTGCAAATGGATGGTGGTTTTCTCTACTTTGTTCTGTGGCCAGGACTTTAAAGCAAGACCTGGTTATGAGCCAGTATCAGTGTGTTGTTTATTTTATTTGTTTTGTGAATCAGATATTGTGTGAAATCTAATGTAAATCCTCGTTTCTGAAATCGGTTCAGGCGTAAGAACCAGTACATATTTCCTGTGATGCTGCACTGGGAAGGGGTGTGGCTTTGAATGGCCCTGCCCCATTTCCCCCATGGCCCCTCCTACACTTTGCATCTAGTAGAGGGATGTCTTGTGACAGCAAGAGACGGTTGCATTTGCGTAAGTCTGAATGGGAAGAATGCTACCATTCTTGGCCTTGCCTGTCCGTCTAGTGGAACTGCCAGGATCTGATTGGACCCTGTAACTGCTGTAGCTCCTCCCACTGTTTAATTTTTCACAGTGCAAAGCCTCTCTCCATCAGTCCGTATTCACAGTGCATAAGGATCCCTTACAAAGATGCTCTGTGGGACTGATTAACTTTTCTGGATCCCACACCTGATGACAAAGTAATACTTGAAATAAGATTATGTTTGAGTAACCTGTCACATACATGCTGCTGTTTTAGTGTTGATTGCCGAGTTTTTTCCCTATTTCAGGCGTATTTTAATGTGTCTGTATTACTTTCTCAAAAGGAATTGGAAGATGGACATATTTGTAAGGGAATTAGTAGGTCTGTTGTCATTTGTCATCAATTTCCATTCCAGCTTTTAGATGTGAGCTGATCCACCTCTGTTAATGTGTCATCTGCACAGAAATACAAGGATTGAAACTGCAGCTCTGATGTGAAAACAGTAGTCAGACATCGGTGTGCAGGTGGTAATGGACTAAACCACAATGTCCAAGCTGTATGCAATTCTGAAATTCACGCTGGACCGGTACTGTGATTCTTATGGTCACCGCCCTCTATCCCCCCCATCCAATGTGGTCCAGTCCGAATCTTATCCAATCATATTTCATACTGAGTCGTGTCATCTCCCTGAGCCATGTAGCCTTTGGTTGATTGGCTGATTCTGAAACCCCTCTTCCTGTCTATTGCCGACGTTGAGGATGAACAGAAAAGAGGATTTCATTCCGTACGCTACTGCTAATGACCAAGGTCTTCAAGGCTCCATCTCCCTCCACTAGCTTTCCAAAGCATTTTTTTAAGTTGCTAACTTTTTTTCTATATTGATATTATGGTGACTTTTTTTTGCACAAAAAGCAGTGAACCCAGCATCCCTGGGGGCCAAGGTGCCCCCCCCTCCATGTTTATAAACTTGGTCTTTCACTGTGTTTCCAAGGTGACTGAAGGGACCAAGGCCCCAGCTCCCTTCCCAGCATCCTTTGCTGGTTCGTTGGTTCCCAGTTGTCTCCCGAATAATCTTTAGTGACTCCTCGTGTTGCTCCGGCTGATTATTTAATTTTATGTTGCGTTATATCCGCTGAGCCGTTTGTGTACTTTGTGCCAGCTTTCTCGTTGACCCCGCTACGTACGTGTCCAGATGCGATGGGAATGAACCACAATGGCAGGCAGCCACATGCCAGCAAGGCTGGTGGTCTATATAAGTCTATATAATGGTTTATATAACAGTCTATATTATTGATGTCTTTCCTATCAAACTCGTTTTTGTCGTAAGCAAAAGAAAAAAAAAAAAAACTATATATAATCTAAGATGTGTATATTAAAGCGATTTATAGCATGCATGCCACTGGGGACTCCAGAGTTATGTCATGTTGAAAAATGACCCTGGATGTATGTGACTTTATACTTTGAAAACGGGAAAAAAATAAATTTTTCTTCATACAAAATGTCTTTTTTTTTTCTTTTTTTTTTTCCCCCCCTCCCTCCTCCCCCGAAAAGTTTGAATACTTTTTAAATATATTTTAATAGGGCTGTAGTCATGATGACTGGTATGAGGTCATGGGAGGTACTTTTGGGCCTGTACAAGCAAGTGACCATGTGAATTGCTGCCTGCTTGTCCCCCCCTTCTTTCCCCCTCTCTTTCCCTCTCCATCCCTCTTTTCCTCACCCTTTTGGATGCCCTTGTTGTTACTGTTGAAATGATTACTGGAGAGATGTTTGATTTGCTCTGTGAGGTGCGATTTTGCAGTCGGTTGTAACTATGGGTCTCTTGGGTTTATATATGACATTAACTGGAGCTGTGGATGGGTGAATATGTGAATTTTTAAAGTTAAAAAAAATGATAGTTGTTGTAGGGGAGAAAAAAAATGTTCTAATCTAAGTAAGAAAGTAATTCATAAAAACAATAGGGATTCAACACTGCCAGCACTTAAACCCCTAATAAATAACCAAGTGTTAAAATTCTCGCCTAATATAAAGGCAAAAGCTTCACTGAATGGTTTAACACACAATTCTGGCCCAGTTCAGAGATATGTCTCTTCTGTAGGATTTAGTTTTTAAGAAATATAATATTTTTTTTGTGAAGTAACCTGCTGTTTTCACAAAGCACGACATATGGCATCATCAACGTGTAACAATGACTCATTTTCTGTAACTTAAAAACAAATCTTTTTTGCAAGTCCCCCGCAGTGTTTCTGGTGTCCCTTCTATGCAGCAGACCAAACTGTGTCAGGAGTCTCTCTTGTCTGTTTAAAGTTGTAGCCCTCGGTAAGGTAGCACATCTAAGGTAAGACGTACAAACCCAAAGACTCTCTTTACCTTCCAGTTTGAGTCCAGAGCTTTCCCGCTTTTGAGAGCACAGGAACTCCGTAAGTGACCGGTCTCCGTCACCGACCAGCTAAGCAATCATGTGTCTTCTCGCCCCGTCCGGCCTTTCTCTCTGTCTCTCTCTCTCTCTCTTTGTCTCGGTCTCCCTCTCTCTGCTGCAATTGGCTGTCTGGCTTTCTGGGGATGGGGACGGGGCTTTGCTAGTAGTTTTCTTCTTATCCAGTGGCCTCTTTGAATTCTTCTTCATTGCATATATGCACTGTGGTGCCACCTGTCCCAGTCGACATCGTAAATCATCAAAAGCCATTTACCGTAAGCCACTGAAGGGAGCCACGTATGGGTATGTTGGAAAAAGTTAACTAACCTTGCATGTCCCTCTGATCGCAGCAAAACAAAATGAGCCCTCTGCTTCCCGGTTACTGGTAGATATCTCTCACTCTCTCCTGTACTATAATTTACTATAGTGCTTCCAAATCCAGTCCTCAGGGACCTACAGATAGCTGGGAGGGAGCAAAAATATGGACTGTCTGGCAGGGAGCTGGGAGGGAGCAAAAATGTGGACCGCTGTAGGTCCTCAAGGACCGGATTGGGAGACACTTCTTTACTATACTTCTTGCTTGCGTAGATGTGGATCAGGGAAAAGTACCCTCCATTGTCTGCATGCAAAGTGATTTTTGGAGGATTAAGCAGGGTATGCATACCAAGCATGCCTGTTAGGGTGGTAAAATCCTCCAGATTCTTTTGAGAAAGGAAGCTCTATCGTACTATTAGATGGAAAATGCGTAAGGAATAACTGAAGGCATGCAATACCATATCACCAGGTGAGCACTGAGAACAAGGCAATCCCAATTGAGCAGCTGTGTTGGATTTGGATCTCTGAAGGTCTTCATTGGGTTGGCAAATCCTTCTGCTTGGTGTCTTAAGTGCACGCCGCTCATTAGCTACCCAACGCTTAGTCTGCAGCAGCTTTGACTGGGATTGCCCTGTCATTGTGTTTTCTGGGTTTCATCCATGTGTCCATCATATGGGAAGCGCGACCGGGCCCGTGCTCCCCCTATTCACCATCTTTTCTTGCCCCCCCATCCTCCACTACAGCCACTCTATACCAGAGGTGAGCCCCATACCCACTGTCTCGGATCTCCACTTCTACTAGCTAAGACACCACTCCAGGACAGCCGGAGCCTCACCGGCCCCCGCCCGGACCCTGATGGTCTACTAGGTTCATCACTCCTGATTTGGATACAATCTTTGATCCGCCTGTAAAGTACAGGGTCCTCGCACAAAAAAAAGGGACTGAAGGATATTCTACTTCTTTTTGGTTTCTTCTTTTGTATATTGACTAATGGTGATGTTGTCATTCCTTTTTTCCCTCCCCCCCCCCCCCCCACCAATGCTCTGGACTACCAGGAAACCCCCTCCCCCAATTATACACCTTAATGGCTCAGATGACATTGCCTTTCATTATGACTCTGCACCTTAGAGCGCTTTTGAGAAGCATCCTTTTACAGCTTTGTAATACAAGCTCTCCAATTGTGTATGTATTTTGAATCTAGGGTTTAGTGAAGAATGTGTATGTTCAGACTTGGATATGTATGGATGTAATATTTTAATGGGGACTCAGACCAAACAAAACACTCCCCTCTTTTTGATGTTTATTTATAAAAGTTTTGGCATGTTTCCTGTCTGTTCTATTTTGCTGTAGAGGTTTTTAAATGGGGTAGGTCTCGCTTTGGAGTCTGCCCTGCTTAAACCATCCACAGTCAACTTCTGAATCATTCTGTGGTGGGAGGTTCATACAAATGTTTATCTCATTTTAATAACGTGAATTTTGCTCGTTTCACCAGTAAGTTGTTCTAAGATGTGGCATCACTCAGTAGACAGGCTTTAGACTTTTTAGAGCTTTTTAAGATCTTTAACACAATGTCTAATATCTACAAGGGAGGTGAAATAAGGTGGTTTGTGTTCGTATGAGATATGGGCACCTTTCAGTGAATGAATGGATTTAATACTTTGACAATGTTTGGAAGGCTCTGCCCTACAGCTGGATATCTTAGCTCATTCCCATCATCGTGGCGAGTCGGGACTGGTGTGTACTGGTGTGTCGACAATGTTGATGGGACATGTCCAGACCAGAGGGATTTATCAAAATACTTTGTTCATGGGTTTTTTTTTTTTTAACGGAAGCATGTTAGGAAAATAATGTAAAAATTCTGCTTGCTCATAAAGTGTGTTTTTATTTTTCATTGATTCTTTGGAACGTCATTTCAGGGTTTCGCCTTTGATTACTACTAAACAACAGAACTAGACTACTAAACACCATCTGTGTTAGCTGGGTTGTTTTTTTGTGACTGTTACAATCTAGTATGGAGAGTTCCATTGAAATTGCAGTAGTGTACAGTTGTATAAAGCTATTTATGAACTGGGTACTACATCTTAATTCCATTTGAGCTCTGGGCTTACTGAGCTCAGTCAGTGATTTGTTGTATTCTGTATTGCAATCTCCTGTTGCTGCAGTCATCAGCAATAAAATGTCGATATGCTTGCGTGCAGGTGTGTGTGTTTTGACACGGAACAGAACATTTATATGTGCCCTTGATTGTGAGTTACTCTCATTTTCACTATATACTAAATGTGCCCAGACAAGTGAATGCAAGGTTTGTTTTGCTTTGATAACCAGAATGCTTGTGAGAAATGGTCCGCATGCATAATGAGTGTAAAGTATTAAATGGCGGGGAGGCGGTTACCAGGATGACCCTAAAGCACGTTTTTAAATCTCGAAAAGAATCTTGATAAGAAAAATGGTAATTGTATGCTTTTACATGGGATAGTAAAATATATTTTTCCTGGTGTGTTCTGTTTTTTAAAAAATATCCATTTCCTTCAACACTTTTCATTTGTCTTTATATTTGTTTAGGGTAAAATGCAATTTCTTGTATTTAATAAAAATAAAATTTCAGCCCCTGTGTTCAACCCCTGTGTGTTTAATTTTGTGAAATGGAAGTAGACGGAAATGGGGTCAGATGTTTTTTTTTTTTTTTTTTTTTTTAGGTCTGAGGTTGTGTGCACGCTGTATATTTAGACGTGCACATCTGTCTTGGTTATCTTTAAGCCGTAGGTCAAGCTGGCTCTTTTTAGTAATTACTTGTATGGAGAGACGAGAACTGGCTGGACAACAGACGGGAGTCACTTGAACGAAAAGAGGAAGGCGAGTGTGCGGGAAGAACCGTCGTCTAATTTATTTGTGATGTATGGTACAGCAGATTGCAAACGAAGGGGAAAATGAACAGAGCACGCCATACGATGGAGGCCATAACCTGAGCATCTGTGTGCGGGACAAAGCTACTAGGTTCATCACTCCTGATTGGATACAGCATATATGATAACTGGAAGCTAATTGGCTGAGCTAATGTTATTACATCTCTTTGGCAACTATAAACTCTGATTGATACTCTGATTTCTCAATATACTGTATAATACAAAAATAGAACAGATCATAGTCTAGTTAAAATTAAAATGTCACATTAAACCCATAAGTGACACAAACACTGCAGCACTGAATCAGAACTGCTTAAAAAGTCAAATTAAAAGTCAGTTAATGGCAACAAACCTGCAGTCTAGTAGATGGAGTATACTTTGTATTCATGTTTCTCTGGCAATTTCAAAAGGTCAGGCATTCCCACAGCAAAATCGAATTACCATCGATAATTTAGCCGAGCAGGAAAGGACGAGATACATTTGACAGTTACACAAACTCTGAAATAGATCTTTAATCACTGCCATATTATACCATATTATATAACATGATTTTCCCTGCTCAGGACGCATCAATAAGTCTTCCACTGTACATCTTGAATTTTTTTTTTGTCATCACATAATTGTGTATATTTCATGTGCATTGTTTACAAAAAAAAGTATTTTTCTCGAATGATATACTAGAACAGTTCTATGTCTATAACCTCATGGGATTACGAGTAAATCTCTTGCATCCTTTGACGAGAGCTGATGGTTTTTGACGTGTAATGGAAATAGTCTGAAATGAAGCGAAGGAAAATGTCCTTATTCACGCAGCGGGGTGATGGAAATGGAGGCCACTGCCCTCCCCACTACATTGGGGGGGGGGGGGTCTGGAGAGAGATCAGAACCACCCCATTTACCCACTTCTGAAGGAGTCATCAGACTCCATGCTGCACCGGAGCTGCTAGACTGCTCAGAATCGGTTCCCTACCCTGCATCCCTGTCCAAAAGCGTCTCCATCATCACCTGAGCCTGAGCACATTTTGAAGAAGTTTCACCTCCAGAGATGGAATGCAGAGAACTCAAAAACCCATGTTGTGTACAGCAGTGCTAAAACAATGTTAAGAAAACCTCCTAGATGTGGAAGTTTTAAATCTCAGTTATTTAAAAATACACCTCTCTGATTAGATCCATCTCTGTATCGAATGGTTCTTCAAGATGGTAACTTGGCACAAGGCAAGAGGAGCTCTTTTGTCTCTCCAAATGAGTAGGAAACAACAGTTTAGAGATTTTTGACAAGAAACCAACCATTGTTCGGCCAAAATTTTTTTCCATGAGGGTTGAGAGAATTCCTTTGTGCCCAGTGCTGTCACATGGGTTAAATACCACGGTAATTCTGAATGCCAATACCCCCAACACCTTCAGGTCTTTTATCAATTGTCCAGCATCCCTTGCATTTCACATTCTAGAAGGTCATAGGCAGTACATCATGGGATAATTAGCTCCTTTCTCCACCCAGCCAGACTGGTCTCTTAGTAGGCTGCGTTTATGTCCCTAATGCACTGGGCAAGACTGCCTCCCAAACCTCTTGTACATGTGGACCAATCAGCAAGCAGATACCAGCAGCCAACCAGAGATGAAGACAGTGAAACCAAATGCCTTTCTTCGCATTATTCCTATACAACAAAACCTCCAATGTGGAATGCAACATAAATTATGAGAGAATGTATATATAAGTTAAATATTTATCTTAATATATGTTTCTTTCTTATAGATACATCGTATATTGTTTTCTTCTCTGAGTCCATTACCCACATAGTATTCAGCAGGTCTGTAGGATGTCATGGGGGCACCCAGGGTCGACGAGGGTAAGTCCAAATGAGGGAAAAGGAAAAACTCAGACCCTCCACCCAAAAAGAGCTGTTCTTTTATGGGGTGGCCTGGAACATTTTCCAGGCCACACAGCAGTGTGTTTGTATATAGGGAGGGGGGGAGAGGGGGTGTAGAGGGTGGAGTAACCGTTCATTCTCGCTCCCCATCTTCACTGCTCCCTGCAGGACAGAGGGGATGGTAATACAGGCCAAGAATTACGAGTCAGTGTTGCATCATCCTATTGTGTGAGTTCGGATCTGAGTTACCTGATACTTATGGGAAGTGCTTACCACCCCAGACACATTCTGTAAACATGCCAAACTCAATGGAAGCTATCGCATTTGCGATGCTCTCAACAGAACACTTAATTACTGACAACGACCTGTCAGCCGATTATTAGATTACAACCCTCAGCCGGACAACTGATCAAGTGTAAACAAAAGTGCTGCTTTCTCCTCGCTATGACCAGGGCTCACCTCCCGCAGATTCCACGTCTGAGTCCGACACGTGTGTTATTGAGAAGCGAGAGACGCTGAAACGGGAGAATGGGGCAACCGGCTTCGCCTCCGGGACCACGGGGGAGGGGGTGCAGGTCGCGGGCTCCTCCACGGCTGGCATGACAGCATCTTGGTCGGACATTAACGGGAAGTCGTCATCCCACTCAAATCCTCCGCCTGCATGAACATGCTTTATGTTAAGAAGCATTCAAGTAGCGTTGATAATACTGCTGCCAAAACCTGGGAAACCAAACAATTCTTGTGGAAACATGAGACCAATTAGCCTATTGAATGCTGATTTAAAAATTCTATGCAAAATTTTAGCAAGGCGGCTTCAGGAGGCATTACCTTATGTAATACACAGAGACCAAAACGGATTTATCCTTGGACGACAGGGGTTTCATAATGTTAGGAGAGTTCTTAACATTATTCAGGGTCTGGAGGAGACCTCAGGTAAAGCTCTTTTATCTTTGGATGCCGAAAAGGCATTTGACAGGGTGGAATGGCCTTACCTTTTCAGTGTCTTGGAACGATTTGGATTTGGGAATAATTTCATAAAATGGGTTCGATTACTGTATTCAAACGCATCAGCTAAAATTATAACAAATAAAAACATCTCACAGCCGATAAAAATAAAAAGTGGATGTCGTCAGGGTTGCCCTCTCTCGCCTCTTTTGTTTACCCTAGCAATTGAACCTTTGGCAATAGCCATAAGGAAAAATGCAGCGATAACTGGAATATTCCTTAACGGTGAGCACAAGGTGGCACTATACGCTGACGATGTTATCTTGTTTGTTTCGCACCTGAGCAAAACTATCCCAATTATTTTAGAACTAATTAGCACATTTAGTAAAATCTCAGGTTATACAATAAATAATACAAAATCCTCTATTTTACTGCTTAATGAGAGAGAAGCTGAAAAACCAGCTCCACAAGTATCATCCTTTAAAGTAGTGGATCATTTCACATACTTGGGAATAGAAATTAGGCGCAAATTAAACTCGATAGTTGGAACTAATTATGAATCTCTAATGGATGATGTAACAGGACTAGTGGACAGGTGGATGCCCTTGCCACTGTCCTTGATTGGCAGAATTAATGTTATAAAAATGACTATACTCCCTAAAATACTATATGTTTTTCAGAATGTGCCTTTACCACCACCTAATGATTTTTTCGGTAGGATTAAGAAGTTGTTTATTGGATTTATATGGAAAACTGCTAAAGCTAGGGTTCGGTTGTCTTTATTACACATGCCATATAGTAAGGGTGGCTTAAAATGTCCTAATATAATTTGGTATTATTGGGCAACTCAATTAAGGTCAATTAAATTTTATTTTGAAACAGGAGATTCCCCACAGTGGAGGGAAATGGAGTCAGAGGGTCTAAATCTGCCATTACCACAATATATATACTCTGATAGTATTTCTAACCTACTAAAGAAAAGCAAAAATCCAATCGTTAAAAATATGATTAAAATCTGGTTTAAAGTTCGGAAGTATTTAAAGGAGCCCAATAACTTATCTATATACACTCCAATTTGGGGTAACCAGTATTTTGTTCCAGGAAGAGCAGACACCACTTTCCAGCAGTGGGCTCTGAAAGGCCTAAAGACAATGCAAGATCTGTATAAACCAAACTCCGATACATTATTATCCTTTGATGAATTAACATCAATGTATAATATACATAAAAAATATTTCTTCAAATATCTTCAACTTAGAAGCTTTGTCAGAGCAAATCAGAAAAAACTGACCAAACCCCCAAAAACTGTTTTGGAAAAAGTTCTCTCTAAAGCTAGCCTAAATAAAGGTGCT
>JABFEA020000048.1:14542541-14568196 GCA_019775915.2 Cyphomyrus plagiostoma | reverse complement strand
TTTTCGGCCCCCCCCCCCCCCCCCCCGTTCCCCCAGTGAACAGACTCCCTCTTCTGTACGCACGCTTTAACTCTGCGGGTATTTTGTCAGTTACTGCTGTCAGCTATAGACCCCCCGCAGTCCCCAGTCACAGGATTTAATTAAACAGACCTGAACATCTGCTTAACAAACCTAAATAACCTTCAGCGTAGGACTTACGTCTCCAGGACTGCATCTCTAGGGCGGATAGTGGCTCAGTAAGTTAGGCCTCTGTGTCTGCAATTGGATGGTCACTGATTGGAGCCCTGGCGGATAGGTCAAATGTCTGATAACCCTTAGATGAGACTCTTAACCCCGAGCTCAAGGGGTACTGTATGCTGGCTGATGCTGTGCCTTGACCCCCCCCCACTTCCCCAAGCTTGCTATCAATGCCATGTGTCTCACGAAGAGCAAGATTGGGTAACAGTTTGCGAATTTCCCTGTTCAAACATACCCGCTAAACTTATCTGAATTAAGATTAGGGTTTCGGGAGGGAAATCCGCAAACTGATGTGGATTCTGGCCCCCCAGGAGAATAACTGAGGAACCCAGCCCCAGTCCATGGCCTAACATCCTAATGGACACCCTGCAGAAACTGACCCTGAGGTAGGGGGTGGGGGCTGGCATGGACTATAGAGTGTCCAAGGGGTGCTCAAATGAGAACCTAGAACACACCCCCAAAAGTCAAAAATGATTATTTTAAAGAACATATGATTTACAATAACGTACAAAATACAGATGCTCTTAACACAAACGCTGGACGACGGAGTTTCTTTACTCATCCACCCACTTGACATTTTCACATTGAAATATTGAAGAGGAGAATGTCGTGAAAAAAAAAAAATACACGGTAACACGGAAGAATAGCTGAGAAGCTTGTGTTAGAAGTTCTGGCAACAGCTGGCTGCAGAGACACTATGTGTCTTGACACTGAGCCCCACGATTCCAGAATCTTGTTCTGCATTCCAGATCTCACCAAGGCAACCATGAATTCTAGCCCCGGTAACTGGTCTTCGTGCATTGTTCTGAGGGCGGGGTAATTTGTAGGTATTCCACAGGCATGGCTGTTGGCTCTATTGCGAAAACAACATCACGCATCAGAAACATAACAAAGGATGTATTTCATCTGTAATGTCCATATTACACACCAAATAACTTCCTCTTCATTGCACAATAACCTACATGCTGCATGGTGCACTTAAAGTCAGAAGCCGTTGTGCCGCCAGACTGTATGAGTGAATACTCTGACACCAGGGGGCACCTTCCAACACAAGGTAATTGCCCAAGAACCTTCAGTAGTATTTCCTAATATAATGTGAAGTCTTTCTCCAAAGCCCTCCCCTCTGGATCTCACAGATGCTACTGCTGGGGGACTCCCCATGAAGCAGGATGAAGCACCGGCATGGTATTGTCATTAAAAAAAAAGTAATGCCCAAAAGTCGAAACGTAGAAACCGCCAGAATGGGAGGAAATGCCCACAGCAGCAATGACCTCATTCCCCGTCTCACGCCTCCTATTACAATGAGTCAGCGCTGTCGCAAACCAACTCCCACCGGAGGGCGCCGCAGCGAGACAGGGTCAGGTCCCCTGGCTGTGGGGAAAGCACGAGGAGATGCGGTTAGAGGCTACGTTAAGTCAACCGGGAGAGTGATAGCTGGGATTACTGTCTGCCTGTCCCAGCCAGCAGGAAGCACCACAATATGGGGACTACGCATCCCACCCTAAATATCACATATCGACACTAAGAGGAAGACGGGCTCAAGCTCCTCTGCCTACATCATCATCCCCTATATTCCACGATGCACCCTCAGTCTGCAACACCACCACGCCCTTTTCCCGCGATTGCCTTCCATCCTCAGACCTGTCCGTGGTACTGAACATCCAGGAAAGGCAGCGCACCATGAAGACCACGCAGGCAGTGTTCAAGACAGCCGCAAATCCCTGTGACCTCGTACCCACAAAATCACCCAAACAGTATTCAAGACAGCCGCAAATCCCTATGACCTTGCACTCTGAAAATCGTGCAGGCAGTGTTCAAGACAGCCTCAAATCCCTGTGACCTTGTACCCAGAGAATCACGCAGGCAGTATTCCGAACAGCTTCAAATCCCTGTGACCCCGACCCCTTGAAAATCACCCAGACAGTGTTCAGAACAGCCTCAAATCCCTGTGACCCTGCACCCTGAAAATCATGCAGGCAGCGCACAGGACAGCCTCAAATCCCTATGACCCCGCACTCTGAAAATCACGCAGTGTATAGGACAGCCTCAAATCTCTGTGACCCCACACCCTGAGAATCACACAGGCAGTGTACAGGACATCCTCAAATCCCTGTGACCCCATAATTACTACATTTTTAATCATCTCACCGATATTTTGCAAATTAGTATAAACGTTAATGAAGTCTAGTTGGGTAAAGACTTCTTGTTCCAACAGCAGTGGGCAATGGATCCTGGGCTTAGATCTTCCTGGGCTTTGGGCCTGATCACTGTTCATATTGAAAGGATTTTGGGTGTCATAGAATTTTTAGGCTGACTGTGAATCTCAGGTCATTGAATTTCTCTACAGTCACGGTCACATAAATCGGTGGGACGGAGACGTTCATGTCAGCGATCATCTTGTTGTTCTTTTCTGTTGCTTTTTGGGTTTGTCGTCTACAATGCAATGGCCGATCGGCTGATGCACAAAATATACAAAGCAATCCCCACCAACCACAGTCACGTTAAAAGAGGAGGTTCCTCTTGTTCTACCATAGGCTTGCCGGAAAATGTTCACAATCAAAATGACAGACCGCCTGAAATGATACAGGCATTTAATATATTCAGCGGTGCAGTGATTTACAGGTAGACAACCATTCCCTCAATAGCTTAAAATGGAGACCTACAAAACTATGTTAAATCCAAAGATAATATGAGGCCAGACATGAGGTTACATGATGCATTTAAACGACATATTTATGTAAATGTGCTCTACTGTGATGTCCGCATATTTTTTTTAATGCTTCTCCAGAAATGGATGGAGAGCAAAGCTAACTGCAGAAGGGGTCCTCCCCACCAGAGGGAGCCAAACACAAAAATGCACCTTCAAAAGAGCTTTCTGGTAGCTCCACCCCAACTCTGATGACCGATCATTATTTTAGCTTTACGCCCCACACTTCCTGTCTCCTCCACATCGCCTCTTTTGGTTTCTACTATGTCCTATGATGCCTAACCGTCCCTTCAGAGGGCAATACAGGATTTCAGGTATAAGATAATATAGTCCCTCCCCCAACTTCGAAAACCAAATTACGAAATCGACAAAGACGGCCCACTTAGTACAACTCAATACTTAAAAAACGTAGGGATGTATAAAGCTAGATACAAAAGAGAAGTAAATTCGTTATGGCTCACCACTGTCGAACACCCAGAGTAAATAAATCTTTTGTTTGCTAAAATCAATGCCTGGGACACCTCCCACCCCCCCCAAAACAGCAAAATAAAGAAAGAGATTGATAGCATAACCTACCTGAAATTACCAAATTAGAAGCACAGTCCCAGCAGGACGACCTAATGTTCGAAAACACGGTGTTTAGCTATTTTAGTATCTCTTCATTTTTACCTTGTTTGCAAATTACTGGGCAAAAAAAAAAATGCCATAATTCCCAAAATTCTCCAAAGTTTGGGCATGCGTAAAGAGGTGCATGTCAGACTCCCGAGAAAAGAGAGAGCGGAGCTGTGCGACATTTGCCATTTCTGTCGGGCCTTTAAATCACGGAATTCGCTTCTATGAAGCCCACGGACCATAATGCACAGCTCTAAGCCACCGTGACCCAGTTATCCTTCACCTTCGTTGCCGGATGCATCTGCAGGGAGGAAGAGCGATCCAACCCCTCCAGCATCCAGAAGGCAGATGCACCCCAGAAGGCGACACAAATGCCAATCTGGACCCCCTCTCTCCTCTGGCTTCACTGATGCCCTCCAACACACTCTCCCTGTCTCGAAAGGCCAGCCCTTCTTCACCTCCTGACCCAGCCTCACATCCTCATCCGGGTGCCCAAGCGCATGTATTTCAGTTAGTACAGATAGAAGAAACACATTTCACATCTCTGCTTTTTTCCAGAGAAGCGTTTAATGCAGCGTAAGAAATACAGCGATTTAGATACAATCTTGGAATCTAGTTCGTTCCGCAGCATCGGCCAAGGGATTCAAACTACCACACACCCTGAGGTCCTGGGTACGACACGGCTAAGAGAGCCCCACAGATGCCAGCACACTGAACCAGGTAGACGGATGCCATCAGTTGTGGGTTTTCGATAGGTGATTCCTTGCCACACATCCACAAAAAGGATGAGACAGCATGTGGCTCAGTGAGTTAGGATGCTGTGCTTGTTATCAAAAAGTAGCTGGTTCAAATCCCAAGATCAACAGATTGATTTCACTGTTGATTCCATGAGCAAGATCCTTAACCCCAAATTACCCCACGACCCATCTAAGGATCTACGGAGCTCAACTCTGGTTGGCTGACGTATCACCCCCACAAACAGGCAACCAACACACAAGAACAGTGTAATGACACATTCAGCGTCGATCTGCTTCAGCTCAGAAATCGATTATAAGGCAGGAAGTGAGAGCTCCACGCCAGCCAAGCAATCTGAAAGCATTCAGACAAGCGATGCGTCATTGTTTTTCATATGCAACGCTAACAGCCACACCTTCCATACCCTGTCACTATCCCCGTACAAGAGGAGGAGATCCCAGCGTACAGAAAGGAAGCAGGCAACAACAAAATAGTCCACTACTTCCTGTGAACTTCCTTACAACCTTACCGAGGTAAACGACCAATCCCAGCAGGGCTCTCAGGCTACCGGTGGAACCTCTTGAAGGGACAGCAAACAATAAGTTCCCTGGGTCTTGGCTGCCTGCCAGCACCACCCGGCTAACTCACTCCTTGATGATGTCATCACCTTCCCAGAAACCCCTGCACCAAACAAACCACCAAAAGCTCCTCCCCAGCCCCCACCCCTCTTCTAAAACATCCCGACAAGAGTCAAGAGATTACTCAAACAATGAAAAAGCTAAATCAAAACTAGTTGTATGCCATCTGGATTATTTATAACTTTTGTAAACTCTCTCTCACACACATACACTCAAATAGCGTGCACTGGGTGAAATACACAAAATATGGTGAGAAGTGATTCTCTGTTCCAGCTCCTACGTTGGACCATGTCCCTTGCCAAGAAGCTGGAAACGGAACATTCCCAGTCGTCATCCTCCTCAAAACGACCCCATCCATCACCTTGGCAACACTGATGCTCGATTCAATTGTTCCCCGTTCCAATCAGTGGCCTGCGACTGATTCCATCTATATATTCACTTAAGAGGCATGAAAATCATGGTGAAAGAGGAAGGGGGCGTAGCCGGGACAGTCCCATGGGGTTCAACCAGTGACCATCCAGTCAAGATGTATTGGTGTCAAAAATCAGCACAACCCATCAGCACAATCTGGCATCTCAATAAAGGAAGAGAAGAACAGACTGGAGAGGTTTTCTACACCGTAGTGCACCAGCCCCCTTTTGTTTCCGTACGCTTTTCCTATACATCTGACACTACAAAACCATCTCCCTGCTATGGTCCTGAGGATGCCAAGTCTCTCCTTGTCCTTCCCATTAGGGGAAGAGGCTGTCTTGAACTCTTTCGAAGGCCGGGGGGTGATCCAAAAGAATCACGGCGGCCCTCTGTCATCGAGGAAGCGCAATTTCCCATCAGCCCTGAAGCCAGTGAGGGAGGAGCTACACAACTTGTGACGTTACAGAAAATGACGAGACCTGGGGGGGGGGAGGGGGTGTGAAGGGGGTGGAGCCACAGTGGACAGACCGGCCAGTGTGCAGACGGAGCAACGCCGGATGAGTACAGGATACTGTGGTCAGCAAGACGAAGAGATAAAGGCAGCGAGGCAGAGAGGCACTGAAACAGCCACACGCAGCAGCGCATTTAATGCGTCAGGCAGACGGGTGGGCAGACATGCAGGAGCATCAACACCCTGTGCGACAGCCATTCAGCAACTGCCCCTACTAGGAAGGGGGGGGGGGGGGGCAAAACTCTCGCCATATCCCCAGCTTTCTGTAATCTTTGTCCTGCGGGACACCTGCACTGCCACACCTGCACATTTTAAGTGTACCAATAGATTATGGAATGTGTCAGCCATATAAAAAAATAACTGCCTATTAAGGATTATGAAATACCAAATTGTATGTAATAAAAAAGCATATCATTTTTCTTAATGCACATCAACATGTTTTCCTTCAATCGGTAATATGCTAAACTGGATTTCCACTGGGACGAGAGCTCTGTTTTTCCTGGCATATGGGGGTGGGGTTGGGGGGATGGAAGAGGACCCCCCCCCTGTATCCATGGAAACCAATTTAAGAGGTAAAACACCAGCCAGTAGTAAGACAGTAAGACAACGTTGCGAGGGGAGCCAGACGCATAAGTGGAGGAACGTGAACAAACGGACACACCTGCCAGGCACAGCTGCCTTCCTGCCACACATTGTCTCCATTCCAGCCCTCGAAATCCATGGTGTCCGAACATCATCAACCAATGGCATCCGAAACTGTGCACCTCTTAATATGTTATTTGTATTCACCCTGGGACGGGAGGTGGGGGTTCTTACCCTGACTGCATTTATGAGCCAACAGTCCAATAGTCTGCTTGAAGAGGGGCTGTTAACACCAGCCAATAAGCTTCCATCCCATCCCCTAAATTTACCCCCACTCTTAGGTCCCAGATTATCACGGATAGGCAAAATTATCTGGCTGCTTCCCCTGCTTGCATTGTTCAACCCCCCACTCCACCTATCAGTTCATCCAGCACTGGCGTCTCCATCAAATCACCATCCATTCACTACGCTGTGATACACATCAGGTCGCGGGTGCAATGACGTAGACACAAATACGCAATAAGATTCTGCCTAGAATTAGCGTGGGCATTTCGTTCATCCAAATAACACCACGTGTACTAAGATTATCTACATATTGTACATGCTATTATCATATTAATAAAACATTAAGCACTCTGCCCTCCCAGCAAACAGTTATTCCATGCATTTAGGTTCGCGGAAATTTTTAAGCACTTACATTAATAAAATAAATACATTTATTGACGTGAGTAGCTTGTACTATTCTATAATAATAAATAATAATAATAATAATAATAATAATATCTTCTAGAGTACCTATGAAAAACTAAAAACAAAAATACAGACAGGCACATGCACAGAGCACAAGCATAAAAGTGTCATTCGCAGTCTTTCAGGTCACGTTTTTTTAAGCAGATGTCAAAGATTTGGCTTTGATCGGCGCCTCCCGGAGGAAGGGCGCATCGTGCCCTCATTCCTGCGTCTTCTCGGCCGCCTCTCCGGCAGCGCAGCTCCAGCTCACACGGGGTTCAGCGCAAGAACCAAAAAAATTATCTTTGGACTCCGGAGCGCAAACATCTGAGAAATATCTCAACGTGCGACCAGGATGGACGAGGGGCAGGTCCAGCCGGCGCTCCACTCACACTTTTTCTTTAAGGGGGAGATGTAAGGGAATTTCAAACTCACCTGTGTCGAAATGCGAACTGAAGGCGAAACTGGGGTTGAAAAAAGATGCAGACATGACCATTATGAAGACAGCCGCTGACATCCTCCGCCTGGTGACAGTGAGGATGTTGCAATGCAGTACTTGGGGGGGAAATCAGAATAAACAGCTGCTGCTCTCCAATATAGAATTAAAATCGAGGCATCTCAAACGTTGCATTTTTTTCACCCAAACCCTGGTGTCCCAAAAAACGTCGCTCCAAATTTCCGATTCATAAAATAAACAAACCTCTGCATATATTTCCGTCCCCCTCTTTTTTTTCACCGACCACAGACGCTGACTGATCGGCAAAACGACACCTTTTTAGCCGTATTCGAGCATCCAGCCGCTGGGTGCAGCGTAGCGAGTGTCGGTGCAAAGCCAGCGATGCTAGAGAGCGCCGTGTCAACGTGATGCTGTTTATTTAAATGTCTTTCCCCCCTTGTCTCTGCACCAAAGCCCGGCCAGGCTCGCGATTCTCCATCCCCTCGATCCGATGAGCACGCGCTTTCCCACACCGCCCAGCAAAAAACATTAAAAACAAGACAAATGCATTTGCAAAAAAAAAAACAAAAATCCTGCTGTTCTTATTGTTGCTTTCCTTTATTTATTTTTTTTGCTCGGGCATCGAAAAACCAGTTTCGCCACTCATTGAGTGCTGGATCGGGTGTAAATGAGGGAGCCGTGTCGCCCGGGAGAGCGCCATCTTCCTAATGGACCGTTATACGGAATCACACTGACTCTGTCGCCCCGGAATCTGCAGGAGAGAAGGAGGCGGTGCGGGAGGAGGGGGCAGTGAAAGAGGCCTTAAATATCATTCTTTGTTTCTACGCATTACCAGTTTATTTTTGGTAATAATAATAATAGCACGTGTTGTTTCCATTGTCATTATAATATTGTTGGTAATACAGCTGAGGTAGGAAAATTATGACGCTAATATAATAGCATAATTACAATATAGCAGGGCTTTGAAGTTCTAATTATTTCAAAGGTAATTTTTGGTAACAGTTATGAACGTAACCTCTCCTCTTACATACAATATATAACGTGCAGCTTTGCATTGGGTTCAGTTTCGTTGGGAATGAACATCACGTGTTTCATAAAGGCATGGCTGTGACCGTTTGCAGGAGCCGCTGCATGCCGTCAGCGTGTTCCTCCCTTCACGTCGCTGACAGATCGGTCTCCGCTGACAGCCGAGCGCTTTGGAGGTCGGAGGCAAGGTCTGCAGCCGTGTCCGCCTCCGGGGTGCGATGGCACGCACTGCGATTCGCTTTGACCGGGGAGGTGGATGGAACTGCTTTGTACAGCCTTTTGTACTTGTGATTATTGCATTTAACTAATCGTTTGGTGTAATAAAAATAAATATTCCGATCTATGCCTGGAGGAGACGGGACCGCCCGGGGGGGGGGTTGATGGTGGCGGTGACAGCGGTTATACTACCAATGCCCCGATGATGTTTTCATGAGCATCTTTCTATTCATTAAATACCATACTCATATTTTATAAAGACCGTTAATGTACATGCAAATTCTGTGAGAGGAATACAGGTTGTATAAATATATAGCTTGTATGGCTGCCAACTAAAGTCACGCTGACTGGCGTGAGATTTTCAATTCGAGACAAGTCTGCACACGCATTTATAAGAATGTAACAGTTTTATTACCTTGTAAGTAGTCTGTAGGATTTGCAAAAAGCCCCCAACGTTTTTGTTGTGGATAATTTTAGCTTTATAATGGAATAATATAGATTACCCGTAAAGTGTCTTACGCGAGTGTCAGGCCAGATGCGTGAGGCCTGGCAGCCCTGAGTCTACACATGTAAAGCGCGTCTCCACTTAAGCAAATTGATATTGAAGCTACTACGAGGTAGCGCAAAATAAACACATTACGAAGAATGATGACAGGTTCATCACATGCATAATTGGCCACTTTGCAACCACCTCCTATTCGCAAAAACTGCATGTTGGTATAATATACTTGTAGTTTTGGAGAATGCACGTAAACTGTTAGCAAAATTTTGTGCATTCATTAATACATCCATCTAGAGTTACAACGGTAAACGTTTTCGGCAGAGGTTGGAGAAAACAACGGTATATTAATAAACATGGGATTCAGCCCGGGTAAACCCGTGCATTCATTTAAAAGCCCTTGTACTTAATGTTTAAAAACCGGACGCCTTATGATCGGTCATCCAGCGGTACCGCAACGTCTGGCTAATTACATACAAAACCTCCCCATCTTCTGTCATATGGATCCATTCCATAGGACAGCAAAGCACGAAGAAAATATTGTGAAACTAGGGTGGCCAGTTTTGGTCCTGATGAGGAATTTTAATTAGTACTTGATTGACAGGTTAAATTTCAGCTGTGACAGATTATCATCCCAGTAATTACTGACGTGAACCAACTAGGACGTGAGGCAGGGCAAAAACCCGCACACCCAGCAGTCCTAAAGGACTGGGTTTGACTACCCCCGCTGTAGGAAATGATCATTAACACCATGAAACCCTTATGATTTTGGTTTCTCCCAAGTTTTTTGAACATTTTGACAGTTTCAGGCTGCAGTTTATTTGTCAAAGCATATATAGCAGAGTGCTACACCTCATTCCACTGAAAGGCTATTTCCATTGCTTGCAATGCCGCTTCTGGGGAACTGGAACCAGCCGGTTTGATAAATTACCCCTTTCTGTTCGTATTACTGCAAGGTGTTGATCACTGTCAATTAAGCCAGATGCAGTGAATGAGGATGAGGGTGATTAAAAAGTAATTTGGGTGTCGTGATGAAAAGTATTTCTGATGATTACAACAAAGAACAATAAAATTAGAATTCTTAACCATTATTCTGACGTTCCACTGAACTAATCAACCTCATTGATTTTTCACATGCATATTTTTTAGGTGTTTATGTCTTCTGTTGTCACTCTGCTACGACCACTTTTCAGAAAAGAACCATTGTAACACGAACATTTGGATTGAGATTGTCACGTCAATCGGAAATTAGGAATGAGGAAGCAGGTGTTAGGGCAAACAAAATGGATTTAAAAGGAACAGTAGCCAAAAAAAAAACACATGATCTCAGGGGATAAAGAACAGAGAAAGTCAGGGCACAGGGGTACAACTTTTATACAGAGCTGATGAGGAGCCAAATGAGAGGCCGCTGGAGTGAGTAACATGAGGGCAGGAATGACGGAAGAAACAGAACCAGATGATCTGCTGGGGCAACCCCTAACCAGAACAGACAAAAGAGAAATAGGATATAGGAGAGATAAAGTAAATGATTAACAAGCCAGGCTCGTTAGGGACACGCTAGAGAGGAAACACAAGGGCCAGATGGGCAGGGCATGACGCAGATGATGTCATAGCTGTTTACTGTGAATTCAAGACATTACACCTGAGTTGTTCTGAATACAGTATTGTGTCACAATACAACTTGCTATTACCTACAAGGAGATCAGTCTACAATATGGACCAAATATTATTAACCTTAGCTTTAAGTATAACAGTTACAATGGCTTGAGGTCTCCTTATATTCCACAATTCCAAATCCATCATTTTACTCTAGTTACTATATCAGCCATAATCCGTGAAGACGAGACACATGTCAAAAACTTTTGTTTCATGTTGTTTGTTCTTTTTTTTGCATTTTGATTTAGGTTTTTGTTTTCCATCCACTCCTACCTTTTTTTCCCACATCCTTGACAAAAATGCTGAGTTCAAGTTTAACCTACAACGCATTCTAATGCCAGTCATGTGCAAAGCAAGACTTACCCCGGAAGATTAAAAAAAAAACATCCTGCTCCTTTCTGATAAATTCGCACAGCTTCCTGTCTCGTCCTCCATGCTGCAGAAAGTATGGTGCCATAGTAGCCTGATTTTTGTGCAACAGCCTCGGTAATGTCTCCCTCCTAGTCCCAGGAGGACCATATACCTACTTTTGATTATATCTTTTGAACGTTTCCAATATAAGCATCGAAACGAGCTGGTCAGCAATAGGGTGGGAAGTAAACTAAAGGTCTGCAAACTTGATTACTACACCCCCAGTTCTGGGAGCAAAGACATAAAATGTGATGATGACTCCCACACAATGTAGCTGCAATATGAGTTCCATCACACAGAATTGGAGGCTGCATCGCATTCCGTGTGCTTTCGGTTCTCCATGACCTGAGGGTCGAAAGAGACCCGATCTAGTTGTGTTCTGGGGTAGAACGGAGCCCCGATGTGCCGGTGAGTAGCTGACTGGGGGGCACGAAGGTCACCGGCACAGCAAGATGGAAGGAAGCAGATTGACGACCTCTTAGCCAATGTAATAAATATGAGGACAGGTTGCATGTTGGGGGGAGCGGTAGGCCAGGGGTATTTTAGTCAGAGTGTGTGGCTTGCCTGCAGTTCACAACCTGTGCACTATGTAAGGCAACCAATACAGAGTTGAAGGAAATAAGATTAGCCAGGTATGGTAAAGAACTTGAAGGTAGCACCTGAGCGGACCGCAGTGCATATTCAGTAGTGCATTCTGGGAAAGTTCGGTGCTAATACGCCAGCAACTGAAAGCAGATCCAGCTACACTGCAGCAAATGGAGCCGATTGTGTGATGGACAGGATGGTGTGTATTTATGTTTACATTTTGCATATTTGGCAGACGCTTTTGTCCAAAGTGATGTACGAGTGTGGCATATAGCTCATTGCAAACATATATGCGGTCAAGGAGTCAGCTAGGCTGAGCTCCCAGTGAATGCCTAGCTGCAGAAGTAAGTGGCATTGGAACAGGAGCTATACAATAGCCTCTAACAAAGCAAGAACCACGTAAGACTATTCAAAATGCAACATACAGACATTCAAGGAATGTAAAGAGTAATTACTTCACTGTTGGGCTGTAGTGCGAGGGGTGGCATGTCACATGTCTCATGGGCCCTAGAATGAGGCCCTTACTCACTGAAGTGTTCCAGGGGTGTCCAATCACTTTTGTGGGGGCGGGGGGGAGTCAGCTAAGATATGTAAATATTAGGATATGGTGAATTATATTTTTTGATGCATAATCTAGGGCCATGGTGATACAAAGACTGTATGAGGTAGAAGGGGGGGGGGGGGGGCCGGCCCCCCCGCCCCGCTGCATTAGCAGTAAAGCTCTATGCAATTAGCATGTCTTTGGTTGATAATTAGCATTGTCGGCAGAGTGACACATGGTGACTGCTGAGGCTCTCTGGATTGTGTATGAATGGCTAGAGACGGTTTTCTTCTCCAGATCTGTCTCAGAATGCTGATCCTTCAGAAATCTGGGTTGGGTTGGAGTTACTGTAGTCTTTATCTTGTATCTGTCTGGTAAGCTGATTCGTTGTATGTATCCACAGGTGAATTACAGTAGCAGAATAGGAATCCTGAAAAATTGTTGCTAAATTTGCACATATATTCTTTTTCATTCGTGTTATAGGGAATTGATCATTATTCAATTTCTTGCACAAAAAATATCTACAAAGTTTTTTTCTGATATCACCAACGGCATGCATTGCATCTGTCATTTTAAATCATCATTGTTATATTTTGCAATTCACATTTAGGGACCCACATTTTCAGTTTCTAATATTCATTTTAGCATGAATCTTAAAATGTATAAGCAGAGTAATCTCTGTAGGAGTTCCACCATATGGATGCACCTTTTTTCTCAAATAGAATTTGAGTGATGTTATTGCTACCACAATAAACACAAAGACCAACCCATTGAATTACCAAATGCTGGTTGAATTCCCCTTTAAGGAATCTGCTTAAAGCAAACAGAAGGACACACCCAGCATTTGGTGTGCAACAAACTGTGATAGGGCATTTCTGGCTACATTTCTCCCTGTGAGGATATGGCATTTCTCACCACAGGGCACAGGCACCATGCAGGCGCCTGACGCATCCTCAGGAGGCATTTATGCAGTTGCAAGTTGAGAACCACCAAAGTACCTCTGGTTTCAGGGAGATAATAATGTTTCTTGTGCCACTCTTGGCTATTGGCCTTGGGATCTGTTTGGAATGAGCACCTTAGCTTGCTAATCCACTAGGAAGTCCGCATTCTAATTATACGTATATAGACATGACCTTAGTGAGCGCATGCAACTGTGATATGCTCATGAAGTAGGCATTCTGCTTGTTTTGTTTTTGAATGTCAAGACTGCTCCTCTCCGTAGAAGCACTCCAGCATTCAGCTTCCCTGAGACTCTCATTAGAAACATCCTACACAGTAGCAGCAGACCTGAGACAAGAGGTTCAGATAATTAAAGCTAAGTCTTGAAATTCAATACATTTTTGAATCTTGTATAAAATCACTTTTTTCTTTCCTGGTCTCATTGTAATGTATGTCTGTGGCTGACAGAATTGTCTTATTGGGTAATTTTGGCTAAAGATAAAGAAGAAACAAGTCCGTAAATTGTTCATTATTCAGCGCTAGGTGCTGTGTTTCCTCAACACGTGAATAGCATTAGTGACACAATGAGAGAGTGTAACTGCTCCAGAATGTGTCTCAATCATACATTTTTGCCTTTCTATTCTTATGCAGAAGTCTCAGAAAGTTTCATTTTAAGATATTTATTTCTTATATGGTTTTATATTTTACTATATGTGTGGGGGCACCACTAGAGATTTTGGACCCCATATAATATTGGGCCCCCAGCCCAGAAAAATCAAACTATGTTCCAAATTTTTTTAGACCTCCTCTTACTCGGGGGCTTTTGAGATCATCCTAACCCCCCCTGTATATGTGCAGCAGTTAGCACTATTGCCTGGCACCTCTGGGCCAAGGATTTGAGTCTCTGCCATGGCTCCTGGTGTGTGGAGTTTGCATGGTCTCCCTCTGTCGTTGTGGGGTTTCCACCAGGTGCTCTGGTTTCCCCCCGCAGTCTAAAAACATGCAGAGGTTAATTGGAGTTACCAATCTGCCTGTAGGTGTGCATGTATGAGTGAAAGGTGTGTGATTGTGCCCTGTGATGGGCTGGTGCCCTGTCCTGCTTCCCTGCCTTGTGCCCATAGATCCCTGCGACCCTGAACAAGATAAGTGGTTGCAGAAAATTGATGGATTTACCTATATATGTGTTAATCATTAGAGCTATCAATCAGTGTAATAGCAGAAGTGAATTTTTATATTTGATGAAGCCGTAATTCACAACAATATATGTGCTTGTTTTGTGTGTACACTGAGTGCTGTTTAGCGTGGTATTCCAAGTGACTCTTGGGCAGGGAAGTTACCCATGTGCAGTATCATCATCAGATAAGATTAGGGCATGGTGTACAGGTGACGGTACTGCGGCTCACATGGATTCAGTCCCCAGTGCAGTGTACTGAAAGAAACCCCGCAATCCCATTTTCCCTGATTAGCTTAATCGCAATATTCTCCCTTTAATTCTGAACAGCAACAGGAGGAGCCAGCCTCCTTTGTTGTCTCCAACCGGGGACATCTGAATGAGCAAGGAAATTTGGGTAGGAGGGTAGAAGCTGTTAATTTTTTTTTTCAAAGTTTGCTCTGTAAATGACGATCTGCCTGGTTAATGAGGTTGTGAAATGCTCTGAGGGAGGTGTACGCTTCAGCGATTGAACATGCTGAAATGTGCAAGGAGAAGCGGATGATTCCATTCTTGTGCCTAAAATAAGTTTTAAAATTGGTGAAATAAGTGTTTCATTTTCAAATTTATGGATAGATAAAATAGACGAGGAATTCAGACTTTTGCCCGTTTTTATTTCTTAATAGTTGAATTTAAGCAAGTTGGCTATCTCCTTTTTCTGAAATTGTAACATTACTAATTTAATAGCAATTTTAAGGGAGAGAAAAGAAATGCCATTCAATAATATGGGGAATTGAAACGCTACAGACTGTACCTCCTGAGGTGTACTCTCTTTGTTTTGCAGTACATGTGGAGTAACCATGTCTGTGGTAATAGTAGATTTTTCTCTAGGGCTGTTGGCTCAGAGCGGGCCTGAGGGAGATCCTGCACTTAATTATTGCAAGTCAGTCTGATCCTACTGTACAGGCTACGCTCACACATTGCGTTGCCAAAGATCATAAATGGGTAAAGTAAAAGAGCACAAATGTTGTTACTAGGAAAATCGCCACGTTATTAATGTACAATCTATCTGTCCTTGTAAAATGTTGCATCGTTACTTTCTCATTCACATTCATGCTTTTTTCTTTCTTTTCTCTACATAGTCCAGAGTTTCTGTTGAAGCACAACTGTAAACTGTGTGCCAGTGAGCTGGAGTATTTATGAAATGACTCTTTTTTTTATTCCATTCTTTTCACATTAGCAGCAGATGAAATGCTTCGGTTGGTGTGTTAGGGGTTTGGGCCCCACCTCCCTTTGTGTTTTTGGTATTCTTTCCTAATAAATGGCTTACAACTGCTAGTTGTCTAAAAATAGAAACCGGCAGAGCTAAAAATAGTTCTTGGCTCGAAGTTGTGCCAAGAAAAAGGAGAAGAATAGGAGTGGAACACCAGTCATGAGTAACCGTGCTCAGCTCATTCTGCCCCTTCTGAACATGCCGGTGATGAAGTGCTTCGAGCTGGCAAAGGAGCGAGGCTGGCTTTTCATGCTGCCTCGTAAACATCTGATCGCATGGATGAAGCATTTAACTGTTGCTTACTTGCGCAAAAATTTCTCTTTCAAGTGAAAAAGGGAAACATTAAAAACAGATTTATTGATATGTTTATATGCGTGTTGGGTGTCCAGCTGATCGGTGTGAGGAGAGGAAGGAAGTGAAGGGGGGGCCTGGAATGGATACTCATCTGTTTCATTTAGCAGTTGGGCCTCAATCCCCTTCTGGTCATTAGGATTATGGATAAAGCCACAAAACCACAAAGAAATATATAAAGCTGAAAAGAAATATTACTAAATAAAAAGATGGAACATTCACTGCAGGGAATGTGCGACCGAATGCATAAAACAAAGACAGATAACACAACTTATCTTTTTCACCTCATTTAAAACTTGTAAAATAAATCTTACTTATTGTGAGGGGGACCTTAACGAAATCCATTATAATGTTCCTTCTGTCTGTAAATATAAATATCACACACTCATGCAGTACTTTTACTCATTCCCATGGGGCTACTGTGTCACGTATCCCAACTTCCTCTCCATGAAAGACACAGACACGCATGTTTATACTGGCATGAGTGACTTTTGGGATCAGAGCAGAGGGTCAGTCCGCATCCAGCACTCCTGGAGCAGGCTAAGGGCCGAGCTCGATGGCTAACAGTGATGCAACTAGCAGCCAGAGGAAAATCCCACGAATATCCCAACACAGGCAGAGGTCTCTAACCTGATTAGCCTTACCGCTATGCTGGCCTTACATGGCTAGGCTAAGAATGCTGTACTTCTACACAATGAAAATCCATATCAGAACGTTGGTAGCAGTTGTCTCACGGCTTTAATACCATATCACAAAATTCCCTTGGCTGGTTTCCTCATAGCAATGTTTTTGTATTGAAATATCTCATAATATGTTAATTTCATTGCATGGTTAAAAAAAACAGCTTTCTTTGTGTGGGACGACACATATTTAGCAGATCCACCTTATACTGAATATCCACGGCTTTCTTTCTCCTTGTTTCGCTCAACCTATGTGATCTTCAGACAGCTATAATTACATACTTAAGTGCATTATTACCAAATACATGGCCACTTTACTCTGGGTTGTTACATCAAATGTCTGTGCCTTTGATTCTTGATTACAGTATGTGGGAGCTTCAAAGGAGCAAATTACAGAAAAGTCACTAAGGCGGCAGTTTGATGCCCAGCCATGGCAGTCTGAGCTGCAGTTGATCAGACCACTGGAAGCAGTTCAATGTCTCTCACATGGTGATAACGCAACTGCACACCCGCATCGCAGATCTTCACTGGCATCTGCCAGCGTGCCTCTCAGTTGGGTCTGGCTTGTTCAAATCGCGCTCAATAAAATGGTGGCCTTCCCTCATCACACTCCCATCTGCTACCAATAAGCAAAGCCAACCCTGCTGCAATGAGCAGTTCACCGCTGCATTGAGAGCTCTGAAGACCCTTGACTGGGTTCAGATACTGTCGTAGCAGCATTTTGCTGTTGACATACCTTTCACTCTGGGCCACATTTTCAGGTGCTTTTTTCAGAGAAACCTATGAACTGAATCAGTTCATAGGTGCGTCGGTAACAGTATATAACAATTTGTTTTAAAATCCTTTTATTGTGAAAGGCAGGGGTCCTGCAAATATATGCTGACCCTGGCATGCTGACATCTGGACTGTTCCACTGTGGGGGCTCTTTAGGGGAGCTGCAGAGGGCTTCGTGAGCCAGTGGCATGGTGCCGAGTGAGCTGATGGCATGAAATTCATGGGGTTGGTGTCAGCTGTCCCCACTGAACCCCGTGCAACCTGCCAGTAATGCACACTCCCTACTACAAATCTTCAGCTGAAGGTTACAGATGATGAGGGTATGTAGGACGCTGTGTCTACATTCTTCTTGGCACAGAGAAGGACTCTGACAAGCCAAGCCAGGAGGGAAAATGATGAAGAAGTAGTTTAATTAGGAGCAAGCCTCAGAAGGGGCTAGGCAGAGGGTGAATGAGTCGAGGCTGTTTTTTTTCCCTCCGTCTCTTTTCCCTCCTCTTTCCACAAAGCACCTTTGAGACATCCAGCCCTCTTCTTTCCCAGGCTGATTGCTCTTTGTCAATAACATTTGGACTTCTGGATCTTTTAGTCACCCATGCAATTAGCATTACAGCATAGCATATTCAACTTCCTGCTTTCCTGTTGTTAGCCATTTTTAGATGAACAAGTTGAATACTCATCCCTAGCTCAAAATGCATTTCATCAAATCATATGTGAAGTTAGACGCTTTCTCATAAGTTTTCATTTTTCACGACCTCTATTCAGTATCATTTTATTACGTATTTAACTTTGTTGAGGGTTTAACTGGTATTTTTTTTCTTGCCCGTGTCGCTTTTCTTGCCCGTGTCGTTTTCTTGCCTGCTCTTGCCTTCGAGCCTCAACATCAGAGGACATGAGAGAGCAGGTTCTGATTGAAGGTGAAGAGGTGGTGCGGGCAGTCAGCGTGTTGCAGATGGCAACACGCACGGGCTGGGGAGGGGCCAGGCCTGGGCTGTACATTGAGCGAGAGGGCCATCTATGGCTATCCCCCGAAGCCGAGTCACGCGACCGGCTGCCTCCGGCCCCCTTGTCCCTGGCGGCGGGGCAGACGACAGGTGCAGGCACACTGACAGGTGCGGATGTCTTGAATGAGTGGAATTGCCGCCGGCTAGCGATGTGGCCCCATGCTGGGTCGTAAAGTGCTGAGGCCCAGCGGAAAGTCAAGCTAAGCCGCATGCCTTCCCATCACTCGATGCCTCGCACTTTCCAACGCGACGCTTCCCGTGAAGATTTCAACTCCAACCACTCTCAGCTCCGTGCCAAGGCGCTACCACCTACCATCAGAACCTTCCGGAGAGCTTTTTGAAAGGTTGCCATCTCCGAGGAGCACTATTATTTGGCAGCTATGATGACTTTACCATACAAATCGCTTCTCTTGCACCGCTTCTAAATCGCCATTACGGAGTTCAAAAGCGTCGGTCTCTCGGCCATGTTTGGTTGCATGTTTAGTGTTTTTTGTGGGGAGGTGCGGGGTGTGAAGGAACTGTGTTTTTTCGAAAAGCTGAAATGCTTTTCTACCCTTTCTCTATCCACGGCTAACAGAGCAAATGACAAATAGAAATGATTAGCTTCCTAAAACCCTTACAAAAATGTGTATAGAACGTATAAAGCCTAATTTTACACAAGAGAAAACGTTTATGTTGCCGCAAATAAAAAAGCAGGTGAAAACCACTTGCATTTATCACATTTATTAATGTGAGAATGTTACACAAATGAGAAGATGACAACAGCGTGAGACTAACCTGACTACATTCTCTCATTCATTTTATATCAAATTTTAGCTGCCTCAAAGTAAATTTAATTACTGTCATCTGATGAAAGCAGATAGCTTTCTCGGAGGCAATCACTGAATAGACAGTTGTAGGCCTTTTATTATTCCCTTCCACTAATCTTCTTTTATTAAAACCACTAGATCTGAAAGAGCAAGCTTTGATGGGACGTAGTCTGTGTCTGCCACGCAAAGTCAATCTGAATAGTCTATGTCCACACACAGATGAGAAAATAACTTAGGAGTTTGCTGAATTGCGTTTCAGAATGGGTTAAAACATATATTATATATTGTTTTGTAGCTGATTGTCATAGTCTAATAGTGTGTGTGTGTGTGTGTGTATATATATAGACACACATGCATACACACACACAAACTAACTGTATATCACGATGCCTCCCCAGCCCTACAGAGGAGGATTTCTACTAGAAGGTGGCCATCAGGTGGCTGAATGGGAAATTGCTCATTTTCATTCCATGACATGGGCTCCATAAAGCCAACCATCTCATCTTTATTCATACACATATAACCATTAAATGTTTTATCGCAATGCGTAATATTTCAGTTGGGGAGTTGCCAGGCTGATATAATGCGCGTAAACCTGTTGATTTTTCAGCCGGCTTTTCAGAGCACATTTTAAAGGATAAGGTTTGTGACGTGTCCCTCCCATAAGGCATACGCCTCAACTGCGTGCGATGACTTTGTCCACAGACCTTGAGAAAAAAGGGCTTAAATGGCTGCGACAGTCCCGACCCTGATGCCGACGATTCGCTGGGCCACAGCCCTGAGTCCGAGGACAAGTACAGGAAAATTAATGAAGACATTGATCTGATGATCAGCAGGCAGAGACTGTGCGTAAGTATGCCTGAGCCCCGTCTCACACCTCTCCCTCTTCTCTCTGTCTCGTTTTTCTTTTCTGAAATTGTCCGGGGGGAACCTGACAGGCGTTGAGCAAGAAGGAAAACAAAGGTTGTGAAAGCCCAGAGCTCGACTCCTCTTTCGCTCTCACCCCACGCACTGAGGAGAAATACAAACAGATTAATGAAGAGTTTGATAATATGATCAAGACTCATAAAATACCTGTAAGTACCTGTAAGTCATGGCAGTTGGTTGCTTTAGTCGCTACAGTAACCTTTTTAACCCTTTTGGTGTGGACCATTCAGCTTGCAAATTAACTTGGAATCCCAATGATATTTTCCCACTTACTACTAGCCTACTAGTAGTTCCACATACCATTGTCCCCAAATAATGTGGATTGAATTTAATTAAATTTGTCGCTGATATAAAATTATGAAGACCACGTCATTCATAAAGTGAAAAAGCAACATAATATTGCAAATATAAGCACTGATAACGATGACATCAGCCGTACTGACGGGGTTAAAACTCAATTTTCTGTGGAAGAGATTTCTTTTATTTTACACCAAGGAAGAAGGTGTTCCACGATTGCCATCCACCTCTAAACTGTGTCTTGCCCTTTCTCCACATTTTCTTAATAGCAGCTACTTTAACACCACGAGCCTCTAACCAGCTATATCTAATACCAGCACATCGCACAACAAATCACGCCTGCATGCGCTTGCACACAGCCTCCATGCTCAGCTCACCGATACGAAAAAAAAGAACAGACATTCCATTCAAGAAAGACCATTCCATTCTCCTTCCATCTAGTCACTGTGACCATCTGCTTAATTTGAATCTTAATTATAGCTCATTTTAACAAAATCACGATAGGATCTGAGTTGTGTCAACCCGTTACTTACTTTTTTACAGCACATGAGTAAACTATACAGAAAAATGGCAGTTCACAGGAAATGCTTCTGTGCTGTTTTACACATAATTGTGTCAAAACTTCAGAAATCGTTGTTATCTGTATACAGGTCAACTAAGAAGAAAAAAATCTGTATTCAAAAAAAGGAAAATAACACCCAGAGGATGGATTGTAGGTTTGATAATGAGAAGGAGAGACTCAGGAAGAGAGGGGTGGGGTATGGGGGAAAATGGCAGCGGTTACAGTGACTGTGCACATACAAGTGGCAGTTCAGAGTGTGGTCACCGTGGTTACCAAGTACAGGGCCAGCAGATTTTAAGGATGGAGAGGATCAGCACAAACAGGAAGGATGGCACCGTCAAAATCACCCCAACACCCACGCAGCCATACACCCAGAGGCGTGGTACGGCCATCTCCTGTTCTCTCTTCCCGCTCAACCACAAAGCAGCGAGTAGCAAACGGGAGGAAGGGGGATGCAGACAACCAACATGTAAGATGTTATTAAAAAAGGAAGCACTTGCCAGGCAACAATTAAAGAGAGCTGCTGCACAACTGTGACTGGTAGATAGCTTCTCAAAGAAAGACAAGGGATGTAACAAAAACAATGTAACAAAATATATATATAGAGGTGAATGGTAAGCCATAAGACACAGACCTATGGCTGGTACACTTAGAAACAATATTTTCTCTGCTAAAGAAAAATAATAGACTATTGCTTTTTAGATATTAAAGAGGGGTCGGATCTTTCTGCTGGGTGTTCTTAAATGGATATTTTCATGACTGTAGAACACATGGTAGTGATTACAGGGCTACCTGTCCTTTCCAAGGATAACACTGATTAAGGACAACCCCTATTGTGTTCCTGTTTTAAACCAGTGTTAAAATGACCAATAAATTAGAACTAGCTTAGTTTGAACACAGCGCTATTAAAGACTGGATCAGTTGGCTCTTCTCGGACATCATACCTGCTTTCAGACATTTACTTTCTTGAGCATCATCCCACTGCCCAAGAGTAAACATGAGCACAGACATGGTATAGCTAATTTAAGATTTATGTAGGAAGAAAAAGCATTCATAAGTGGTTAGTGCCCACTGGAAGAACAAGGCTCCTTTTAGAGTGGAATTTCTTGCGGCAGTACCTACAGTCCATTTTAGGAGTGGCATGCACAAATACATTCTGAAGCCCTGTCTTTCTGTCTGCCGAAGGGCCCCGACCACAGCATCAAGCTGACGCCTCACTGACAGTAAAATTTGTGCTAAAGTTATGAAATGAAGGCGACGAAGCTCATGGCAGAACATGGAGTGGCTATACCAGGACATTTGTTGGGGTTCAGCTCTTGCTGCTGTTACTGACCTTGATAGACCTAGATGTTAAGAAACGTGCACTGGCTATCACATTACCAACACCAATGTATATGCAATATTTCTTGAGGCCTCTTATAGGTTAAACCTCATTGAATGGGTTAATTTGACTCTTTGATCTATTGTTGCATTTCTTTATGTTTTTCTCCCTTCCTATATCTCCTCCAGCAGACTGTCCCCCCTTCAAACTACGAAATGCCGGTCTCCATTCCAGTGAGTAACCCCAACAGCCTGATCTACAGCCATCAAGGTGGCTCTCTTGGCAACCACAACCTCTTGCCCTTGACCCACCACTCATTGCAACGGAATAGCATGTCACCAGGAGTCGCGCACCGGCCACCCAGTGCGGGAAGCACAGGTAACGCTACTGCTGCTGCTCTGAGCACATCGCAACAAACATAAGTCAGCTAGCTCAGCTGAGTGCTACAGGGACTCTCCCTGCAGCTCCTCACGGGTCCACCAAACCGCCGTCACCTACTGTATACGACACTGATCTCTGTTTGCCCTCAATTTCATGTTTTAAAAACACCTCTGCGGAATTTCTCATGCACTGCACTTTATACAAAATCATGACCATTCATGAGTATGATTATATTGCACTAATTCACCAGCACCTTATTGTATATTGGCCAAGCAGGCAATATACAAACTACAGAGACTGACTTTAAAAATATCTCATTTTTCATAGACTATGTTGTCAATTGCTGAACTAAATGTACCCAGTAGTAGATTTCCTACCTTTCTAACTCATCAGAATATTATTGAGTAACAGAAGACGTATTAATATGATTGGGTTAGGCTTGTTGTAACATGGGGAATTGTACTGGAAGGGGTTGAAACTATACATGTGATGAAAAAACCAAGGGAGGAGGAAAATCCCTCAAGATCTTTTTCTTTGTTTTTCCCTTTATTCATAGGTGGCCTTATGGGTGCAGACCTCACAGCTGGTGCAGGCACCAGTGCTGGTATGAATGATTTATTATTTTTCTAAATGTGTGTTTTAATGCATATGCTAACCCACTTCATATGCTCAGATATCCTGCCGAATAGCTGAAGAGTTCAGATGGCTAGTAAAAGAAAACAAATTCTATTTAAATTATGAAAAAATCTCAGGCGTAGGAATTCAGCACTATCTGTGGTTTTCCTTCTGTAGTTGTGTGAGAGGTACAAGTTTCCAGTCTCTGGCATTTGGGATGGCAACAGCTTTATAGTGTATAATACTAATTTATAATTATTTCTTAATTATTAACTGCATTTAACTATAATTTTTATGTTGTTTTATATTACTTGAATCACTAACGTTGAGTTCCATCTACCGCCATAATTTTGATTTTAATTGCTAATTCATTGATGATATTCTCTCCTGACTCACTAATTCAGCCACCATAATCATAACCTTATCTTGTTAGTTAAAAAGGAGGGCACTCCTGCTTTTTCTCTCATCCGGTTGATCAAATAATTGTCAGACTACAATTATTCGAAAGAGTGAATAACTTAAGATGACGATTCCTTCTTTAGTCAGAAGCCGAGGATGAGGTCAGCAGCGGAGTCTATATTTCTGTTTTGGGCATAATTTACATTTGTTGTGGGGTGTGCTTGGCCACTTACATACTGTGTAAGGCACATTAAATGTAGCCTTTGTCTAACCGGGATGGGAAACAGTGGTACCCCTATGCACCCTGCACCATCAAAACAAGACGAGGATATAGTCATGTGGAACCTTGAAAATTCCATTCGAGCCATTCATAATTGTTCAAACAAATGATCTAATGAATTTACCTATTCTTTTTGGGATTGAGTCTTTGCCTTAACTAAGCATTTTAGTACTTTATGTGACAGTTGTCAGATTTATCCTGTTCTGCTCTAATCAGAAATTTATAGTGACTTATTTTAATTATAAGTGTACATTTAGTTATATTTCAAATAGTTTCAGGTAGTTTCTATTATTCTTCGCCTGTAGGTATTTTAAATTTCTTTTTTTGATTGCTGTTGAAATTATGATTTAAAATTGACTGTTTGTGAATAGCTACCACTTGTAGTGTGCCATACCTAAAGAATTCATCAGATGTATACATATCCAGGTTTAGAAATGTATGTAAAGTTGTGAGATAGACAAGACTTTTGTGAGACATGGTGTACTTTTATTTCTTTCTGAAACTGGACACTTCATTTGCTGTTGCTTCATTTTCATTCCTGGATATGTATATTCCGTAGATTTATTTCAGTGATGACTCACTGGACCTTTGGGCCCGTTTATTTTGGGTCCAGGCATGCTGAGCTCTCAGACACTCTGAGGTGTGGAGCCATGGCGTTTAATGCTGATTGTCTGCTATATGACACATGATGGCAGTTTGATACTGAAGGAAGGTTCAGCTATATTTCTGGAACGGTGTGACTCCAGAATCCAGACATGTTAGACAAGTGAAGGTCAGTACAGTACAGCCACATCCAAATAACATATATTTTTATCAGGTGGATCATATTAGCTAAATTGTTGTCCAGTAGATCCCTTCCACATGACAGTTATATAACAATTTTCAGGCCACTAACATTTTAATATGAGTCCTGAGCTAAACTCTTAGGACTCAAGAGGTCGAGTTCATGCTAATATGATTTATTTTGCACTAGATTTTACATTTCTAATCAATATATCAGACTCATGATATTTTTAGGGATTTTGTTTAACTGTTACTTTCAGACTACAGTACTAAAAACCAAACTGTTTTCGCTGACTACTACTGTATCTTTGCTTTTACTCTTGTTAGTTTACAGAGTGATGCCAGAAGATCTATAAGCATCCTAAGGACAATCAGTTGTTATAAGTTTTGAATATCTGTGGCAAGGAGGCTTTCTTTACAATGTTTTGATTTAGCTGCATTCCACGCTGATTATTTAGTTTTGCATCTATCTACAATTATCTGAATGGGGAGCATTGGTAATGTAAGTTATCTTTTTGTGTGAAATTTCTGTGAAATATGCTGAGATATCAAGAACAAGC
>JABFEA020000048.1:14530970-14541026 GCA_019775915.2 Cyphomyrus plagiostoma | reverse complement strand
CCCATTGCTTCCGGGATAGGCTCCGGACCCCCCGCGACCCAGTAGGATAAGCGGTTTGGATAATGGATGGATGGATTTGAAAATAAATATCAACAATATTTATCAGTCACATTTACCAATGTCACATAAAATTAGAAAGGATATAAGAAATGCATATTAATATGTTTGGTAATACTTTGCATTAACTGCACCTTCGTAGTGCCTTTATAACTCATCACACCGTCATAACGGTTAGTTCCGGCAAAGAAATTTGACTGGATAAGCAACGTTCTATGAGTGCTGTTATCAGAGTGAAACCGTATCCTGACTTTTCACATCATATGTATCACTCCGCTTTACAGTTACTTAGTTAAATGATGCAAAGTAGCCGGGAGAAAGTAGTGCTGCAATGCGTTAGAATGTTGGTGTTGCTTGGCAATAGCCAACAGTTAGCTGGTAGGAACTTTTTTTTTTCTGCAGAGGCTCATTAATGTTTATAGAAATAATCAAGCAAAATATTATCTGCTGTGGCACTTCACCGATAACTTAAAAATGCTACTTGATTAACTGTTGTATAAAAGCATTTATAACATCCTCGAAATCATGCGGTTGTCGTGCCACAGGTCTCGTGCCTACGACCAAATCACAACCTGACATCACAACCTCCTCGTATATTATTGCTTATATCACAAGGATTATAATTGTATAATGTTTGTTATTAATGTACACTAAAGTTGTTAAGGCATGTTAGGATGTTCTATGGCCCTATTATTCAAATCACAGTCCTTGAGGTTCGAGCACTGCTGGTTTTTCAGCCTTCCTTAACCTGTCAGTCAGGTGTGAAGCCTTTGACCAATCAGAATAAGTAATTATTAAACAACTACATGGGAGAACTGACAAGGCCTGGATTTGGAATCAAGGCCCATATTTGAAGAGCCCTGTCCTATGGTCTACTTAAATGCTGCTTATGAATGTTCTATGAATGATTTTTGAAGGGGCACTGAATGTTCTATGAGTGCATTATGTAAAACATTACCAGATGTTTTAACTACGCAAATTTGGTTAATTATAAAAATATATTTCAAGTGATCTCTATGATCCCTAAAACTGCTGGCAGTTAGGTGACCATCCAAAGGGCATGTGCATGAGATTAAAAAAAACAAAACAAGACAAGACAAAACAAGGGGGAAATCACAGGGTTCAAGTCTGATTTCGTTATTAATTCTCAGGAAGAGGGCTCCCAATGGCTACAGTATTCACCTCCCACCTCCCAATGGCTACAGTATTCATTATAATACCCAGTCCTCACATTTAACTGGAGAAAATAGAAAATACAACACAGGAAGAGTGTCTGGAATGTCCAATGGTTCTCTCCTTCCTCATGGGCTATGTCTCAGGTGGCATCTGGCGCATGTACAGTCGAATGAGTTTGCTTTGATGCAGCTCCTGCCAGAGCTTCAGCTCCAAGAGGAAGTCGTGGTTGGCGTAGAACTGCACAGCCTGGAAGGTCCGATCGTAATAGTGGTTGGAGTACTTCTGGTAATCGGGGGTCATGAAGCCATAGGCGCTGACCTTGGGTAATGACAGAATCATGATGTCACTAGCATCCAATTTGCACGTTCGGAACATCCAGAACCTATTATGGGATGCATAAGCAATCTAGCAGGGCTCTCCTTGGCGGGGAACGCATGTTGTTAGGAATTTATACAGTCGTCCACATACAAAGACCCAAGAAAGAGAGAAAAGCGACACATGCGACAAACGCTTCAGTAACAGGGTAGGTCTAGCAGGGGAGGCAGAGGAGAAGCGGGGGCATCTCTACCTGATCGCAGGTGTGTAGGGCAGCCAGCAGCATCACGGCACCGGTGGACGGCCGGAACAAGTCCCGGTATCTGGTCTTCAAGATCGGGGAACGCAGGAACCTGGGTGGTGCAGGAGAACACAATGTTCCAGAAAGGATTAGCACTATAGCCCTCAAAAAGCACATCCTGCTCACAGTATCAACAGTAACATGCTTTTGATCTTCTCCATTAGGATCATGTATCATCTTTTTTTCCCTCAGAATTCAGTAAATTAAAATCCATCCATCCTTCCATCATCCAGTATAAGTTCACAGTTAGACTGGCTTCCTACCCCAGCAGGGGATACCCAGTAAAGAATGCCAGTAAATTACAGGGCGCCCACACATGCAGAAGACAAACCAGAGGACCTGCTGGATTTCAGACAACAGGCAAACCTCACACATGCCAAGCTAGGGAAAGGATCTGGAGGTGTGAGGATAAAATACTGATTTTTTAAAAATCAAAACACAAATCACGTCAAAGCATATTGGCTTTTTTTTATTAAAAAAAAAAAAGAAAAGAAAAATTATAGATTAACAGTTTGGGAGTATTAAATTGTAAAACTGCTTGTTTTGCAAACAGGTTGGAGGAATTTGCCCAGTCTCACCTGTTTCTCAGGTAGCGGATGAAGTCTGGGTGATACATTTTCAACTTTCTTGCCGTCACGTTGGGGCCAAAGTATTTGGATGCTCTTAAGTAAAAGGAAAACAGATCAATGGACCCAAACCCAAACTAACTCTACACGGTTACGTGACAGCACTGATTCTCTTTGGTATAAGACTAGTCACTTCACCCAACCCAACCCAACAGCCCCTGAACTCCGACCTCTACCAGATGCCGGTCGTGGATGATTAAAATGCCTTCAAAGAGATATCGTTTGTATCTCGATCACTACAGTGCGTGCTCTATTACTTACAGTTCTATGAGTCATATGTTTTGTCAGCTAAATCCATTTCGGTACATTAATAAACTGGTAACAGCCAACAGTAGCTAATGCCTTGGATTTCTTCCACTCTTGCTTTTGCCCCGACACGTGACACATTCCCTGTTTAACTGCATAGACGGCATGGAGGAGTTGGTCCTTAAAAAAAATTATGACACCAGTGATATGAAACCTATTTGCATTATCCAATACCAACAGGGCATAAACAGGTAGGATACGTTTTGCATGCCAGATGGCAACAAGACAAACCGGTAACACATTACTTTAAGCAGTCAAATGACTGCATTGTAAAGAATGCATTATGAAGATTCTTATAGTGCATTATAGATGAGAGCATTCATAATACATAATGAACATGGCCATAATATGCCTTTGTTATAAATATTTATAATCCTGTTTGTAATAGTTTATGAATTCATTATACTGCATTATCATGGTATGTATAATACAATTATACGACTGCATTAAGTGTTACCGGCAAACAGGATATTTTTTTTTAATTGGGGAATTAGCCTGGTTGTACTGTTGAGTAACTTGCAAAACAGTTTTAAATGCCACGATAGAAAATCTTGATGTGATATTGTGGCATATTGCCCACCCCTAGTCCCCCCCCTTACTTTCCACCACGTTCCAGCCCTTTCTCCACAGGCATGTGCGTCACAGCGGCCTTCACAAGCACGTAGTCCTGGTCATGGTCTGGTATAAAGACATATCTGGTTTCCTGTGAAGAAGAGGTCTGTGTGAAATCCTGAGACAGAGGTGATGGTTCAAGAAGGTGACATCTACAGAGATAAATTGTTGGGTGTCATGTTAGGCACTGGGTGAAAGGGTGGTAGGCAGCTGGGAAGCTTGCAGATGCTTCTGGGTCCCCAGCCTGGATCCTAGGTCCTCTCGGTGTAGGTCCATCTTCTCCTGTGGTTGAGATGTCCTGAGTGTCTCTCATGTGTATTTGCAGTTAGCAAGGAATTATGGGGAGGGGTACCTCATCCCTTGGCCAATACTTTCTCTTCCAGGCTTGCAACAGCCACGGCAGTGTTACAAAGATTACTTGTTGCCATTCCAACTGTACATTTTTTCTTTTGTACCTGTTTTGGCTAGTTTTCACTTTTTGATCATTAGATATGCTCACCTAACTAGAACTACCTATCTTGGGTTATATCTTTGACAATTTACGTTAAGTGTTCTCCTCAAGGATGTAATATGAGATCTGCTCTTAAAGCAATGACCTTCTAGTTACCTGAAACCTACAACTCGATAAGACCTCATGTCCGTTATTCTTCTAGCTATTGTTTTCAAATATTGGTAGGGCCTCATCTGAGAAACACGTAGAACATCAAATATTGAGTTTCACAATATGTCATTACATAGGAAGAGGCACCAGTGGTAACATGAGGAGGTTCTCACCTCGGACTTAGGGGGTCCCTCATAGTTCGCTGTAGAATGGATGGAGTTGCGCAAGGTATTGGTGGAGAATGTGAAGATGGAAGTGCGTGATCCTACATCCTCCTCAAAACCCTGGATCACTGCTGCGTTCGTCCTGGAGGAAAGATGCCCGGTTTCTCTCTAATGACGCATTTGCAGCTTCTAGTGGAGTCAGGCAATTTTGGCGACATGTGGTCCCTGACCTGAAGACGTAGTGGTGCTGGTCGATCTCGCGGCCCATCTTGGAGCCCTGAAGGATTCCCCCGTTCCCCACCACTGCACAGCGGACGCAGGAGGAGCCATTGGCCCGACTCTCCCAGTCGTCAAACATGAGCCCATTGGCTGTGGTGTTGAGGAGAGAGAGGGACGCAGCCAAGACTGGGTGGAAGGCGATGGGGGGAAAATGCCAGAATTTTATGAAATTAAATTAATTGCTTCTTTTCCATATCCCGTCTTACCCTCCTTCGAGACATATGCACACATATTTGAGGAGCGGGAGGTTTTATTTTGCGACCCTCACGTTTGTGCATTCTGATCCCACGTATAAAAAATGATCGGGAATGATTAGAAAAAACTATAAATTATCTGTTATTTATTGCATGTGTGGATGTGAAGTTTAACCTAACATGACTTCATATAGCCCCTTATTACCAGACTGAATGTGCTACAACGCTTGGGCAAATACAGATTTTACATTTTGAAGGTCATGTATCACTTATGTAGAAGGTGATAATTAAAATGCTAACAGCAGCTGGTCAAAACCATGCACAGTCAAACAGAGCCTCTCTTACTTTGGTAGTCGACCTCCCCCCACCCATGTGAGCCAGGGTACTTTTGAAGGCGATGGTACTCTTCTGGAGAAAAGTGTCTGTGCCACTGCAACACAGGGATCCTGTGCAGGAACTTTGGCCCGAAAATCGTCCCTGCAACTTTCTGCTGTATGCTGTCCTGGCAGACCTGAGCAGGGTAGAGTTTTGGACATGATTACAATTAAACAGTTTTGGTGGATGTACACCTTTTTAATGCATTTTCCCCCCAAAACCTCACCCTTTGTGGGAATGAGTCCTCCTGGGCATATTTGTCACCAATGTAAGGAGGATCTGTAGGTCCTACCACAGCAGGAGCCGTGGATGTGTATAAGATCTTCAGGATCTCAGTGGTTCTGAAGGCAATCTTGATTCTGTTGTTAGAAGGAGGACATGATCTCAGACAGTCAACAGCTTAAATGTTTCCACAGACACTGTATGCATGTAACTGATGAAACAATGACTCAAGACTGCAGCATAACAGCGGCAAACACCTTAGACGATTCGATGCACGGACACCAAGGTGACTGCAGACAACTGGTCAACGGGTGGGACCACCATTCTGGGGACGCTTCACTTTCTGCCAAATACCTCCGGGCTTTGTATGTACAGTATGTAGGCTGACCCAAGATCTGCTACTCAGGGTTTACTTCACATTCTGACAGAATTGTATTCAATTTTCTCCCCCGTAGTTTTGAGTAATTCATTTGCACAACTAGCACCCCTGTTAAACAATTCTCTTACTCTGAATACTTAAATGAGCAGAAGATGAACTGATCTCAAAGACACAGTTAAAGATGACACATTCTTCTCAAACATTTTTATGCAAGATTAGTGATTTTTTTTTTTTTTTTTTAGAATTTTAGAGTGGAACACCATGCACCATGCAACCGCAAGAGAATTGAGTGCTCAGATAACACTGACCAAGGTCTCAGATCTTAATTACCTGTAGCTCATTAAGACTACGGCTTGTTCACAATCACAACTACAAATGCCAGGCAATGCAAATTTCAATGCTTTGTAAATACTCTGACTCCTGAATCCTAATCCCAACAATTAGCTGTCATGGGCTCCTCTAAGCAACTGCCTAGCACTCTGAAAATGACAACAACTGGGGAAACTCACAAGAATGTAATTTCAGGTAGCCATTTCCTCAGTTCATAATGTAATTAAGAAATGGCAGTTAACCGCTGTGCTGATTCGAGTCTTTTGCCTCTTTAAACTTTGACTTCGGGTTCTTTATTTTTCTTTGGCACTGTAGCCAGGTTCGTGTCCGCGTGGTGCCATTTCTCTGGCAATTATTTTAAATACTACTGATTGGTTCCTTCCAGTTTAGCTTGAACAGATTCATTTCCCCAAATATCAGTTAAATCCCCAACTTCTCCATCCTTCCACTGACTGTTATCACACCTATCTTCCATTTTTACCTTCCAGCGTTGCCGGTGCAGGCTGATGTCAGCGCGTGCGTATAAGCAAAAAGCCGCATGAATTCCGATCTGATCGTTCACATTCAGGTCGCATGGCCGCGCATCGGATACGTATCCGATTTAGTACCACATATGAAAGTGGCACAAATCCGATTTGAAAAGATCAGATTTGCGTGTCCACACAGCCCTGAAAAGATCAGATCTGTGTCACATTAAGGCAAAAAATCCGTTTTGAGTCATTTCAGCATGGCAGTGTGAATGAACGTAGCCTAAGAAAGCTTTTTGAAAGAACTGCTCGTTGGACTGCTAGAATATTATAGGAAACAGGGGGACCAGAAAAATGTCAAATAACAGGTCAAAACAACGTAATATATACGTGACCGCGCGCGCACACACACACACACACACGCTTTACGTCAGAGCATTCAGTAGGTTGTTTGCATTGTGGGAACAAGGTACAATGTAACAATGCGTTGACATTAAAAACAAGTATTTAGGTATATAACTAAAGCACTCCAATGCTTGAAATTTAAGTAATGGAGTTGTGTAATTTTTCCACCAGTGACAATGGACTACCTGAAGAGGCACAAGCTTAAGGCTTTGGCCTGGTTCTCACAGTCCCCTGACCTAAACAACACTGAAAATCTATAGATATATCTAAAAAACATAAAAAAAATTTTAAATAGTGTACGCATGACAGCCCAACGGTTGTCACAGAACCAGAAGCATTTTGCGAGAAAGAATGGGCAAAAATCCCCCAAGCAAGATCTGAAACCTGGCTACAAGAATGTCTACAAGCTGTGATACTTGTCAAAGAGGGTGTCATTGAGTACTGGTTATGCAGGCTGCACAAACATTTGCCTCAAGCCGTTTTCCTCTTCTGTTATTTTGAAATGGTGAAACACAAAAATAAATCTTTCTTTAAATATTACAGAAATATGCTGCTATTCACAGTAACAGAAATGTTGATGTTAAAAAAAATTTAAAAGAAATTATACAAATACAAAATATTAAAATGAAAATAAATCCACATACATCCATCTAGTCTATTAAACATGTTTCTCTTTTCACTCTCTCTCTCTCTCAAATTCATCTCTCCCATGAAAAGGTTCCAAACTATACTGGATAAAGTATCTATTATTTATGTTACAGGTCTTGTTCCCCCTCCTGTGTTCCACCATCATTTCCTCCAGTCTTTTATTTAACTAAGGATTTAACGAAGGACACGTCACTACACTGGAAGATGTGCCACGGAGTTCATCCTCAACAGCAGAAGCTACCGGACTGGTTTGAACAAAGGGTAGTAACCTTACCTGTCGAGAGACATGTGGGGGATTCTGCTGGGAACATCGACTTGTGGACTGGTGGACAGGAAGAAGATGCCAAGGAAGAACAAGATAAGCAGAACGCATAACAGACGTCCTACCCGCCATTGAATGGTTATTTTCATTGTCCTGCAGGGACAGGAAATCTTGAATGGGCCAGACAGCAGAGAAGGGGAGAGAGAGAGAGAGAGAGAGAGAGAGAGATCACAATGAGGTGAGTGGTGAGGATAACCAAACTGACATCTTATTGGACATATATGTATACAATCATAAGTGTTGTCCTTCCATCTATCATGTTGCTCAACTTCCAGAAGATCTTTCAGTCACTGATACTGGCCCCACACCGAATGACTTTTCAAGCGATTTGACTGTCGCAGACAAAGTTCCAGTGTCCAAGAAAAATCAGGAGAGTGTTGAAGTGGCGCGTTCCCGTCATCTCCATCGTTTGGATTAAGGGCGCCAGGATAGCCGTCCTAAGTCAGTCTTTATCTTGTCTTGAAGTTCCAATAAAAATCAACCGAGTTTAACATTATCATAGGTCATTAGTAAACTCAACTTATACTAACTTATGCAAATAGTGAGGTGGTCATTGTCACCAACCAATATGTCAGTTCCCTCCAGCACCAAACAGCAAACAGCAACATGGGCACAGGGTCTTGGGTAGGGCAGACAGATATGGAGGAGACTTTGAAATAATAGTAGGTACAGTACAGAGGTACAATATTTTGAACACAGGTTGCATGGCAATTCCACTGCATTCTATAGAAAAAAAGTTGAATAAACAGTTTCAGCCCAAGAATTGGGCTCTTTATTGCAACAAACACAAATGTATAACCGTGAAACACGGTCTGTATTACAAAAGTACAGCAAAAACAAAAGAAATCTAGTTCCGATCTTCCAAACAGCGACCCTGCACATCTTTTTGGAGTTTTTTCGAAGTCTGTTAGTGTACAGTTAGTCCTAGAATCATAAGGACTACGGACAATTGAAAGGGAGGAATCCAGCCCTTTTATTAGTTTATCATCCTTTCAATCAGAAACAAGTGATGAGGGAGGGCGATTTTTTTATTATTTCTATTTTATAGTGAATGAGTGGTCGGTAAACTTCAGCAGCGCTTAAGTACTGATCGGGAGGGAAGGTAGAAGTAAGTAAACTGGGGTGGAAGAATACAAATGCGCGGCAATTGGTTTCTATCGTCTGCCTGTGAAATTTGTGAATGCCGGCAGTGGAATTTACACAGGAAAATACACTTTACGCGGGTGGGGTTGATAAACTAATGATTTTTTTTTAACTGGGCCTTATTTACGGATTACATGCAGGCAATTCCAATTACTCAGAAAGTATAAAATGACAAGGAGTGCATTGAAGGCTTTTAAATGAATAACCATGGCGTGCCCGCCGTTTATCCATAATCAAATTGATGTGGGAGCACGGGTCATTCATTGAGCTTTAAGGGAACAGGTTCCACAAGTACTTCAGCCCAGAATAGATCGGTTGCACTTTCCAGATGATTATTTGAACGAGCGCTATAGATTTAGTAGACACTAGATTAGTCGGATTATTTGTCGGATTTAAGGTAGTTCGGGATAATTGTAAATTAACGAAGATGAAGGCCATTTAAAATGAGGTAACTTAAATCCGACAAGTTGTCTGGCTAAGTAACTTCCGTGGCAAATGGAACGTATCTGACTTGGTTTTCCCGAGTTTTTAGCGGATCCGAAAATCGGATCCTGAGGCAAATGGAATGCCCCATTAAGCCCGGGTTTCACTCTTCGACTTCTGATGTTCAGATCGAGTTCTAGGTCAAACTGGTTTGTTCGACTTTCAAGAAATTTGAGTTCTAGTGAGTTCAACAACCAAGGTACCACTGTATGTATGTATGAACAATAAATTTAAAAGGAACAAAAAATAAAAACTGGGATTAGCCTTAAATAAATAGTAAAAGGAGGATTTAACCACAGAAATATTTGCTTCTCAAACTTGAGACGAGTCGTGTAAACATCAAGATTATTTGCATACGGATTAGTATGGCCCCAATCATCCGTTACAGTTTCAAAACCCTCAGGGGGTCCAAAAATTACAATCTCTGTCTTACTCTGATTGAGTTTCAGAAATGTATTCGCATCCACAGCTTGATGCCATTTAGGCAAACCAAAAATTCGATGCACCAGGCCTTTCCAGGTCTCAGGCTAAGGTACACCTGTGTGTCATCGGTGTAACAGTGATTCGGCACTCCATTATGGGGCGCCGTTTGTAAAGTTACAACACATTTTTTTACTTGCCACTTTTTCAACATTTAGTGCAATTTTCTGA
>JABFEA020000048.1:14515599-14526388 GCA_019775915.2 Cyphomyrus plagiostoma | reverse complement strand
TGGGGATGCTGTAAAGCGCTTTGAGACGATGTAAAGTCGTGATAATGCGCTATACAAAAATAAAGTTGTTGTTGTTGAACGCACCCAATGACCGGACTGTGGAAACAAACTGAAACGCGGACTTATAATCGTTCGATTATTTCTTTCCAACTCGGATAAAAACGTCACGAAACACGCCCCTTTTATGACGTTAAGGTCGGACAATCTTGTCCAAGTTGCCCCTGTGACGTAATTTCAACATGGCGGCTTACACACTCAACAGTAATTCTCTTATAAATGTTTAAAAATGTTTATTTCGTTAAATGTATTAATAAGTAATAAATGTAATTGCACGTGTTCGATTTAGAGAACACCACATCATAACCATAATCAGTATCCCAGCATGCAATATCAGATTTTTACCAGACTTGTTAGTGTCTTTGGTTTGTTTGTAGTTTGCCGTAAGAAAAAATAATATCGCTATGAAAGTACTAAAATATTTTATAAAAGGTTTAAAGGTGGTTTGACTAGTTCGTGTTTCTTGTTTGTTTGTCTCTCGGGAAAATCTCTATTTCTTCATTTTCTCCATTTTGAAAACCTGCTAAAATATAAAGCAACAACACACAGCAACGTGTTCATGGAGGCAGCCATGTTTGTTCCGAGATGTGGGTAGCTCGAACATGAGATTGTCGGACGTGATGTCACTCAACTCGGAATTTCCGAGTTCCGAGACGAACGCACCATTTATACAGAGGACTAATGACAACAACCATAAACAGCTGATCACATGGGGATCCCACACGAGGTTAATGAGGGGGCGTGGCACACAGAAGGGGCGGACAATCGGTCCAGGACAGGGGAAATTTTGCGATAAGATCTTTATCGTTTTGGAAGTGATTAAGAAAAAAAATGCTCTTCTTGTTGTATCCTGTTCATTTTGTGTTTAAATGCTAAAAATGAAAGAAAGAAAACATTTAGGTGTAATTCTGGGGGGCCGGGAACCAATTGGTTTTCCATTATTTCTTATGGGAAAAATTCAATCAGAACTCGAACTTTTTAGGAATCGATCAGGAGTCCGGAACGGCATAGTTCGAGAACCAAGGTACCACTGTATATGAAACAGAAAGGCTGACGACTTCAGTGAATACTCAAGAAAACTCACCTTTCTGTCCATGCTGAAGCATACAAAGAACATATGGCCTGTTATAAAGATGTCTTACAAAATGCTAAATCTGTCTATACTCCAGTGTTATAAACAATAATAGTAAGAACCCATGCAATCTGTTTTCTACAGTCAGAAGATTATTCAAGTCCCCTGACCTCATACATATATATGATCGTCTTTATGTATAGCTTTTCGAGATAAAAATGCATTGTGTTATACACATAGTTGCATAAATATTGCCCAAATAACATCATAACATGCGTATCTCAGAGACACTCGAGAGGTCAATGGTTAGCTGAGGCTTAGCGACAGGCAGGACAGGCAATGGCCTGGGGCGCTGTGCAGGGGTAATACATTTCACCTTGTCTGAGGAGGAATTGACATACCCGAAGTATTTTTCTGCGCAGTGTCCCTAGAATCGCCTCTGGTGATTAGTATGACACTCAGAAAAACTGGTTCAGCGGCTGGTGAAAATAACTTCCTCCTTTAAAGTAATCAGAGATTAATATGAAATATAGTCCAAGCAAGGCAATTTATAATTAAACATGTACGCAGTGGCTAAAATGAAGTACATATATGTAAAATGTACATACAGGGCTAATATTGTTTCAGTGTGTGTTGTACTATGAAAAGCTGAAGTGAAAAATGACGCTTCACTTCACCTTCGTTTTAATTGTAAATGAACAGCGACATCTACTGGAAGTGCACCTCTCAAAAAATCTTTATGTCAGCGTGAATTTCGTTAGGTAGGTAGGTAGGCAGGCAGGCAGGCAGACTCACTTAAGTGGCTGTCTTACAAGTGTTCAGGAATGACCATACCAATGGTTCAGCACCAGATGGAAGAAGTCGGAGTTGCAGTAACTCAGCAAAAAGCAGAAATAAACTGGCATCAATCTGCCACTAGGGGGAGACCAACCCAGACCCATGCTTAATGGGCATGGCAAAACAGCTTGAAGATTACAATTCAGAACATGAGTAGCAAATATCCATTTAAATGGAGAATAAACAAATGACATCGGTATTTTCTTAGGGGGCTCTGATAACCCTGCGGAGAGAAGCTGAAAGTTGACAGGCCGAACAGAATTTATAATGGATTAGATTCTTTTAGCAGTAATAGAGATGAGCATCGGAGATCTGCCTCACATAGAGATCAGACACTGGGGAGGGTTCTGAATGCCCCCCCACCGACACACAACAAGAAGTATGGGCTGGGGGGGCCAGGCAGAGGAGATCAAAACACCGGCTGGGTGTGAGAACGAGTCAAAGAACAGAGCGCTGATTTAGGAGTACAGCTTCCCATTGACAGGGCCTGGGGGAGTGTTATTCTGTGGGGTGGCGGGAATTACTCACCGTGAGGTTAGACATCAGCTCCAGTATGTTCGGCTAAAAGCCAATGAGAAGGGGAGGGGGGTCTCTCTCCTCCAGCTCCTATTCAAGGACTATGGAAATACTTCAGGCCAAAACTATAAGCTTAAGTCTACATTTGCAAATGGCGCCCCTCGATGGTAAAGCTTATATTACCCGCTGATGTGTACTTAGCCGATCCATGTTGCCTCCCCAGGCTGTGAGTCAGTGTAGCTAAGGTTTTACCTGCCCCAGTGCACCCAGATAGAGGTGTATGCAGGGGCAGGACCATAAGAGAACTGACCAATAGCTGGGAGCTGATTGGTCCCCGGCATGCCCCTTTCCCTGTCACTCAGATTCAAAAATGGCCCTTCTTATGCCACGCACCACAAAATATCCTAGAACTGGCCCTGCTCCTAGGTAGATAGGTATCCAAAATGGTGGTTGATGGAGAGTGTGGCAGATATGGGGTACAGAGGCAGGCCAGGGCCGCCTACACAGGCCTCAGACACCACAGGAAAACATCCTCGTTTTCATCGAGAGGGGCTAGACTGCCTAACCTTTAGTTTAAGACATCTTCCGGGTCTCCTTGGTTCGCATTCAATTCACAATTCTCTCTCTATCACTATCTATCGCTATCTCTCTCAAAGCCGAAGCACCTGAGGTTGTAAGCGTTTCAGACGGGAGCCGGCGGCTGCAGGGCACAGCACGTTCCAGCATGCTGCTCCCTCCCCTCCACACAGCCCTGCCACCCAGAACATTTAGAAAAACGGGAAAACAAAATGAGCCGATTGTTTCACTACAATTTTAAACATATTTTTAAACAGAAAGAAAAATCTAAGCACATCGTTTATTGAATGTCTTCCAACAGCGTAACCAGAGGACAGGGAAAAAATCATTGAGTATCTCTGCCTGCTAAAGAGAAATACCCAAGAGATAGAATGGAAGTGATTCCAACTCAGTAGATCAACAATCACCTCGAGCCCTGTTAAGAGCCTGTTGTCGCTGTTTGTCAAGCTATGCATTTGCATTCACGCGTATGGTTTGGGGGGGGTCTCCTGTTGGCCACAATCAATCACCCCCCTAAATAGGCCTAAGTACGTTCCTTAATTCGGAGATGCTGAAGCAGCTGCTAACAAACTAGCAAGATAGTCTTTCGACTCGCTAGCTCTTTATTTATGTTTTGAAACACCTGAGGGGGCGCTGGGGCCATACAGAAACAACGAACCCACATCTGGCTGGAGCAACAGGATCATCCCACCATGCAGGAGCGATTTCGAGGAAGTGACATCGCTGACGATGACCCGTTCTGCTACCGAGAAACTTAATGGCAAGGCAGCTCCATAAGAGCCACGGCCATCCCGCAGGACAGAGGGCAACGAGACGTTTCGCTGTGCCACAACTTGAAGCTACTCTACCTCCTGAGCTGCAGCCAGTGGGGCTGTACGCAATAGCGCAAAGGCGGAGACTCAGACAAGGGTCCTCTGTGACTCACCTTCCAATTTGTGCCAGCTGCCCAGAAGCGTTCAGAGGGAGTTAAAAACTCACGGTACTCCCTTGCTATGAGTTTAGACAAGCATGGCAGAACCTATGCCAAGCCATCAAGTGAACATGTAGCCCGGCCTATGTGATTTAATGATTTTCTCTTCCTGCTCAGAGAAATGCTGTGCCCAGGGGTGTTTTACAAGGACAGAAAGAGGGAGAGCACCGAACACTCCGCACACTCAAGGGTCTGAATTCTGCCCTAATGGCCACTTTTCAGGCCATCGCGCTTTGCCGACGTTTTAAACCTTCCCTGCTGCAGAGATGGGATCGCCAGCCTGCTTCCAGTACACATCCACACTCTGACCCAGTCCATCACCATCAACGATTATCAGAGCCGCCTTGCGCAAGAAAGGAAGATCCAGGTAAACGCCCCCTACCACCAGCCAAGCTAATTCGTTCTCAAAATTATCTTTAATTGCCTCACCAACTGCAAATCATGGCCATTACGAAACCCTCCTCTGTCCTGACACCTCCTCTGCAACTTCCACCCTACAAAAAAACATGAGCAGGCCCCTTCTGTGTGGACGCCCAGCCATTCCTAGTAGTCTTCCCTTTAGGCGTATTCAATTAAATTACTCACACAGCCGGTCCATTAGCCAAACCTGAAACTGTGCGTTAAGTTGTCGAGACCCTGATCAGGATTGGAAAAGGTTGAGACTGTGTAACGTGTGGCCTTTTGGGAGGATTTTGTAACATCGATTGCCCCATCTGGTATTCTGGTTGGAAAAACACAATGTCACAAGCAGCATTAAACTGCGCTCTCACCCAGATCAGGGTCAAAACTGGAGAAGTAGCATCTTCGGAGAAACTAAGCTTAAGCTTGAAACCTGAACTTCAAAACTAACTGAGCAGTACAGTGTGACGGAGAAGTTGGAGCCCACCACACAGGACACATAGGAGAAGGTACCAGGCCCATTGCTGGGGACACACACATCCAGCTGCATTCATGGGCACAAGGACTAACGTGGGCATCAAGGTCTACACAGGATTACATAAACACAAACATTCACAACTTTACTGGCTACTTATCTCAGGGAAAATGTTAAATAGCTGGTAAATCAACATATTTTTAAGCCTTTGCCCAATGACACATCAACTGCACGGGATGTTAATATGCAGGGCCCCCATGAAGCAGATTAACGCAATACAGACATCGTGAAATGGCACTTAACGGCAGGCTGTGAGATCGGCGGTTTCCCAGCAATGTACAGCATAGCCAATAACAAGCATTCTAAAATTGCCACGGCATTAACCAAAGCAGAGGCTTCTGTGAGCCGGGCACGTTGATTTCTGATAGACCATGAATAAGAATAGATACTGTATGACCAACAAAAATACGACATGTTAAGAAATGAATAAACATATGGTCCGCTTTTATTGTAAATATATTTAATACACTGGACTTTGCACTGCAAGTCCTGTCGAGATACAAATATATATTCCTATATATATATATATATATATAAACTACCATCATCTTTTGATTACCCCAGGGTTCTCTGTGCACAGAACATTTGGCATGCTCCGATTATTTACAAGACTGATTCTAGCTGCTCTAAATACTTAGCAGCCATGTTTCCTGTTTGATCTGGGATATAAATATCCTACTCAAAGAAAAAGAAAAGCAGCACAAGTTCATTTACACCGGCCTCTGTGTTAGCCTGAACAATAGAACTTGTTTAATACCTAGAATTCTACCCCTAGTGGCCACTGCAGTGGCATGACTGCACACAGGCCCTTCAGTCATACAATCTGTGTGGTTTAAAATTTCTTACTTCTTACATTATGATTGGCTAGCTGCCAACATGAGGCATCTTTTTGTCCATTAACTTCATGAGCTTATTTTAAATAAACTAAAAGCTGCCAAATAAAAATGACTGATACAATGTACTTCACAAGTGAATGAGAAATGCCACGTCACTATGTTTATGATCGAAAAACTTTACACTGCCTTCCAGCCACTGCGGAGAGCCTTTGGTGCATGGCTGATCGCATACATCTCTCAGCCAATCAGAAGCCAGTGCGTGTAGAGACAGTGAGAAGGTGTGTCCGTCATAGGGATTACATGATTTCTGTGGATCTAACGAGAGGACAGCAGGCACACAAACCCTGGGCTAAACAAAGTCGTCAAATTGGGTGAATCGCCGCTCTGTGGCCTGTCTGCCACATTCGCTCATTCTCAAGCAGAGGAATGAGCAGTCTACGCTTGGTGGTTTTGATTTCAATGGGAGGCGCATCTCCATGCGCGCTATACGTCTCAAGAGTAAGTGATGAGGTCACAAAGAAGGTCCCCATGATTTGAATGGAATTTGCATTCCAGGAGGACACTGTGAACCGACCGTTCCGCCTTTGCAGAATCAGTCTGGTAACACACTTCCTCCTAGATCTACAGTATGTGGCAGTTAGACCAAGAGAGCAGCCCTTCACTCCTGCATTTCACACTATAATAACCCACTGGATAATCTACGCAAAACCAGCTGCTTCGAATGAGTTTTTTTTTCCTCCCATACTTCTTAATTTTCAAATATCTAACCGTGTCCTTAGACTTCAAAACCGTTTAGAGACAATATATAAAAAATATATTTATACATATATTTTTATATATAAAAAATTTAAATGAATGAACCTTTGGGATATAAATAAAGACACTTCACATTGAAACAATTTTTTTTAAGTGAGAAAACCCAGGCCAAATAAAAAAAAAAAAACATTCGTTTTTTTCAAAAAACACAAGTGGGGAAAAGTGCACTAGAGCAAACGGAAGCACAATTGAATCAAAGAAGTGCTTCTCACATAATGACCCAAAACACCTGAAGAACAGGTCTGACTCCTATCTGTATTCATACCATCCGACCTGATGACGGACTCTGACATTTACGCGTGGGGGGGTGGGACATGTATTTCTCCTGTGGATCATCTAGAGATTGCCTGAGGCATTGTTTTCTGTGAAGGGCTAAATAAAAGCTTCTGTCCCAATGAAAGCTACAATAGACGATGCTCTTTAATTTTAGAGGCTCACTTTTGGGTTCCAGTATGAAGTAGCAGCTGTGTTTGTGATTATTCATGGGACTTGAACATAAATCCTTACCCATCTCATTTTATTTTAATGACTGGGGGCAGTAAGGGTAAAATCCAGGTCCAGGTCCAGGTCCAGGTCCCCCCCCCCCCCCCCCAACTGAGGAGGACACTGCCGTCATCTTTACCCCCTCGCATGATCAAAACACTCTTTGGTACATCAGCGTTAGCAAAAAGGTGCAGAACTGAAATGTGGCTGGTGAGGACTCCGGTCTGATTGGACCCTACAGGAACATGGCTGGAAGACCTAGTCAGGTTGGAGGCTTCGAGCTGGGACATACTGAAGGCACTGCTGCAGCTATGTGGCGATGGGATGCAATTGAGGACCGAGGGGGGAGCCAGCCCAGAAAAGAACGGACGACGACGGACATCTCTTTCAGTGACAAAACCAACGGCAATAAAATAATTTATAAAAGGATGGGATTGGCCCATCGGTGGTGAGAAAGACTGAAGCATAGAATCCTTTTTGAGGACATTCAATAATCCAGCACATCTTCCTGCCATATCGGGCCAGTAAACCAGCACCGCCCACCACCAATCAGACTGACGGAGAGACGCATGGCTAATGCTAATCCTAGAGAGTGGTTAATACTGACTGAGACCTTTCCGGGGGTCTGAAGAGCGAAGGCCGCCTTGCTCCTCTCATCCGTCTCGGCGAATGGTAAGAGGCGCCACGGGAGTGTAAACACACAGCTTTGGAGAGACATTGGCAAATTCCAACAAGGCACGTTTAGCTCGCGGATGGATCTCTTCCCGTGCCATCCATCGTGGGAGGGTGAAGCTTCCCTCACCGTGGTGAGGTAACACTGCGGCAGACTGACGCACATCGAAATACGAGCAGTTGGCCTCCACGGTCCTGGCAGGCTCGTGAGGGTGTGCGTCATCCCCCTGAGAGGGGAGTCTGAGGGGGTGGGGTTTATTGTTCAGGGGGCGGGGCTGAATGGAAAGGGGGAGGAGCCTCAGCACAGGATCTGGGAGAAGGGGTGCCTGAGGAGCTCCTCGGCACTTGGCCGGTGTCTGGCCTCCACAAAGATGCGCCGCACAAAGTCACGCGTCTGCTCCGACGTATGGGACGGCAGCGTGGGGTTGGTGGGCTGCGTGGCAATCTTGAAGATGGCAGCCATAGCCTCATACTCTGCCCACGGTGGCTTCTCAGTCAGCATTTCCACCACTGTGCACCCCAAGCTCCTGAGGAGAAGGGGGCAGGGGTGTCAGAATCATTAAACCCCCCCACCCACAACAAATACTAAGAGTAAACTTTCCCCAGCTGCCCCGGATCAGTCAGTCGCATATGTTATTTTGGAAAACATCACATGAGCAATGAAATTCAGCCGAACTCCCAGGCGTTTAGTGAGAACAAGACTGCAGAGAGCAGGCCATTTTATTTTAAGAGCGGCTGGAATGTTTTGATGGAAACATTTGCCCATACGCTATTGACAATTAAAGTGTGTTTTTGCTGGCTGCGGGTAGTAACGACACTGCCGGCCCACATGGGGGGGCCCTGTGAAGTCCACTCTGGACCAGTTCCCCCCCCCCCCCAGCTCCCAGGGGCAACGGGGAACTTGGAACATTCCAACCGTAGGAAAGATTTTCCCCCACTTACAGGGACTGGCCCTCAGCCAATGGCATCCCTCGCCTGACGAAACGCCATCCAATCAGATAGCAGGGTAAAGTGAACTCCTGGCTGGCAGGTGGCACTGCTGCCCAGTTAGGCCCCTGAATTGCAGCAGGACCCCTTCCACGTTGTTAAAAATAGAACATGTACCGATGTACTCCATTTTTTTTTCCCTGCAGTACAGTTTGCTCAAATAGCAGCTTCAGAGTAGCACAGAGTGTTTATAAATAATGGAAGAGAATGACTGCAGAAAATGCAAAGTGGAAACTATTGAAGAGGAAACACAAAACTGAACTGTCTAGAATGGTCTGGAAGACTTATCTAAGCAGCATCAGTATTTTACTAAGGGCATCATGGTGGATGAGAAATCAAGACAGAGACCTCACACCTACACCATTCTGGGCCCAGACATCATTTTTCCAACTGCAAGCCAAAGGATATGATTTATGTTTGTTTGTACTGGGATTTTTGTCTCCTGTATAATGGCACGTGCAGCCCCTCCAACACCATGTACTCTATTAGATGTACTGGAAAGATGAATGAATAGAATTTTAACTGTGCAGTTTAAAATGAAACATTTATAAACAGTAATCAATAGGGTGAAGATTTTCCACCACCAGTGGATCTTCATTTAATGGAACATTTAGCAAGACCCTCATAGCGCCTACAGGCTGGTCTGCAGACTTGCAATTCCCTTACCACACGTCGGCTTTTCTGCCGTAGCCTTCTCCGCTGATCACTTCCGGGCTCATCCAGTAGGGGGTGCCAGTCACGGAGCGGATGCCAGAGCTGGACATGCATATGGTCTGCAGCCTCTTGCTGGCGCCAAAGTCCCCCAGTTTCACGTTCCCCGCAGAGTCCCGCAGGATGTTGGCACCTAGAGGGTTGAGAGGAAAGAATGTTATTCAGGGAACAGAGACCTCGTACTTGAAAAACAAGCACTTTGAACATGTCAGCACAAGTATGTTTTTTGGCAACATCAGAGACCTAGATGATCGATCTAAAAGCAACAGATACAGTACAAGATCACGATATTGGTATATTACAGTGTTTCTCAACCACAGTCCTTGTGGACCCCCAGACATCCCAGATCCCAATAAATGGTAAACGGACTGCATTTATATAGCGCTTTTTTTTTTTTTACTTCTACTCAAAGCGCTTTACAATTCATGCCTCAGATTCACTCATCCACACACCAGTGGCGGAGGCTGCCATGCAAGGCGCCAACCTGCACACCGGGAGCAATTTGGGATTCAGCGTCTTGCTCAAGGACACGTCAACGGGGTCAGGAGGAAGCGGGGCTCGAACCAGCAACCCTCCAGTTACCGAATGATAGCACTACCTCCTGCGCCATCATCGCCCCAGTAGGGTAAAAATGGTGTCTGTCAGGGGGGTAACCCAGGGACCGATATTGGAAATACTGATATATAAATACCGGAGAGGCATTTACAGTGTATTGCATGACATCAGAAGGGGCTATGGATCACAAAAACTCTCGGGACCTTTGATGTCACGATGGACAATCATGTTACTGTGCAGGAAGGACATTCCCTCCAGGATCTGTCGGGTGTACTTCCGGGTCACGTTCTCCGTCAGGGCACCATAGGCTTTTAACTGGTCCTTCACCGAGCCCTGAGTAGACGATGAGTATGCTATGTTAATACAAAATGTCCTACTTACTGTGCTACACCGCATCATCGATACAGCTGATGATTCCAAAGTAACATTTACATTTCATGCTCTCCGATAATAATCCTTCTTAGGGTTTTGACACAAAACACCTACCAAGATTTGGATCAACAGATCCAGATTACATAAGCCTAAGTTTCTACACAGCTTATGTGCTGGTGGCGTGGATGTACACGCACACTTCGAGCTGCACCAACACCAGGAACGTCCCCACACACCGACACAATGGAGCCCCAACATGAAGGACCCACCCCAGGCATGTACTCCATGAAGATGGTGAGGGTCTTCTCCCCGTGGTCCCGCAGACAGCCGTAGTACTGCACGATCCGCTCATGGTGGAGATTCTTCAGTAACTGGATTTCACACTCCAGAGCGCT
>JABFEA020000048.1:14503657-14515320 GCA_019775915.2 Cyphomyrus plagiostoma | reverse complement strand
CCCCCCCCCCCCCCCCCCCCCCCCCCCCCCCCCCCCCCCCCCGCCCCCCCCGCCCCCCCCCCCCCCCCCCCCCCCCCACTTTAAATCAGACCACACAGCAGCAGAATGAGCACCACAATGGCTCCGATAAAGACTTCATTTATTCGCTCAGTGCTCTCACACCTTTCCTCCCTGAACACACATTTTGATAGCGACGGCGGTTGGCTGAGCCCCACATGGGTGAATCCTCACTGAGAGCTAGAAGTGGGCAACGTTTCCATCGCTCCACACGGGCAATCTCTGAAACGCTTCTCCAACATAGCGCCCGATGCCAAGCTACACATCACATGACAGCTTTCCGTTGGCACCATTCTCTGAGTGGGTTGGGCCACTGGCTCATTCCGTGTGGATGAAAAATGTCTGCTAAACCCCCAGCATAAAAACCTGCCAGGCACAACTGACATTTAGATAAAATAACAGATTGGCATCAGAGCAGGAAAGGAGGGTGGGGGGAAGCCAGTGGCAGAGCCCCCCCCCCCGGCTCTCACTCTGGCACAGGAAGTGACATTACATGTTTTCTCAGTAGTAGACAGGAAACGACTTTGTGGAGGTGGGGGGGTGAGCTACAGAGATCTGCTCATCTCGGCCTCAGTCAGAGAGTAAACAGATCTGGGAAGGAGACAGACACTGATGGAATGTCTGAGGACCTCACTGGTCTGACTGGATGGCTCAAAGCCTGAAGTACAGGCCAAGATTGCAACGTCGAACAGCCACTTTCATGTTAATAAAAGAACAAACTGCCTTGAAGTGTATCAGACTACTACGATGATGGACCATTAAGGAAAAAGCCAAGGCTACTAGAGAAAAGTACAATAGAACAGCTGAACGGAAAGGATTCGTAATGCAAATTTACACAAGCAGATGCTAAATCCGCTAGCGTTTGATGCTTGCATAACACGGCGATTCGCACAGATGTACTCGCAGAAATTCACACACACTACAGCACATCCTGATGTACACTGTGTGCACAGCAAATTAGCGTTTCTTTGGTTTCACATCACTGTCACTCTCCAAAGCCAGCAACACCATTACCGAGCTGATCCTTCTGCAGTGGAAACAAGTCGCGGTTCCAGCTCATTTTAAACTAGTCTCTCCTAGTGGTTCCTATATGTCAGTGGAAAACTGCCAGTAGTACCATTCATAAAGGAGCACAGTAATACCACAGTACTACAACATAGTACCACCAAGAAAGGAGCCCTGTACATCAGACCATTAGGCATAGTACCTTCAAGCAATGAACCGAATACACCAGACTATAACATAGCAACATTACTAAAGGCGGTAATACCACGGTAATACAACACAGTACCATTAAGAAAAAAGCTCAGCATACCAGAATACTATAGCAAAGTGTCAGCTAACTAGTTTTTTTGTACAAAACACCCCTAGCAATGTAAGAACATCCGAGTAACAAATAAGGATAAGGTCAGAATAGTTTCGATCCCCATTGGGAAGCTGCCATTCTGTCTGCGGGGGGGGGGATGATTCTTCAAGTTCTTTAGCCCGTTGAGGAATTTGCACTCCAGAACTTTCCATAAAGGTTCAAAGGCATTTGGATCTGGTGCCTGAAAAAGTTTGACTTCATCTTTGAGTTCAGGAAACCTGTCTTTGATTTGTTTAGCAGGCGCCCTATGTTAGATTAAAGAAACATCATGAGGGAACAATGTTTGCACCACTGGCTCCTGTGAAACTGCTACAAATTCCCTGGCAGTGTCCAAAAAATGCAGAGAAATCGCTGGACCCCTTCCTCTCGAAAAGGCCAGCCTCCCATCCCGTTGGAGGTCCTCCGCCACACTTTACAGACATCACGGCATCCTTCAGCTTTCCCCAGACATAAACCTATCCAGAAGTAGAAATATGCAAGACCCAACTTCATTGGGCCTTATTGCTTTTTCCGCTGCTCAGGGACCCAGGTTGTGTGTTCCTCGTGCCAGGCTCTCGGTCTGTGTTGGATTCGGACACAAGAAGCTTCTGAACAGCAGCTTTGCTAAGCACCAGCCAACGAAGCACAGTCTGGGTTGAGCGTCTGCCCATCGCTGTTGGTGGGCTGTCGCTTCCTGCAGTGTTTCAGTGCCTGACATATGGCATCAAACTTTGACACTGGTCTCTACCCTCTGCGACTCACACGTTGACAATGCAAATGTTGACCTTTAACCTCCTCTAGCCACCCTGTGTCACTCTGGAATCTCAGGCCGTTTCTTAGGTCTCTAACTAGGTACCAGCAAGTAAGAACATTGGCTGGAGCAAAGAGTAAAATGTAGGTGCAAAATGTAGCACAAAACACTTCAGATTCAACGTTTTTCAGTCCAGGAACGGCAAATTTAAGGGGCTTCATAGTGAAATGCTACGATCAATAGTGGAAATAAAAAAGTGAGGTCATCAGGTCAAAGGGTACACCAGCAGCCATATCTGAAATTTCATTAAAGATAAAGGCACAAGAATTTTCAGCTTATTTGGTATCAAAAAAGAAACCTAACCCTAACCTGGTCAATTTTCAGTTTACACCGGTTCCAGGTCTTACTGTCGCTATCCTAGGAGCAGTCATTCAGCCTGAATACGACTCACCTGTGCAGCTACCTGTGGTTCCGTATCTGCAGTTACCCTTTGTTCCGCACGGTGTTCTCACATACAAGATGGCCTCTGCCATCGCCTCACCTTGCTGGTCTCGGGACTGTCAGGGTCAAACTGGACCTGCTTGGCCGCCAGCTCCCGGCCCGTGTCGACGTCGTAGCACAGGTACACCCTCCCGAAAGCTCCCTGACCCAGAAGCTTGCCACGCCTCCACGTCAAGGGGGCACTAGGGGCTGTAGAAAGAGGACAACTAATCAATTAAGGAACCCAACAGAATTCTTAACTCCAGAGGGTGATGGGGTAATCAATGTAATTGATTCACAGTGGCGTAATTAAGTTCATTTCAGTACATGCATGCACATGAAACTACAAAAACAGCACGGTGCAACCTCAGATGGGTGCACTGCCTTCCATCAGTGTCCATCAAGATACTGACATGTAGGAGGATCACACTCTTGTGTCCTCAGCACATTTACAATTCTCTGATTTGATGCAATCAGGTCACATGTTTAAGGAGCCGTTTAAGTAAAACAACCAATGGGGTTTCAGGCTATTGCCCTGGCATAGCACAGTTAAAACCCTGCAGCAATAGACAAGAGCAGAATATGTAAAAATCGGTATTTGTTTAATGTCAGTGAAGAGAGACCTGGCCACAGATGTGACTCACACTTGTGGGGCACGGTGCGGTCCTGGGGGCGAAGTCGGCCCTTGGCATCCAGCTGCCAGCCGGAGCCCAGGCTCTCCTCGCTGCCATTGAGGGTTCGCCTTGATGGCACCAGGGTGAACAAGTTGCCCTGGGGGCGACGGATCCGAGGGAAGGTACCCCGACCTGGAGAAAGAGGGGTGAGAGGCAGTTAAATGAGTCAGTCTCAGGTCCTAAGAGTTGTACGTGAAGCCTGCATTTCAACCTCCTCCACCAGCGAACCGAAACATGTCCTACCCTCGGCATGGTCCTTGTGCTGGAGCGAGACGTGATATCTCCGAGGATAGGTGCCTCCCTTTCCCACCACTTTGTCGTAGATGTGGTTTTCACGGTCTGCAGCGGGAACAGGCTGTGAACTTAGGCACCACATGGCACGGTATAGTACGGTACCGGACTCCAGCACTAAGGGGGCCTACCCGAGAGGTCCTGCCGGTTATCCGGGTAGCTCTTGGCTCGGTACATGCGAGACTTCCTGAGCGATGGGCTGTGGGCATAAGGCGGGTAGGGGGTCAGGACTCTGCGCCACCCACTTTCTATCTTAACCGAGCCCCGGGGACCATGACTGACCTGCCCGAGTTACTGTCCAGGGACTGGCAGCTGCCCGACACAGAGTTCTCAGCACTGCTCCAGGGGTCCAGGACCTGGCGGGGGAAGGAGAACATCAACAAATCAGAGTTTAGCTACCAGTGTCCGCCTCATATGTTTTCTCCCCAGGTAAAAATCTGCATCTTCACATTTTATGGTTCCCCAGCTATTTTTTTCCCCAGGGGTCGAATTCCGTTAACTGCACAAAACCAAGGGCCACTAGCCCCAGTATCGTCCCATCATGCAACACAAACGTGTGACACTCATGAGCCAGACTTGGTTGAATACTGAGAAACCTTGGTGCAAACAGCCCACATTAGGCTGCGGCAAAAACTATTGCTCCTGGTGCCATGTCCGGTCCGGATTATGTTCACCTATGGAACATCTGTGCCAGAGTTCTATAGTACAGCTGGGGCAACACTGTATTGATCTGCAGATTGGGAGACTCGAGACCGTAAATATCTGTCATACACCAAGATGGGGCTGCATGCAGCAAATCGGCGTGCAAACAGCGAAAGGCTGACTAGGCAGTTATGAAACCAGCTCCTTTCTCAAGCACACACTGCGCAAAGCCTTAATGAGCGCCAGGGAATTATCAGCCTCTGCCCCGGCCTGATAATGAAGTCGCACTCGACCAGCTGCCCCCAGTTAATCAGCGCCTCTGCAGACTGGGGCATGCCTTTTCCGGCCGTGTCTATCTCCCTAGGGCACAATGTGGTGCAGGCCTGACAGTCAGAGCAGATCATGCCGGGGGGGGGGGGCAACAGGTGGGCAGATGGAGGTGCTACACCAAATCTCTGGGGATGATTGGGAAGCCCGACGGTTCCACAGTCACCTGACCTGGGCCGCCTTGGGGGAAGGGGCTGTTCCTGAAACAGGAAGATAACATCGGCTGTTCCCGTGCCACAGACAGGAAGCGGAGGAAACGGCAGCACATATGCTGCACATTCTCAGGAACAGAGCGGGCCGGCAGGCGTCCGACGGCCACGCAGCTCACAGCAGGCCTCGTTTAATCTACCCGTTTATTCGAAGGACCATAATGCACAATACGAGTCACTATTCAGTAAGTAAATGTTTACTGACACTATGCAGGTTTACTCTACGCCCAAGCATACGACAGCAGGGGCCCGCAGGGGGTCATAAGGCAGCGTCTCCAGCCCAACGAGCTTCACTCACACACTGGTCGCTGGTCTCGGGGATGAACTCGCCCTCGCTGTTGATGCTGGTGTAGGAGCCCTGACGGGCGATGCGTTGTTGCCGTTCGGGGACATATCCAGGCGGAGGTGAGCTGCGGCCCGTGTTCTGGGAGCCTGCGGAGATGGGGGGGGGGTGTTCGGTCATGATCACTACTCGGGCTGTGGGGTCCATGGGGTCCGAGGCTCTACGAACGTACATGGCAAGAGCAGGCCTGCAGAATGTAGGACTACGGACACGATGAAGGAATCGGCAGGGGAAATGTTAAAAATGTAACAGAAATAAAACCTGAAAGCAAACTTCAGATACATAAGAGAATGACATCTCTCTACTACAAATACAACATGCAGTGCTTTATTATGCAAAGCTCATTGGACGGTGCTGAAAGCAATATCGAATTGAGAGATCCTCAAGATATCTGGAATTCCCGGACCAGCCAACACATCGGGACGGTTCACTCTTATCCCAGTTACTACCCCCCCCCCCCGCCGCCAGCAAGGCTTCTGATTGGCCCGCTTAGCTAATGGTACATAGCAATCAGATGGGCCAGCCTCCAACAGGCTATTGAGCGGCAATCAGTGATAGAGGGCCAGGAAAAGGAAAAGGACTCACTGCTGCGTGTGTCAGAGGGGCCTCGGCCACAGTAACGGGATGGAGAAAGGGACAGGGGTGTGTGTGGAGAGAAGGCGAGAGAGGAGGAGGAGTATACAAGAAATAAAGAAGAATCGTTCAGGAGAACTTAAGTATAAAACAGCGCCCATTTGAGGCATGAAGCAGTCTCCATTTCATGCTCCTGCAAGCCCATTTGCCATAGAGTTGAAAGACAAAGAGGGCCATACTCACTGGATGAGAGGTGGCGCCCCCTAGGCTCGGAGGACTGGTAGGCGGTGTTGACATCCCCCACAGACTGGGAGCCTTTGATGCGCACCTGCTTACACACCGAGATGTGGGAGGGGCTGGGTGCCTGGGGGCAGACGGGAATCAGGTCACAGGGCATGCGGTTCAGTCAGTGATCGGAAGGTCGGCGGTTTGAACCCTAGGGTTGGCCGAGCGATGTCCCCCTTGGGCTCCCTAGCAGGGCTCTTAAGCCTCAAATGATGCTGGGAGGGGCTGGCCCCTGCTAAAATGTAACAAGTATGACAAGTACCTGGAATAAGAAGTGAATAATGAAGGAGGATCAAACCAGCAGGTGACTGACGGCCCAGGCTAATCCTCCACATGTGGGTGTCGGGGTTAGAAGGCTGTGAGTTTGCTATTAGTTTGAATCGCGATCTCAGTACACTGTACGACCGCATGATTTACGTCTGCGTATCTAAAGTGGGTGTGCCGAGTCGGGCGCCCCCGTCTGATCGGCGCCCCCACACCGGCATGCACTGCAGGTCTGTGGTTTGGCCCAGCATGCGCACACACAGGGCTTATAGGCCAGAGCCGCCCCGTCCCTCATGCAAGGACTCATCCTGTCTCATCTGGGTCGTAAATTAGCGGATCCTCTGTTGCAGGCGGCTGGGGGGGCTGCACACGAGCAGCAATAAGTCTGCCCTTTAGAAGGTAAACACTTTGTCTGGCAAAGGGGAGGGGCCAGCTGAAAGCTGATTGGCCCTCAGAATGTCCCCTCGCCTGTCACAGATTCAAAAGGTATGATTGGCTAATGATAAAGTTGTCTCTTCTGCATGAATTAAAGATCTGTATGGGTAAAAGCGGAAGGAAAAAAAAAATCCTAGAATTGCCGCTGTCTGAGGAGGAGGCTCTTAGACGAAGGGACATGGCCAACGTACCAAACCACACAGATGGACAGATGCCTGCAGAGACCCCTTTACCCCATGGTGGACGGACGGCAAGGCATTGCATCACGGGAATAGAGGCCCGAACTTACGTTATTGTGCTCCTGAGTGAGCAACTGGATCTTGATGCTCTTCATGTTGGAGCTGCGGTCCAGCAGGTCGATAGCCTTGTCCAGGTCGTCTTGACTGCGCAGAGGGATGGACAGCTGCGCAGCCGGAGAGGAGAACAGAGGGATCAGAATCACTCTGCTGTGCTTCTCTCAATGTCGGGCCTGGGGATGCGCTCTGGTGGGCGTCACCTCATTGTTCATGTAGTGCAGGTCCAACTGCTGGCCGAAGACTGCGTGGACCTTCTGTCTGACCTCATCGAACTGCACCGGACGTCCAAACATCAGGATCCTGCCACAGGGATGGAGTTCAGGGACACGTGGTGACGAGACAGGCATGAATCGGACACCCATTTGCGAACCTCTAGATCTAGAAAGAATAACTGCGATGCAGGCGCGTTGCGCAGAACGAAGCGGTTCGGTGGAATTTCCCTTCGCGCCCTCTAGGGGCGAGCGGGTCCTGCGTGAGCAACCAGACACTCAAGCTGCCGGCAAGCGAGGAGTCAGCGGCCGGCTCACACACCTAGCATTCCCGCGGTTTGCTCTGGCGTCCCGGGCCAGACCACAGCAGTCTTTCCCATAGGGTCCGCCCCACATACTAGCCCAAGAGCAAGTATGGGCCAGGGGAACCGTAACGAACCCAGAGGTTCTACGCTTTACGGGGTTTATACGCACAGGCGGACGTCTGCCCACATGCCGTCCAACAGCCGCCAAACTTAGGCACGCATTTTAATTGGATTTTTAAACCGTGGCGTACAGTAACAGATACCTGTACCTAAACGCTCCCGTGCACCAACGTTACGTCATTTTTATACCACATATGAGCACGAGAACCAAGAACACAGAAACAAACACAAAAATCACGGTCTCACCTCCGTTCCCCACAAAATTCAAACTTGATTCTGACGTCATCCTGTGGTGAGAAACAAACAAAAAAAAAACCAATTAGTGCCACACGTGTGTGAAAAGACCAAAAAGAGCTTTAAGAAACGGACGGTGGGGGAGGAGCCAGGAGGTGCTATGGAGCCATTACCTGTCTTTTGGGGGGGCAGCTGGGCTTGGGTTTGCCCATGTCGAAAGGGGGCGGGGCCTGGCTGCGTCGGGTCATCTGCAGAGCCACCAGGTCCTTCATGATGGAGTGGAGAGCCTGTCGCTCGTCTGAGGGAGAAGAGGGAGACAGAGAGGCAGATGGAGAGAGTACCAGCAACCATTTAGCAGAAGGCGCTATGTAGATGCATGCTTTGGCATGTTAGCTTTGTAACCCGGGGGGGGGTGTTTCTTTTATGTGGCTCCGCCTCCCTATAAAAAAAAGGCAAATTAAAACAGATCCCAGCCAGGATGGTGACTGTCACACTCTGGCCGCTGTTGGCCTCTTGGGTGTGAGAGCAGCATCACCAACAGCCCGGCGACTCGACCCGGAAGTAGTTAAGCGCGGCGCTGTCTCTCTGTCCCAGAAACCCCCCCCACCCCCAACACCAAAATGAGGTCAGCGGGCGCGAGGGAGCGGGAGAGGGTGAGTGTGAAGCAGACAATTCAAAGTGGGACGACCTCTGACCCAGGGATGGAAAAATCAGGAAGAGGAGAAGGGTGTTTGGGGAAAAAAAAGAATATGCAGTGGTTCTGCCTGCTCAGGATTTATTTCCTTATTATGGAAAGTCAGAAACAGCGCACACACACACACACACACACACACACACACACACACACACACACACACGCGCATGCATGTGCACACACACGCACGCACAACCTAATTCATGCGCCCCATGGCTTATCTGCTGACCAAAGAGTACGCTATCAAAAGCTGCATTTCTTATGAAATTATATAAGTAAACAGTAATCCAAGTGTGACTCGTTCCGTTCAAGAAAGCTTTTAGAAAGGAAAGCCCAGAGGGCCGTCCTGCTTTTTAATGTCTCACCTCCCATGTTTGATCGGATAACTACCTCATGAACCAGGAAAAACATTCCTAGCGTAGCTTGGACATACATCACACGGAGCCGCGGAGGAAACACAGAGAGTGCTCAGAAATGCTTACGGCAGGGGTGGCCAATCTCATCCGCAAACGGCTGCTGTGTATGCGGGTTTTCCCTGCAACTCCCTAATTAGATTACTAATTAGAGGACTGATTGGCTGAAGAGTTCTCACACCTGGGTGTGAACAGCTGACCTACAGGCTATCCGAAAAACCTGCATACACACCAGCCCTTTGCGGATAAGACTGACCACCCCTGGCTTAAGGTATGCTTTTCTGGAAAGGAGGCGGAGCCCCGAGGCACAGAAGCAGACAGACCGGCTGGGCGGCAAGTCATTGGGAGGCCTGACTCCAGGCACTCAATGCAATTGGCTGAACAGCTTGACCCCGCCCATTTCAGCAGCTCACTGGCAGAAAGCGCACGCGCATGATCACCAACCCTGGCAGATGCTATCTTTGCACACCACTGCTGCTGCATGGGCTCACTACTCACTCATTTCTGCAGAGGATGGCTGCCGTTCCCACGCTGCAATGAGATGTTCAGAGGGTCGGTCCGCCAGCACCACCCATTAGCAGCCTAGGGGAGAAAGCAGGAGTGTCCGTGAGCTTGGACAGTCAGCTGCTCTTCATCATCATCAGCGTCACAGGTACAAGACACACAGAGCAAAACTGCTGCAAACTTCACTTCCGGGCCAAGAAGAGAGAGAGGGAGAGGCTGAAATGCAGGCAACGAGGGGAGTTTCATGGATGCACACAACATCAACTTCTGTCCAGACACCTAAATGAAAGCCATTTGTGCTCAACGAAAGCCGCACGCCACAGTCACTTATACACTTCCAGCTAAGACAACAGCTTTTAATGAGGCCTGCAGGCTCCGGCGCTCGCTGGATATAACAGCACTTTAATCATGATGTACTGCAGCTCCCAGCACGAACAGGCTCCGTGCAAAACACAAGTGACGTCAAAATCAGACCACGACTAATCAGAACCAGAGCAGTCCATATAATACACCTTCATCCGCCCATCTGTCCGTCCGGAAACTGACAAAAGGGGGGGGGGGGAAATTGTAATTTCACAAATGACTGATATTTTTACCGATGGCCAGGGAGACGTCCGTCTTACACGTCACAATAATCTCTCGTTTTTGGCCTTCGACCCTAAAAGAGATCCTTCGTACAACGACCGCGAAAAACCAGAGAGAGACACACAAGAAGGTAACAATGCGATTACGATTCGGCGACATGAACGGTATCAGAGGAAACCCCGCCATTGGTCACGGACGCATCTGAAGGGAAATGGAACGATTCCTCAGTCCGACTTGTAGTAAAACATTAGCATCTCATCTTTATTGTAATTTGCACTCCCTGCCAACACATCTCAGCCAGAAACTCATCACACATTCATGCGGTTTATTTTGCACATTTCAAGGGATTAATCTCTCTATTCCCCCCCCCCGAGGGGAGCGGGTATATTTGAGCGATCTCCACAAGTGAACTTTCCAATATGCACTTTGCTGCTCTGACGCATCGCGGAGGTGTGATGCGGATCCGACATATCCGAGGCAAAAATTAGGAAGGAGATCGGACCGCTAACTTGGCACTGCCATTTACTGGTCAAGAAATTGAGCCACAAGCTAAGACTACAAGACAACAGGGCGAACAACAGATAGAAATACAACGATATAGAATTGCAATGGAATGAAATGATCAGAGCGAATGTTATCTGACAACTGATAAAGATTTGTCAAGTGTGGTGGCAGTCTATCTACTGTAGTTCTACGGCAGGAGGCCCCAGCTGGATGCCTCAACCAATGACAGGCCCACGTGTGCTATAGCCACAACTAAGTGCACACACTCCAACTAAGCAGTAGGTGGCAATGTGTCAGTGGGGCATCCAAAACATTGCAAGCTCAAGTGCCGGAATAAAGACATCTATTGCATCAGATTCACATGTATTTTTGAGACGGATACAGACATTGGAGTGCGCATCCCCTCGATTGGCTGTCACCCCCATTCTCCGGTCACCGGAGTCCGTCCTCCTGCCCTCCCCCAGCCTAACCACGGGAATGCGGGGCACGTCCGCCTGGTGGAGATTTACCGTGCCGTAGCCCAGCTTTTAATCCATCCTCACATCCTCTTGCCGCGTGCATGAAAAAGAGCCCTGTCTGCACTCACCTTCTCCTCCTTGCCCTCCTCCAACATAAACAGAAGGCTACAGAGAACAGGCAATATATTGCTTTGGGGGGGGGGGGGGCTAGAGGCCTTTACAGTTAAAAAGCAGCTAGACATTACAAGGCAAAGTGACCTTCATGCACTCTGTCGCAGCTTCACACAGCTGGGTCAAGTGATGTTGCCTCCGCAATCTTCCCTGAAGGAAAACGGCCAGCAGGGCGGCGACACGAGCCCCATCAGATGTGCACCCATGTTTTCCTTAATATCTCATATCCAACAAACGTAAATTGGGCTACACCTTCACCATAACATTGCCAGCTTTTCTTTTTTTTTTTTTATATACGATGTTTAGTTTAATGTTTAGTCTAGAAATTCCTTTCCCAGCTCCGGTACTTTCCTGCTTCAGAGGAGCAGTCCTTCCACTAGTTTATGGCACGCGTTACTGCAGAAAAGCTCGGGCAGCGCGCTGGGGCGACGTGACCCAATAGGAAGCCGGCATAGTCCCGGGGAGCCCGAATCGGAGCAGAGAGACGGCATCTC
>JABFEA020000048.1:14480948-14503510 GCA_019775915.2 Cyphomyrus plagiostoma | reverse complement strand
CCCCCCCCCCCCCCCCCCCCCCCCCCCCCCCCCCCCCCGCCCCCGCCCCCCCCCCCCCCCCCAATTCACTCTGCCAGATGTCCAAATTAAAGTCCATGGGCAAGGGGCCGTGAACAGAAAGACAACGAGGGAACAGGAGCCCCGCAAACCGCGCTGCAGACGGACACAGCTGCACACAGCCCAAGGAATGGAAAACTTTACTATATTTACTGCTGTTGCTCTGTAGATGCTTTTCAAACACCCTCCTAGTAATGGACGCAAGTGCTCAAAAAGTAAAGTACACGTTTAGACAACAGGATAACCACAACATCAAATTACCACTCATACAGGGTGGCAATCAAGGACCTGCGGCATCAGGGAAGTCGCATATGGATGACTTGCACTATAAACCACAAAGAATCCTAGTCAATGGCAATCCATGTTTTCCTGTAGTGTAGAGAATATGTCACCATGCTAATTATGGCACTGTACAATTAATAACTTCATAGTAAATAATTCATAATATTTGTAGAAATCACGTAAGAAGAATGCATTCCAAATCAGTAGGCCTATTGAATACAACATTACAGGATGTGGTCACACTTGTTTCAGGAACGCGATGCAAAAGCTCTAGCTTGGCATGACATTCCTGGCGTCCCATCATAATTACTCAAACGCTATTAATCAAACGGGATTTAAGAGAAGCGGAATCTTTTGATAATTATTCGTGCAATCTGATTAAATAGCGGCATGATACTACATGGTATGTACAGCTACGGCACCGGCTGTTTTAACCCACCGAGAGTAATCCAAAGTAAATACTTGCCGCAGAACTGTGCAAGCCGGTTCTCTGTATTGCATTTGAGTCTATTATGAAAGCGAGTTCTTGCATGCATCATCTTTTTTAGAATATTTCATTTATTTGTGTAGTGTGTACTTTTAAAACAGTTTGCACTACGCTTACTTAATTAGCACTGTATGTACTGTCTTTGTGCCTGATCTGCTTGGCCAATAAGTATGTTCGTCTGTGCACGATGTTCTTTCTGCTGTATGCATCGGAATTGTCCCCTGGGATCAATAACGTTAATCTTAATGATACGGTAGGAATTAACTGAAATATACACGTAAAGAAGTCTAATGCGCGGCCTACCGTTTCCAAAATGGATTGACTATAAAAGCAGGGGATGGACGCCGTGTAGGAGTTGGGTCGGCGAGCCCCTTACCGGCTGGGATGGAGCCGCGGACCCCCGAGCCCAGCGATCCCGCTGAGGCTGCTCACTCCGCCGGGCGTCGTTTGGTGCGAAGCCCCGATTCCGAAAGCGAACAGTCGCTATCTGCAGAAGCTCATCCTCACTTGGGATCCCCGCTTTTCGCACTCGGCGTACCGCTGAGCAAGTGACCGGAGGGGGACGAGTCAGCGAAAGCCATTATAAACTCACATGCACTTAACAGCGACCGGTTCGGACATGAATATGAATATACTGCGTTCAGATGACTGATGGCGTGTCTGTCAGCCTGCCCTCGCTAATAAAATATGCACTCATTTGTAGACAAAGTTCGCTCGTATAGTTCATAAACATAAAAAGCAAAATACAATGAGAAAGTAACTTAAAAGTGTCTTCGGCACCAATCCACGAAACTTGGGGGGAAGGAAATGTCCGTCGTTTTTAGGCGACAGTATGTTTACTAGCCCACATTCAAAACTGATTGTAAGAAAAAATACATACAGGAGAAACGCTAATGTCCCATAAGTTGTATATATAGGGGGAAAAAACCTCCGATCATGTGAGAACGGCGCAACGCGCATCTAAAGCGAAAGGTTTGGAAGGAATCGAGTCGCTTTTATTAAATCCATCTGGAGCCGAACAAGCGAGGAAAAGGGACGCGCTGGTTTCCGTGATTCTGATGGCCTGTTTTCCTGCTAACTTTGCAGATTTCGCCCCTTCTCCTCCGCTCGCTCTGCCCCGGCTTCTCGGAGCAAAACGCGTTATACGATTATTTAGCCTCCATCCTAAGTACACAGAAAAACCAGCTTGAAACCAAGTTAAATATTTTAGTGCGTTAGATTCATCCGTGCATTAATACGAAAGGCGCGCCGGACCAGAAATGTAAAAACACAAAAAAGTGATACAATAACGAAAAATCTGACGGAAAAAGTTCTCATTTAAAACAAACTCCTGTGTATTTCTAATTACGCGCACTGTAATAGATGCCTAGTATGTAAACATTTACATAGGCCGATTTCTTTAATGAAATAGGCTACTTTAAAGTAGTCCACGTCTTTACGGAATTCGCATTAGAGCACAAAAAAGGGACCTTTCAGAAAGCATGACAATACGGAGGGTTGGCAGAAAAAAAGAGGAGATGCTGCGGTATTAATTGCAGCTGCTGAAAGCAATGAAGCTCACAACGATTTTTACTGTTTATGTCATGCTGTTGCATGCTAACTACACAACCCCCCAGCTTTGACGTCCGTTTATATACATCGGTACACAAACGCGCGGGGCAAGAGGAGGAGGAAAATATTGCCGCGAGAACGGACGCTTCACAAAGCATGCAACTTTTCCTCATTTATTGAAGTATTGGTATATAATTTAACTGGAGTTCAATAAGAGTCGGACACACCCGCCTTCGCCTGGCATAAGATAGAATCGGCTTCCGAAGCGCTGATCCATTAAACTGGACCGTTCCAAAATCTGGTATCCCCGATACTCTCCAGTCGGAAAGTAAATTTTTATCTTTTGACAGTGAAGTTCCCCGACAGAAAAACAGTCACCGGAACATATCCGTCAGCTTCGCAATTATAAAGACCAAAAAAGGGAAGGGGAAGAAAAAAAAAGCAATCTCAAAGCCAATAAAAGCCAATGAGTCCCACTAAACGACGTGTCCTGGTCGAAAAAGTCGCCGGAAAACGTCAAAACGTTAATCACACAGACAGAAATTAAAGTAAAACGACGCTAGGCTGGCACGGGGGCGCGCTGCTCTTCGGGCCATTTCTGGGGTTCGCGGGTGCGCGCACGATACACGCGCCCAGAGACGAATTCTTCGTAGAATCACCAGTACGCACACATTGGTGACGTGAATCGCAAAAACGTAAAGCGACTCAACCTCCATTACATCGAGGAACTCTCAATTATGTATTTCTGACGTCTTTCGAAGTCAATAAAATCGATTGTTTCACTTTTTTGTTTTTACCTTTTAGATAAAAGGTATTAACAGATGCGGAGTATTTTTGTACTGCAGAATATGCTGACTTTTTGTAAATTTTTTTTGTCTTATTACCTTTAGGTTACAGGGCCAACTAACAAGTGCCCCTAAGGAAAAACGCACACCTTCTTCTACGTAATTGACTTCGATTTATGAATAGATTTAGAATTAACTATCGTTTCTTTTCGTTTGTATATATTTCATGTATACAAAACCATATTCTCCCCAAACCAGCTCAATAAGAAGCCTGCAGTACTATTTTCTGAGATAAAATTTCTAAGACAGTAGACTAGAAATGCATGAGCTGTTCTTAAGAGTAATCATTTCCTCATTCAAAACAAAGACAATACTCTCAAAACAGATTATAAAGATCTGTGTTGAGCTTTCTTTTTCACCCAAAGGGCAAGCTGTGTGTAATAAGTTTTGACCAGTCTGGTGTGTACAATCACTCAAGCTCTGCTAGCAAAAACCTGCCCAATGACTACAGTGCCAAAAAAATAATTAAAAAAACTATGTACAGAGCATGAAACACAGTCATGTATCACTGAGTTAGACATCTGCCAAAACATTGACGGTTCTGAGCTCTGCCTTCCAGGCATGACGGCGATAGCAGCGTGATTTGTGCACCCCCCTGCTCCAACTCATACGTTCCACAGGTGTGCAAGTAACCAAGTACTCTCTGTATCACTTACTGGCTGCAGGTGTCAGCTAAAGAGAAATATTGGTTTACCCCTGAGGGTAGCTACATGCCCCTGTCCTGTACTTAGCCTCAGCTGCATATTAGAAGCAGGAATGTAAACAATTAGTGCAAAAGATTCCTAATCAATATCTTACTACTTCATCTTTGAAAATCATCACCTTTTAACAATGAAATGCAAACAATAACCATTACCTACCTTTTAAAAATGGCTAATCTATATGAAAGCCAGAATAAACGATTTGTTAAGAACATACTCAAATAAGGAGATCTGCACGTGAGCATTAGCCTGTCATAGGTTGAGAATCTGTCACTGTTGCCCAACATCCAAGGGAGGGGAGTGTGAATCTTGACTCTGCTGTACGTTTCGCCGGTTCCCCTCACATTACATTAGTTATTTCTGGGGGTTCTGGTCCCCAACTACATGTAGTCAGGCTAAGTGTCATCTCTACATCACCCATGATGTTTCGGATAATGGCATTCCATCCAGCTTTGTGTGCTGTGCATCCTGGAAAAGGCCTCAGCCCTGTGTGTTGGAAAGCAAACAGCACTAACCGTCTCTCCTGGCCATTGCTGTAAGCATTTGCGTTATATTGAACACAAAGTTCAAGAAGACAACCGTGTGTCTTCTGCTCCATGGTCCAATCTGCCTTTGCTAGAAGTTTCAGTTGACTGACATGCATTTGGCAGAGACGATTAATGTCTTCTTAGGCACAGAGTTGTGGTTCTTCTTTACTCAAACATTATTTTGCTCAGATAATGAGTTTAACTGCATTAAAGCCCATTTTAATGTAAGGTTAAAGGGGAAAAAAAAAAGACTACTCTCTATTGGAATTTTATTTTTTTCAAACGTGTACAAAATAAACACAACATGAATAGCCATAGGACATCATATGATCATGTGGAAAGGGAGGTGAGAAAAAAAAAAAACAAAACATTTCACATTATGCTTGTCTTTTTTCTCTACACAATTCAGCTTGAGTAAAATACAAGAAAGTACACAAACCCAAAAAAGCCATGACTGTGTACTGTAAGGCCACACCATTCCACAGCTCAAGTTTATACGATACACTTTTATGAAAGGCTCACAGTTTGTCACCACTCCCTGAAAACACAGCGTGCATTTAAAAAAAATAACAATATAAAAAAATATTTAATGTGAACTTTAACTAGATACATCTGTTTATTTGTCGCCTTTATTAAAACATACATTTTTGGTACCACTGTGGAGGAACACGTGTACCTTTTCGAATGAGGAGGAGGCATCATCCCAGAAGAGACTTGGGGCCACATCGGCTAGCAGATACACAGGATATCAGAATGTAAGGTGAACGTACTGTATCAGTCTGAGGGGGAGGAATACTTAAAAAAGGGCAAAAAAATAAACCCAAAACAGCCTGCCTGCCTGCCTCCGAAGTATTTACAGAACTCTTAAAAACGCAGTTTTCAATGCGGCTGACTTGACGTAACCTCAGCCACGCAGAGGTGAAATCGCTATGTAGAAAGGCCCTGCATTTGAATCTTTGTTATTTTTTATTTCAATATGATAAACACAGTGGGTCAGTAATGTGGGGGACACTGAAATTTAACTTTCATTCTGGCCCATGAAATTTCATTTTTGCACTTTATGTACATTTTGATCGCACCAGCTGTTGTACCCATATGTACCATTGGACCCTTCCACTGCTTCCAAATGCCAAGATAGGTTCATATATCTGATCCGTTTATATAGGCCTACACCTCAGCATTGTGGGTTTCAACAGCTTGGATATTCGATTACCATTACACAAGGGACTGTACCTCTGCAATATCATTCCAATCCAGCAGGTGGCACACTTTCCCGAATTTATTTGAAATTGCCAGCAATTTTAAACAATTACCACATAAATCCACACAAGTCCCAAGTTTCCGTAACTGCTAATCGACGAGTTTAGCACTGTGACAATTAAAATACCCGACTTATCACTTCACACGTTCAACATGTGCCGTAGTTTTGTTTCAGTGTTAGATTTTCACTCTGCGTTTACAGCAAATGAGGAAACAGCCTTAATTATTCGTGGTTAAAAACAGGAAATTAAAACAAATTAAAACGTGAGCATCGCAATTCCATTCGATTGGTGAAATAGACCAAAATACTGTTTTTTTTTTTTTTTGGAAATCTGTTGGCTGATGGTGTTGTATTGCAGCCCTAACACCAAAACTTTAACCTGAGAAGTTCTGGTAAATATTCGAGGTAGGAGACAAAGGAGTCTGCAAACTCCTTCACCTATCATCAGAATGTGCGGTTCAGCTGGGTATGTCCAGGTTTGTCTAGAGCACAGCACAACTGTGTGAAAAAACGAATGAACCCTGGAATAATCTAGATTTCTGCAGATAATGTGAACCTCTGGAATAACGACCTGAATAGAAGGTAAACGAGGTTAGGCATGCATTTGACCTGCCCACACATAATGCAGCAACACAGCTTTATATACGTAAATGGCCAAAATACCGACAATTATGCACGTCTGATGAGCATAAAGTATTCCGTTAAGGATATTGTCAATAACGGAACTGCCACTAGTAACTAAATACAACTTCGCATACCTTTCCGTAACAGTTTAAACCATCTTTCCAATGAAGTTAAACCATTTCATTTATTGGTTTAAAAGGCAATGATTCCAAATTCCAAGTGGTTCACCAACTTTTCCCTCAGAACTGTAAATTAAGTGCTAAGTTTGCAGTCAAATGGAGGAGGGGATACAAGAAAATTAAAAAACGGGACTGTCACAGTGATAAAAGGTCAGTCCCCGTCTCTTCCTCTGCAAAAGAAAATGGATGGGTCCCATTTTGTAGGACACCAGTCCTTTTTAGTACAGTACATTCACTAAGCAGACTACAGTGCCTTCGGATACCTTTTAGAAATGTTTTTCTAACACAACAATACTACGAACCACAAAGATGTCCAGCATGTTGAGAGGTTAAACTTCACGGCTAATGACCCCCATCAGATGGTAATACAAACCCCCCCGAAGGAAAAAGAAATGAAGAACAGTGTTCTCCCATGTGGCGATATGGAAGATTAAGAAGACCACCTACCCCTAATAGATTCGATCATGCGGGGGAAAACAAACCCATTTCGTCATTGCAGGTTACTTATCAGCCATTTTGGCCATAAGACAAAAATTGCTTCTTAGTAAGGGAGCATGTGGACAGACAGGGGGAGACCCTGTATTATTATTATTATTATTATTTTTTTGCAGATTCTGGTACCCTGCGCTGTTTACACAATGGGGACAAGCAGAGAAAAAAAAAAAAAAAAAGGAAAAAAAAAGGTGGCTAAAAATATCCCAAGATTATGGAACCTTCTGCTGGCATGAAGCTTACTGACCAGCTGATTCTCCAGCAGGGGTCACCTGAGCAAAAGAGTTTTCGAAAGTACAAGAAGGAAAACTGCCAGGCAGAAGTACAACGTAATCGCATTCGTACCCCTTTTGAGATACTACATTAAAATGCAAAAATAAAAGGCCGTTTTAAAAGAACCTTAGTTATTAATGTTTTTTTGTGTTCCTTTTTAAATAAACGACAGATTGTATGAAGCTAAGTCGTTTGGAATGACAGGCGGGCCCTGTAAAGGGGCGTGTCCCTGCATTTCGGAATGTGAGTGGTGTGGGCGGGCCTCTGGTGGGCGGGGCTACGCTGACTTTGTGACCCCTTCGGCCTCCTTGGCGGCCCACAGCTCTTTGTGCTGCCGGCGGCCGAAGCCCTCGTCGTAGTTGCCCTTGCTCTTGAACAGCTGCTGGTAGTGAGGTTTGCAGTAGAATTCGCCCTCCAGCGCTGCATAGGACCCCAGGCTGGAGGTGGGTGGAACAACATGGGTGATGGGCAATGGACATAAGGTCAGGTCAGGATGTATAACAGCCAACACTCTCGGCCATGACCCAGCCCCTGAAACAGCACTTTCATATTCAGTGGCCATATACCCCACTTTGTGGGGGCGGGGATTGCCTCGGTGACAAACTCGGGGGGGTGTGGGGAACCATCTGTTACTCACCCTCCCCAGCTCCCCATTACCATTACCATTAGAATAACTCATATTAAAATCACCACACATCCTGCAGGAGTTAAGGCTGCATTGGCAGTCCAAGTGTGGCGTTTGCCAGACAAGAAGCTTAACTGGATGGGCAAAGCAAAACTGAATCGGGTGCTTCTGGCATCGCACCATTGGCAGCGCAAAACATGAAACTGTTGGGGTGCAGAACATCTACCCCCAGTTCAACATTCGTCTAGCTAGATCAAAGAAGCATGCGGCACCACTGGGGCATGTATGTGCTCTGCAAGGCTCACCTCAGCTTGGTGTTGCAGTGCTTGCAGCAGAAACAGGTCGTGTGAAAGATCAGCTTGTCTGCCACCAGTCTCTCCATGGGGTAGACAGTCTTCTTGCAGGACGAGCATATCTCCTTCTGGGTCTTAAAGCTGAAGGACTGAACCGAAAAGGAAAGGGTACATCGCGTTAAAAAGATGCCACTCAGGTTAGCAAGGATGACTTGGTAACAAGGTTTACTCCGCATCACTTGTAATCAAAAGCTGTATCATAACTACATGATGAACAGTGGGCTTCAGTAAAAAGAATCGAGGGGACCTGATGGGTGGTGGCTCACCTTGGAGCGTTGCACAGGTTTGTCCTCTGGGGTGGACAGGTTGTCCTGCAACAGGAGGAAGAAAAGCCACTGGGTCAGGATGAGAAGATGGCCTTTGAGTCACCCTCCTGTGTTAGGCAGGGCACGTGCCGATGGGCTACCACCCAAGAAAAAAAAAAATAAATAAATAATGACCCCTGCTTCTGGCTGCCATTCAGCCTCACTGCGATTCCTGGAGAAGTAAGCTGATCGCCGGCCCAGACGGCATACTTCCCACTAAATCCACCCGTAAATTGCAGCATTGCCAAGGGAACGAGTGTCGGATTTCTACTCCAGTCCAGCAGAATGTCATGTGGACATCTTGGAAGCCGCAGATGAAAATGCCCAGTGACCTCAAACAACCACAAAATCTGCTCTACACAAAGCCACACACAAATCATGTCATATCCATCTCAACTGAGATGTTGGGATATGTTAATGTTATGTTCGTCTTATTACCTCTGTCTAATCTGCCTTATGTTCCAAGAAGATTAATATATATTACACATTTATCCTGCTGGATATTTGCTTTGGATAGAGACTCCAGGCTAATCACAACCTTGCATCCTAATGGAGCCTGGATATTCAATGAAGAATGTAGCACTCAAAATGTACAATGAGGTGGTCCTTTCCAGGAGCTTAACATATGAGCCTCTCACCCTCCACTCAAGGACAGCCAGGTTCCCCCCCAGAACCTCTAAGCACCATCTGTCATGTGGCACCGGTTGTGCATGAACTTGCCCACAACGCAACAAGATTTAGACAAGGCCCCCCATTCAAGCTATATTAAATCAGTGCAGCCTTGGAAGCGGCAAAAAGACAAGGCAATATAAGTTAGGAATAAGTTATTGTTTCTTCAAGCGTTCTGGTTATCGTGAGAGAGTATGAGACAGCGGATGACATAATGTCGACTGGCACAGCGGCACGCGGCTATCCGAGGAATCCTTTGTTCGACAAGGGGTAATTAAATTTGCCCTATAGATTCCTCCCCCTCCAGGGCTGCTCTAAATGGGCTTCTCAGAGGTCCTCTCAGCTCTTGGTGGGCAGCTGAAGCTCCCCCTTCCTCAAATGAAATGCCAGCCCCTTTCATTCCAAACCAGCGCTGGAGCTTCTCAATAAAGAAAGAGCAACAAAGGAGTAAAGAGATTAATATCCAGCAACAGGGAAAATCAATGTGCATCCAGAGCTGAATGCAAGCTCCATCAGACCAAGCTAATGAAGACTAATGCGCCACTGCATCAATACAATGAATTCCACATCGTAGGCACTGCCTTTCTACTATTTTTCTGTGTGTCCTGCCCAGCCAACACTCTAAACCCTAAATAGGATGTTCTCAAGAAAAAGGTTAGGATAAAAACATGGATCGTGGGGTGAAAGGTCTCCATCGTGTCCCAGTAAGCTTTTCAGATGAATAAGGGTCAGACTTATTGCCAGTCTCCCAATCCCATTCGCATAACACTTCCTGAAGATGCAGGACACAAACTCTTTATTTGGTCATGTTTATTTTTAAAAGGGTCTTAAAACAGCATTTCCCTTTTCTCATCCTGAACTCGCTATTGGGCCATTAAACAGTCTGATTCATGGATGTGGACTGTGTCCCGAAGGACGACCAGTCCAGGACGTCTGAATCACAATGAAAGTTTCCACATTTTTCACTTCAGGCACATCAGACGACCATGACTATGATCACGGCACCTGGGACCAAGACGTCAAATTCTTTTTTTGAACACATTTGATGCAGACAAGCTAAAAGGAACCACCTGGGATACGTCCCTCTAATGCCTTTCTGCTAAATAGCTGCAGTTGGTGCAGGAGCCACATGTCTCGAGACAGCAAGTTTCAAATCCCAGAATGCATTGCACTCTTGTGCCCTCAGAGAGACAAAAATCACTCCACGTTCCTCATCGAATCTCCAGCTATAGCCAGTACAGTATTAGAGCGACCAAGTTAAATGGGAAGGTCTTCATTTGAACAAAACAGAGAATGAACTAAAATAACCACAAAGATATAAAAAGCTTTTGGGTTATGAACGTGGAAGAAGCAGCTCATTCTACCGATATTGAGTTCAATCACACCAAAAGTGACAGAAAGAAAATTTTCTGTCTCGTCCACTCATAAATTTGCAGACTATGCGAGAGTCAATTTTGACCACTTAACTGAGGTGCACGCATCCTCTTTTTTGGGGGGAAATCAGGTTATTAATGCCTCTTCGCAAGGAGGTGGCCTGAAAGCCCTTTAGCTATTCCCCGGACAGCGTGCAGGACCTGCCCCTACAACACACGGCAAGCGGTTTGCCGGTGCTCCAGCTGGCAAAGAGGTTACCATTACATCTTGAGGTTCCAGAAAGGGGGGGGGGGACTTCACACACGACCAGCAGCTGGCCTAACAAAACAGAACAGATCCACAAAGGCGGCCAGGGATTGTGACTCAGCTGTAGATGTAGATAGTAAAATGACTAAGAGTCACGTCGGCAGAACCAGGGCGTTTTAATTAAATGTGGCAGAAGGCTTCCTATATGAAGCACAATGCCATTGTCTAAGAGAGTGACACGTACAAATGACATTCAAGAAAAAGAACAAAATGTATACTGCATGCAACAAACCGGACATTCTCGCATGTCGAATCCTGAGCAACGTGGACAGAAGAGCTCTTCTCCCGACATGACGGAACTTGACCGAACACGATTTCCTCATTGCTAAGGAGCAGTGCTACATGTAAGCGCACACAGCACCGTCAACCAGCAGTATGTCACACACAGTCAGTGGATTACCGCTAACGGAGGCAAGGCCAATCAAAGGAAGGGAATTCCAGGGGCAGGGACGACTAGAATCAGCCAATTGCGGAAGACCAGGGGGCAGCATAGGATAGATATCAAGGGGGTTTTGAGAATACAAGCACAGACACGTCCCGCAGGGGCACCATTCCGCCACTGACAAGCTCGAACTTTTCTACAGCAAAGAAATGCAAGCTATTTGACAAAACACTGGAATGTACACTCATAGGTCCATCCTCGTGATAAAGTCATGACCCCAAAATGAACATCTTGCTTTACCCCGAGTTTCCAACTGAAGAATATCTCAATATTGCTTACTCTGATAACTTGTCGGATTAAAGGTAGTCTGGGCCAAATGTAACTGAAAAGATAAAGCCCATTTAAAATGGATAAATTAAATCCTAAAACTTATTTGGCTACACAAAAGATCTTGCTGGTAAATCCTGGTATTGCTATACTGGACTTTCTGTACTGGAACTCCATTAACTTGTGTGTGTGACATCATTCCCAGTTCCAAAGATCTGACCTCCAAGGTAAAGAGAACGAACCCATATGGCCAGATCTAGATTTTGTTTTGTGGTGTTAAGAAAAAGAAACCCAGGCAAAATGTCATTGTCATGCACAATGATGTCACTGTCTTTGTAAACATTTAAAACTTGATAGGTGGGAAACAAATCTGCTACATTAAGAATGTTGACCTTAGACTAAAAATAATTATGATGACGATAATGAAGTGCAAGGGGGATAGAGTAAGAATCTGCAAAGATGAGCCACTACAGAACAGAAACATCATCCCACCCACAACTTCACATTCACAAGCAAAAGGGATTTTTTTCCCCCCCAACATAGGGTTTGAAGTGTGTGCATGGTTCCATATTTTTAAAGGACCCCATGAACCTCCTATAGAGCAAAACCACAACAATGCAGAGGTGGATGCAACATTGTTAACATTGTACCTGAAAGAAAATAAGTCTCAAGGAAAGAAATGAAAATTCTGCTGAGCCAGCATTCTGGGTAACACATGTCACCTCACAAAAGCTGTCGATTCCTTGCACTTATGAGTCTCAGTTTTAATTGAGGATGTATCCTGCCAGCAAAGCTGATGTTGAGGTTTAAGAGAGGCACGGGGTGACAGACAAGGATCTGAAACTGAGACAAGAGCCACAAAGCAAGAGCTAAAAAGCCTGCAGAAGCGAGTAATTAAGTTCAACGGCCATTTTCAGTTCAGTACCCTGTCGTTTGTAACGTACGGGGAACAGGATGTTAAAAGCACGCAGCCATCTCTGATGCAGAAGACGACACCGTAGAATTCACATTCCTTAGTAGTAACAGGTAATAGAAACTTCTGCAAGCATGGATAGTATCAAAAACCCCTCACATTACACAAATCAGGACTTCAAAGAATTTAACTGGTATTAATCAGGCACTGTGTACACAGGAATTGCCTCTGGTAAGGGCTCTCATTCTTTATCCATCTGATTAGGCTAAGGAATTGAGACAAGCCTGGTAGGAGAATCTGTACATGAAGGCCTGGGAAACTGGGACTCTAAATGAGAGTCCAGTATTTTGAGGGATGAAGGAGGTGAAAATGTACTTATTACTCTGTGTTCCAGATCTTCTGATAAAGATTTAGTGACGTTTACATCTAGGGTCTGGCAGAAAACCGTGGAATCAGACTTGACCGGCATTCATAAAATGCTCCTGCAATTATTTAGCAGTCCGCACAGAGGCATTATCATCATGAAATTTGGGAATATCACCAGGTCCAGAGGGTGCCCCCAGCCCTGTAAAATGGTCACATATGTCCTGGCTGCTATACAGCCATGACTAACAATCATCAAACTTAGTGACTCCCACAAAATGGCTGCCTGTACCATTATGCATCCCTTAGCATCCTCGTCAGTTAGCCATAGACATCGCACCTTGAATGCATCCTTCAGCTTTCTCCAAAATGAACCCAACTCGATGTAGGAAAAGCACAAGACATAATCCTCAGACCGTATCATTTACCCCACTGCTCAAGGGTCCAGGTTTAGTGCTTCTTACATCAGATTATACATCTTTGTGAACTGATCTTGGATACAGGTGGTTTACGAATGGCCACACTGCCATACGTCAATAGATTTGTAAAGCTAATGGCGTATTTTCACCGAGTCTGCGTCTCAGAGGTGCCGATTCATTTCTGCGGTAAACCTGAAGCGAGCCTTTAATGGTGTTCAGCAATCTCCCAGTTTAATGTCAGTCTAACCCTGTTGGTCAGCCTTAACTTTGAGCTTCTGCTTCTCTTTCGTGACACAGTCTCCCCCTGAAACATTAAATAACAAAAAAATCAAAGTGTTGTCCACAGCTGCCATGACTGTAAAATTTTTATTAAGGGATATAATTAGTTGAAGGTATACAGTATCTGAACACCATGATACTGCTTTTAGAGCAGATCACGACGTACATAGTCCTACTACTGCTCCAAAGAACTCATCCTCCTCAGCACACACCATGAAAATCTTACAGACTATGTGAATATGACCCTATAATGAAACTACTATCCTCTAGAAAGGACTTCATCAGCACTCAGACTTCCTGATGGGTTTCGACATGCACATAGTGTAGAGATTTTTGTTATTACTTTTCAGGAAAAATGAAATGCCTCTGGGGATAAATAGCTGAGCAAGAATAAAACTGTCACCTCTCAAAAATAAAACCTGAGGTGAATGAACATTGACTCCAGCTGTAGTTGCAGAATAGACAGCAGGAAATATGATGAACAAGTCAGAGTCAAACTGGTCCAGAATGACAAAATAAGTTTGTAAGTATTCCTAGGATTGTAGTATCCTAGTATTCCTAACACTTTAATGTATGAATCTACGACAACCTCTCCCCAGGTTATGACATGGTTACATTCCAATAAACCTATTGTATGGCAAAAATGCATTTTAATACAGTACACCTGACCTACCAAACATCCTAACCTAGCCTAGCTTAAACATGCTTACAGTCTTTCGGCATAAAGTCTGCATTCATTGGGTCCTGGCTGGAGCAGTTACGGAATACCCCTACCCCAAATCAACAAAGCCCCACTTGTAATTTCCAATCACTTCTTCATAAGGTAAGCAGATGACCCAGTCAAGACAAAAAAAACAGAGTAGTAAGACCCCTGATAGTCAATTCAAGAGACACACAATGTCTCAAATCAGCTTTGACTGCCCGAGGTTCCTATGGGTAGAATCAGAGCAGAAAGCAAATTTTTAAGAATTGATTTGTTTAGCTGTATACAAACCAATGTCTCTCCGCCACTATTTTAAAAACACCCAAATCCATTTGAATAGCCTACACAATTCAAGGTTACCTCATTCTCCAAATTGTGTGGCACGCCATCTAAACCAAAATCCTTCAGGATACAAATCATTTATAGAGAGAGTTTCCATTACATACCCCAATCTAACTCAGGAGTGTCAATTCCCAATCAATAATGGATAGGGTTAAACTAATCGATTTGAAGGAGCTCCGCAGTATTAGAGGAACTGGACCCAGACTACAGAAAAGTATTAAATAAAAAGTGGCTTAGCTTCACGTCGCCAATTTCCAAGATCGCCTCCAGAACTTTTGAACAGAACAACACAAAATAAGTAAAGCAACAGGGAAAACCAGTTTAATTGAAAGGGTATACTTCAATAGGCAATATTTCAAAAGGGTATACGTTCCAGATTTGGTGCCATCAGATTTCTGTCCTGAAAGTGCCCTCTGGGAAAAACAACAAACCAACAGTCCTGTTGCGTGCCAGTCGCGGCGTCGTGTTTTCCATTTTACTGCATAACGTCTGGAAAACTTAAAACAAAATGTATCAAGTTACTAGATTCTGATTTTTTTAAAGGTCTAAGTAAAAAAAATGGTATCATCACCAGACTCCGATTCTCCTAACGGGTTTTCCTTGCACGAATTTGAGACTACAAGGGGGAGCAGAACATGCCTGAACTACACGGGTTGGTACGATCTTTTGAAATCGAATTAAATCCGAATTGAGACGGGACAAGCCCATTTAAAACTCAAAATTGAAATATACTATATTTTAAACAAAAAAAATGTCGCGACACCAGGACACTTGGCACATTGTTAGAGTAAGATCATCCGTTTATGTAACTGTTAGGCGATGCTGCAGTCTTAGTCTAGCCTTAAAATCCAAATCATGCATAAAAAGGGCGAGTTAAACGCCTGGAAGCCGCATCAGCAGCCGCGCCAGCGGCCGAGGGCAGTTCGGGATGCAGAGCAATTTGCAAACCCGAGAATCGCAAGTCGGCATGTTATAAAACAGATTTAGTGTCAATAGCACAAATGCATCCCTCCCTCCTACCGGGAAAGGCGTGCACCCAAACAAGTCCGCATTGAGCTACTGTTTATTGTCTGACATATAATTGAAACCGGTGTCCGTTTTAACTTTACTTTAAACAGGTACAGGATATTCTGCATGCATCAGTCGCAGGGCTTCTCATCGTGCACCAGTGGGTTTCTGTGCATCCCAAACATCTGCTCCCTGCTCCATCGCCTAGCGCGCAGGAGCCGCTCCTCCGGCCAGACGACAGCCAGCGACCCGCTTAACCAGATAAATGGACACCAGCAGCACCTCCCTTTACAAAGGAGGGGGGGGGGGGCTGCGCGGATCCGCATCGTTGTAGACATACCGAGGAGGCCGAAAACCCACTTACCATCTGTGTGTCCTTATCAAGGCAGGCAGTCTGTATAAAAACAATACGGTGCCCCGGTCCGCCTCGTATGCTCCACTCGATCCGCTTCCCTCTGTGTTTTTCCGGCAAGGCTCGCCACTCAAATGAATCAGTTTCTTAGACTTGCTCGATCCCTTCTTTTTTTTTTTTTTTTTTTACTCTTTTTTTTTGATCAGCAGGATGTTGTTCGCCATTGGTTGGAATAACCCCCCTCCGTCTCCTATTCCTCCGCCCCCGCGCGCCGCTTTCCTTGTGTGACGAAAGAGGTTAAGATAGACTGCAGCGTGTGTTGTTTCCTTTGTTGTAATTTGCTCTGAAAAAGGAATTTAAAATGCATACGCAGGGCTTCCGTCTTAAATAGATGTATATGAGAAAGACGTTAAATTGCATAAATTTTCCATCCACTTAGTTCAGACCTTTACTCCTAGCAGCATTGGGCACTAGGCAGGGGTACACCCTGGACTGGATCCACGCCCATTAACAATCACTCACTGCGGACCATTTAGTGATACCGAAGGTGTTGAAGTTGTACTGCATGTTTTGGACACCGGTAGGATACGAGAGTACATGGAGGAAACCTGCATAACCTACTAACTGAACCACCCTACATTTTGTTATGCTAAATTACATTGTTAAATAACAGTATAGTTTATTTGTCTGTTGTTTTTGTAAGTGAACTATGGAGAAGCTACAAGAGCTTTCTTTTAAGTCGAAAGTACAGAGTGATATGTATTTTCTGGTTAAGTGATTTCCCTGTTTCGGCTCAGAGGTCCATTTATTTTAACACAATTGTATATGACACAGGCCAACTATATAGGCTCTGGACCCCCATGATCCTGCATAGGATGAGTGGGTAGGAAACATGGATGGGATATGGTCTTGGACCCACATATATTTAGTCCATCTGAATAACTAATGTGTTATAAGATACAGAACTCAGATCTCAAACCGGAGAACACTTTATATGTGAAGACCAGCAGCTGAACTTCCACAGTACGACCAAAGAGCAGAGGTCTGGCCTCCAGGTCCAGTCCATGGAAAGATGTTCATAGGTCTCATTTCAAAAAGGGGGGGCAGTGCTAGTAAATGCATCTGGGGCAGAAAGCAGAGAAGGGACCTGAGTAGCATGGGAACAAGCATGGGAAACGTTAGCTCTGTTCTAAGGATGTTTCTGAACGTTTGACCAGAAAACTACACCAGTATAGCCAGGTACAGAGATTTATTCAGAAGCGGACGAGTTTTCATGTGGCGCAGTGTGACAGTGGAGACAAGGCACCCGAGACGGCTGCCTGGAAAAAATGCAAAATCTCTGTAGCAAAGCAGATAGTTATTCATGCAGTCAAGTTTCCAGTACCATGGTAAATTATTGCTCTCATTACCCAAAGTATGTCATTTGTTTGGTTTATTATAGGAAAACCAAAGTATACATTCATATTCAGTTATCATAAATTTGCACTTTTGTGGGCGTCACAAAACCCATAAAGTTGGTTTCCAAGCAACAATTCCCAGGCAGACAGATTTTTAAACGCTCACATTTATTTTCGTATGTATGAAATGTTTACGTAAATGTCTCCTGTTGACAGTAACATTAAACACGAATAGTAAACACTGAACACCATAGGCACACAGGGGAAAAGCCTTAATAACTGCCCTCAGGGCATCACCGGCATATTGCTGGCTTGTGTCAATTTACAAGTTTACATTATTTATACTGTCTACAGGGAAGACTATTTACTAGCATGCTGCCACTTGGTATCAAAGAGTGGCAACTACAATGACCAATAACAACGTGCGTTCATCTTCGGGCACCAAAAGACAGTCATTCTGAGGCATATCAAAGTGTATGAAAACACAAGATCTTAGAGCATTAAGTGAAACATTAGAAATTCAATGTCTTTTTCAAAGCAGGTCAGAAAGTAGCTGAGCATTTAAGAAACCGTCTTTGCGTTTATTATCTTCAGCTCAGGTATGAAAGGGTTACCTACACCTCTCGTTTCACATGTAATTGCCTAAGCATGCGCTGCACCCACGAGCCACTACTCCACACCCTTGCTGAGGAGACTGTGCCACAAAGCTTCCCAATTGAGAGCTAGCATTATCACTTTCTATTCCCTTGTTCCTTGAAGCAGGACTCACTGAAGCAGGGATTTGGTATGGCATGGAATGTGGAGCACACAATTAACTTTTAATTGGCAGAAACAATCTTAAGCAGTTTAAATGATACATAAATCTTTAAATGGTTTAAAATTCTGGTGTAATTTTTAAAGACATTTTCTAAAAAAGAAACATAACAACCGGGTCATAAAAACTCAATAGTACATCATACAAAGTGCCCTGGTAAAAATAAGGGTTCTATATCTATAAGAGACTTATGATCATTAAAGTAGGCCTACTAATAATTTTCTTCAACTCGTGCGCGGTGCTCGTTTGGATCTCATACATTAAAACTGAAACCCTCGCCTCAGATAAACGACCGCAGAAAACAGAAAAAATTACTTCCACAACTATCGTGTCCCATTAATACGATTAATAATTACTGACACCACTTGCACACCTGTTCACCGTAAACAGACACGACGAAACAAAGCGGCCAGTACAATGCGATCAAACCCATCCTAGAATAATTTATCAGGGCAAGCGCATAAGTTGCATCACCCTATTTGTTATTTTTTATGTAAAATGTTAATTTTTATTGAACAAATAACCAAAATACAATCAATGTTCATATATGAGGTTGCTATCCTAACTCAAATTATACTGGCATATATAATAAGTAAAATTTCATGTGTTTTATAACTGCTTTCCTGTTCTTTTACCAATTGTGGTGCCCTAGTCCTTTAACTCATGAAAAAAATGAACAAAATTCGTTTCAGAACCAGCCCGTGTTTCCTTATGTATTTAAAACTTCCCTAGTACAACTACCATCAGAAGATGTACCAAAAAAAACATATTCCTGTCCAATGCTGTTGAAAAGCATTACAAATGTCATTTAAAAAGACGAATAATTATTCAATCACTAAACCACAAAATTCACAAGCATCATCCGGCTTTTTAACCCTCGAAGTCTGCGTTATGTCGTCATCACGTCGTCGACACGCTCGCCAGAGACGCAATACACGTGCGACGCGCGACAGGGCCGCTGCGGTTGCAAAATACTACAGCCAATCAGAGCACCGGACGGGAATAACTCCCCGCATTTTTACGTAATCCGACCAATAAAATAATTATCCTTTGATTAAGAATTGCTCTGGCGAGTCGCGTCTGGTGTTTTTAAGAAAAAGGAAGTATTTTGTGCTGCGAACGGAAAGCGTTCGCATTACCGATAAGTAAATATCACGGTGCGCTTTCTTAATCAGCGTCCAACTATAAAGGTATGTGCAATAGGTGTCTAATGAGTGAATAATTTGTGAAGAGGATGAAAATAGTGCTTAAAAGATGTTGGGGGAATGGTGGGCAGCCTATAAATTTCAACAGGTTTTATTAGATATGTAAATACAGTACAGGGAACATCCGTCTATGTCGCTCATTAGTTAATTAAATAGCGATTGATTTATCCCCCTGTTCAGGCTGGTCTGCAGTCGGTCATTTGGCTGCTGCTGGGTGCTAGGTACGTAACTGCATCACATTTTAAATATGTTGATGTTTTTGAAACTCAGAATTTTTTTTTCTAGCAGCTGCATTTAGCGTAAGGCGACCCAACCCTCTCAGCTGCATACTGTTCTACATTTGCCTCGGTACTGTCTGCACGATTAATCCGTTTCATTTTTCTATACATGATGAGCAGTTTTTAAATATGTCACCGGCAGGTTTGTTTTCTCCTTGATGAAGTTTCCGAAGCTGTAGATCATTGTAATAGGCTGGATCCATGTCTTTTCTGGTAAGATACATTTTTTTTGCTTGCAGAATATCTATGAACCATTATGGTCAATTAATCAAAAATCATAATGTTAAGGAACGAGACCTTTGATGATAATAATAATGATGTTTTTTCCCAACGGTTATCAAATGCTACAATGTGTTCCCCCTGACCCCTCTCCCCTCTAGAATAGTATTGTATTTAAATCATGTTGCACACTTTATTCTGCACATTGCAATTTAGTTTTGTACAGTGTCTTTTGTACATGTACAATAATGTCACTTTTTGTATGTACTGCGGTAACTTTTAGAATTTCCTTCTGGATCAATAAAGTACTACTACTACTATACTACCACCACTGTTACTACTAATAATAATAATAATAATAATAATAATAATAACTGGGATTATTTGAGCTATTTTATTATCTGACCTCATTCCGAACCCGCACTGCACTGTATGCATTTGTTTATTTTTGGGGTTGGGGGGGACCGTTGTGTGGGGGTTTATTTTTTGTCATGCTGTGGGACAGAAACCTCTCTATCACCATTGATAAGTAAAGTCTTGTCTTCCATAATGTTGTATGTAAAAGTGACACCAGTCAGGTGATCGGTTCTTTGAGAATGTTAAAAAAGCACATACTCTCTCTCTCTGTCTCTCTCTATCTCTCTCCCCCCATTCTTTCCCACATCAGCGCTGGGTCTCTGAGAAGCTGAGTGTGGAGAGCCTAAGGGATCTGGAGTTATTCGGAGGTAAGTCCACCGGCGCTCTGCTGAGGTCCCCAGCTGCTCGCTCTCTCATTGGCTCAGTGCTGGCTTTCGCCAAGATGCCCGGCCACTGGCGCCACATCGCGGCTTTTCTTAACCAGTCGTCTTGCGCTTACAGTAGCCCCCACCCCCTCCCTGTGTGAGTTAACAGATGTGACAGAGATGTTGATGTCGGTTCCGTATGTCGTGGATTTAGAGAAGTATATCCTGGGTGCTGTTGTTTGTGTTCAGTGTTAACCTCGTTTTCGGAACTGTCCTTTTCCCCTCTCGTTGTGCAGTGTGGCGATTAATGCCATTGCAGATCGTTTCTCTCTTGTGTCATCTGAAATACTGCATGTTGTCCAGCCGGTCTGTGACCACAATCAGTGTGTTAATATGATCTGCTGCGCCGGCCTGTTTTTCTGTGTTCGTGAAGGTTGTGAAGTTTCTAGATGTTTTGGGTAACTGGGCTCAGAAGAGCGGTGACTTTGTCATTCGTGTTTTGGCCAACTGGAAGCAGAAAGGACGGGACTTGCCCCATTTAGTGCTAGCGTGCTATTTAAGTGCACAGCTAGCACCCCTCTCTGTAAGGCCACAGTGAATCCAGGTTACTCAGAGCTCCCTCCTGTTTTATTAGGAATTTAAATTACGCTCTTCAAAGAAACATCAAATGGTGGAACACTGGAGAGACCTCAGTCCTACACGTGAGGTGTGATCATGCTCACTGCTTTATGTATGAGATTATGATTATATGTTTGTCTTCTTTGTTTTTTAAATGGAGATCCATTTGTATATAGGAAGACCTGACCACCTTCAATAATTATATTGAAATCATAAACACATTGAAATGAAACTCAACATACAATTTCACAATTTAGGTCTTTGCACTGATGGGGGAGATGCAGTAGTTGGGATTTACAAAGGAAATTGTCAAAAAGTTTAAGTTTAAGCACTTTTGTGTCAAAAGTGGGGTGTGTGGCTAGACCAGTTTTGGTTAGTGATTTGTTCAGTCGTAACGACCTTGCGTAACATCATTTCCGCCTGTGTGTTTACGTAACGCGTCCTTGTGGTAAGTTGTTATTTTTCCACATATTGAAGTATGCATCAGCTGTGACATAATTCCTTTCTGTGTGTGTTTGTGCTGGGTGACCATGGACTGGACTTGGCACACTCTGAGAGGGCGGTGGGTGGATTGTGTGGCTAGCGAAGTCTTACTTGTGCATTTTTTTTAATCCACATCTGGCTGTACCCCATTGCTTAATTGCTGCATGCTCACCAATGTGCTTTTTTAAAATTTATTTAAATGCAAGCTTTGGATCTGCTTCTTGCACCCATGGCAGTGTACAACTGCTGAATTAGAGAGGTGACAATGAGTGTTTCAAGCGACTCAATTAAGTTACTCGCACCATATGAATGCCTATTTGTCTCTTGAAATCTCATTGGTCGTTCAGGTAAGAAGGGCATTGTAATGGAACTCCAGTTTTGTGAGACTTTAGGGTAAATTGGAGCTTGGGTTGAGTGCAATTATTTCTGTGATGTCAAGGTAACCTGTTGCATTAATTTGTATTGGTAATTTTGCATTCCTGAGTATATAAAATATTCTACTGTCTACGCATGTAGCTGGCAGCGTTTGAGGTTCTCAGCATTTCTCCCTCCATCTTTGCTGTAGCCATTTCCTTACTGGTTCTGTTCATTTGAAGCTCTGTCTGCTTGCCAGCTGAGCAGCATCCGCTCTTCTGACTCGCGGCACCTGTATCGGTGTTCTGAAGTCCTGAGAACCCAAAGCGCAGACCACGTGAAACACACGCCATGAACGAGCCGAAAGTAATGCTTTTCTTAACTCTGGTCTGTGCGATCTCTCGGGGGGGGGGGGGGGGGGGGGGGGGGGGGGGGGGGGGGGGGGGGGGGGGGGGGGGGGGGGGGGGGGGGGG
>JABFEA020000048.1:14456803-14476378 GCA_019775915.2 Cyphomyrus plagiostoma | reverse complement strand
ATATTGGGTTCCCAATGCATCATTCATGCTGATGTTTTCCTAAAATCTGGGACGGTAACTGTCCGTAGGCTTAAAGAGGTTTTTGTTCCCCCCCCCCCCCCCCGCCCATAATGGAAGTCTTAGAGGTAATGGACCACCAGTGACTGGCATACAGATCCAACTGGATGTCGCTTCCTGCTCTGTCACCACAGGCTCAGCACGAAATCTGATCAGCAACCACTTCACAGAGGGCATGAGCGAGCAGGCCATAGCCTACATCCTACTGGGCGTCCTTAGGGCACTGGACTACATACACCACATGGGATACGTGCACCGGTGAGACACTAGGGGGCGCCCTCTCTATCTGGCCACATCTGGATGGGGTTAAATGGTCTCGATCAGCGGGCAGATTTTGGCTGAGTGGTTTGATAGTATAAATATGCACAGGCACAATCATTCAAGCATGATGCGACCTGAAATGTAAGCGGACCATCTCAGCATCGGCACCTGCTGGACACTATCAGCCTCAGTGTTTCCTCTTGCCCCCCCCCCCCCTACATTTTTCCCGGCTCCCCGTGCCCCAGGAGCGTGAAGGCCAGCCACGTGCTGGTGTCTGCAGACGGTCAGGTCTACCTGTCCGGCCTGCGCAGCATCTTCAGCCTGATCCGGCACGGGCAGCGGACGCGTGTCGTGCACGACTTCCCCCAGTACAGCGTCAAGGTGCTGCCCTGGCTCAGCCCGGAGGTCCTGCAGCAGGTAGGCCTGCTATATGCCTGCATAAAAACACGTACAGACACTCCTCCACTTACAAACTTTCAACTTGCAAACTTTCAGACATACGAAGGAAGGGGACTGCAAGTCCAAATTGTGTTAGTTGGGGTCCCGTTTCCTGTCCGCAGCATCAATTTTTTTTTTTCTGCGTGCCAATTCCACCTAATACGACTTCTGGCCGCTACTCTTGCCTTGCAGTAGTGTAGCGTGCGTACTCCCAGCATCCTAGCTCTTAGTACTTGCGTGTACCCTTAAAATTAAAATGATGTTGAATTACGACTTGCGAACATTTCAAGTTACAAATGGCTGTTCGGAACGTATCTTGTGCGTAAATAGAGGAGCATCTGTACTGACATACAGTAATACTATGGGTGAATCTCAATATGTGTACTTGACCATACTTGTGTTCTTGTGTACTCGTTTTACGCCATCTTTTATTGCTGAAGACCAGTTTCAATACTAAGGTCACTAGTACAAAGGATGGTAAAGATCCCCGGTTATTGGTCTTACTCCTCCCCAAATATCAAGGATATTTCACTTGCATCGATGCCAAACGAAACCAATCCCATGATTCATTGCGCCCCAAGTTCTTTCTCGGAAATACAAGTACAGTATTTGCATTCTTGGTATTGCGATTCACCCTGACGCTCTAACACAATCCTTAGCACACGCTCTACGCTTGGCACTTATTTAAATACACTGTGCGCGCACACACACACACACACACACACACACACACACAGAAATGCTAATCTAACGTTGTCTTCCCGCACCCGCGGCAGAACCTGCAGGGGTACGACTCCCGCTCCGACATCTACAGCCTGGGCATCACGGCCTGCGAGCTTGCCAACGGGCACGTGCCCTTCAAGGACATGCCAGCCACGCAGGTGAGCCGTGAGCATTGGCCCAATGCCATGGTCATACCCCCCCCACAGACCGGCCACATATCTTCTGGTGCCAGCTGGAACCTCACGGTATCCAGGGGCGCCATCTTCAGTAGGCTTTAAAATTCCTGTTTGAATGCTGGTGGTCTTTTGCCCCTCCCAGACTCCGGTGGAAATCTTGTGTCTGTGATTTAAAATGCTTTGTTAGCTATGTGCGCAAGTACAAATAGAGGAACGTTAGAATGTCTATTCTCCCATATCACATCGTGCTCTCCCTTGAGACCGACACCCACGTATAGAGTTAAGAATGAAGCCTGGGATGCAAGTGCAGGTGTCAGGTCGTTTATTTGGTGCTCCTGTAGCTGTCGGGGGGGGGGGGGTGGCTATCCCGTCGAACTCACGACCTTCTGGTCACAGGCAGAGACCCTGTCCATTTAACTGACGTGATGGACCCAAACTGTCCTAGAATTAATGAAAAACGAAAGCCGGGTGACCGTCTAATGTAAAAATATATACTTATAAATCCATCCATTTTCAGTATCTAATTGTGCAGGATGAGGTGAACTGGCGGGCTGATCCCCTGTGGTCTCGTTTTTGAGATATGATCTAACCCCCCCACCCCGGCTCAGATGCTGTTGGAGAAGCTGAACGGCACCGTCCCCTGTCTGCTGGACACCAGCACCATCCCCCCTGAGGAGCTCAGCATGAAGCCGTCCCGCTCGGGTGCCGACTCGGGCATCTGCGAGGGCCCCGGGGCCCGGCACGCCAACGGGGAGCCCTCCTCCTCCTCCTCGGGGGCCCATCCCTACAACCGCACCTTCAGCCCCCACTTCCATGGCTTCGTCGAGCTGTGCTTACAGCGGGATCCTGCCAAACGGTGCCACTTTCATCTTAAAAATGTTTATTAAAAAAACTGCATCCTTAGGGCCAGAATGGAACGTCACGGAGTCACTAAATAAGTAAATGTTTGCTTACGCGGAAAACAAACTGTGTATGATATGTCGCTAAAGTGTATGAGATGTTCACGTTTGCGATGGTCACAGAGACTGGAAGCGTGACTGAAGCGTGACTGGTTCCATCGTACGGCATATTGCTAGCTTGGGAACATATGAATTCTAAAAGTTTTGACTGCTGAATTTGCATCACTATCGCACCAGTCCGAAGTTTAAATACTTTTCAGTCAAACTGTCAGAGTGCTCGACTAGTTGGTTGAAACAAAATCCTGGTCTCGACTTTTACTCTCTGGACCTGAATTACCCAGCTCTGATTATCAGATACGAATGCAGAATCTGAGTTGTCTTTCTCCTCCCTGCAGGCCCTCTGCTAGTGCCCTTGTTGGCCACTCCTTCTTCAAGCAGGTCAGTGGAACTTTCTTATTGGTCCATTCTGCTGCCTTTAATAGATTGGCTTCAGTTATTCCTATCGACCAGTCGCTGTTGTATTACCCGCGGTAGTCGGACACGGAGTCTCCCGTTCCTGTCCCTAACCGCTGATCCCAATCCTCTCCCACGCTCTCAGATTAAGCACCGCCCCTCTGAGTCGCTCCTGGAGCTGCTCCAGCCTGTGATGCCCGTCGGTAGCGTTGAGAATGCCCAGCCAGCCCACTCCCCACCCGGCTTTGCCAGCCTGGAGTCCGGCCTCAGCCACCTAGACGTGGACGACTGGGATTTCTGACAGAAGGGGCGATTTCCTTCCGTTCGTTTTTTTCTTTCCTTTCAAATGAGGAAACAGCTCCAGACTTTCAGACGCGCTAAGGGCTTCTCCCTCTTTCCGTCCGGAGGCCGCCGCGGGATGCACAGCTCTACCAGCTCTAACCTTCAGGTCTGCCAGTGTCCTCTGAGGCTGCTCACAGCAGTGAACTCGCCGAGGTCTGGCATCATACCACCTGCTCCAAACCGAGAGCAGCGAGAAGTCTCCTCTTCTCGTGTCAAAGTAAAAGCCCCGTCACAGTGTCGTGTCTTGACTCTCTCTTCTCACCTCACTCCTTTGGACTTAAGTCCCAATTTGGCTGGGACCATTAAGTCAGGTGTGTCGATATTGCACAGTATTTGTTCTGGAGCTGCCTAAGTAAGTCTTAAAGTAGAACCTGATTGGACGGCCAAAGGTCGCCGTTGTGAGGGATCTTGGAGGGGGGGGGATCCTTTCCATTTGCGGTCTCTTCACAGAATAGCAGAGTGCTTCACCTACTCCTCTTTCGGGACAAAGTATTCAAACCTCCACAAGTTGAAGCCCATTTTGAAGGAGACAGTTTGAATAGTGTGTTGGGAACAATGGGATTACTGGGATTATATGACAGAATGAGAACCTATTTTTTTTTTTTTTTTTGCCTTGTTGAAAGTAAAGCTTGTACCTGATTAAAGATGTTGCTGAAATTGCACTGGCCTGTTGAATTGATCTGCAGGGACCAATGAGGAAACATCACTTTTTTTTTTTTTTTTTTTAAAAAAAAGGACTTTATTTATAAAAGCAGGATACTGTACAACATGTCTACAGTGGGGGGCGGGGCTGCAGTAAAAGCATAAAGCAGGATCTGCTAATCATCTTCATCAGATGGTGGCTGGTCCATCTTGGCTTCATGCTTCTGCATTTTGGCCATCAGCTCTGGGCAGGACATTGAGATAGAACATCAGAGCGTATAACAGGAAAGTAACCACACTAAATCCAAAAAACCCCTTCATGGGCTGGGAAGTCAGTGTCCGATATCATTTTCTGGGCCACTCGACCTTCATGGAGAACATCATGAGGTGAAGGAAAAGTCATAAAGATGTTGGGAAGAACGAGCTAAGAGGATCCGACAGCACTCAGCCTGGGCTACGCTGTTACGCGACGTCAGACTTTACTCATGTGGGGCCCCTGTGTGAAACAATACTCAGGACATTAACTACAAAAATTTCATCTTCTGCATTCTCAACCAGTCCCACTCTGCGCTGCTTTATTTCGGGTGAGGAATCTAGTTTTACTTAGAGACTCGGGCTTCGTTGAGCTCAGGACTCAATATTTACACGATGTGCTAAACAGAGTTTCTCATTTATTACGCAGGGTGTTACTGCACTGCTATTCCCTTCTAGTCATGTAAAGATATACATCACTAGCTCAACTCCCTAAATATCTATATAGAAGGGGGAGGGGTTATTATAAGCACTGGTTCCACTACCTTTGGCCGGGTTGAAGACACCGTTGGTTTGCACGTTGCAGACGTAGCAGCGCTTGGACTTGCGGTAGTGCTGGAGGGCACAGGCTTCGCAGAAGTAATGACGACATCTGGCAGCAGAGAGATGAGTCAACGCTGCAGCTTGACGGCAAATCTGGCAACCGCCTCCGCAGCGCTCAGCCACGGCATCCACCGCGTACTACGATGACTGATCACGGCACCAGGTCCGTTCAATCTCCCATAGAAGCAGCTGCGTCTTACTTGGTGATGATGGGGTTCTTGAAGGATTCCCGGCAGATGAAGCACTTGAAGGGCAGATCCTCTTCATCGCTGCTCACTTCGTAATTCTCTTCATCTAGAAGTGCACGGTTTTCAAACACCTCTTAGAGCCGAATGCAACCGGCGACATCCTGCTGAATGTCAGAGGCTACAAGCTTCTTCCCGCCTCTCAGGTGCCCGGGCCACTTACCGTTGGCGCCATATCGCCCCTCATCTAGCTCCCGTTCGATCTGCCAACCATGCTTGTAGTCAGAGCGATCATGTAGGAATTTGCAGCTGTCTGAAAGAATATGAAACTGGAAATGTACTTCAATTTCTCTGCACGTTATCTGACCGTATACCTTGCATGCGACAAATAAAGCCCTTGAATCTTAGAGGACAGCAATGACGCTTTAAATCATGTGTCTAAGCTTGACTTCCAGAGGCAAAAAAATAATAATTAAATTTAAAAATCAACCCAAGAAGCTCACTCACCCCCGAAACCACAGAAGCCAGTCTCCTTGTAGTCCTTGCAGATGTCTGGCTGGTAGTCCCAGCGTACAGTCGCCCTTAAATGCTCCGGAGCACGGATGGGGCCCTTTCTGCCATGCGTGTGAAAACATTAAGGCATGTGGCCAAATAATAAACTTACACATCTGAACCCCCAGCAGAAGTTCTCAGATCTGGTTAAGGAGGTAGAACTACTAAAATTAAAAGTGCCACATCAGCATCTGTATACAACCCCAAAATGTCAGCTAAAGGCACAATAACAGGAGCACGCTAAAAGGACCAGTTTTACAGGGACACAGAGGTTCGGGACTGTACCAGACGTACCTGACCATACCAGAGGATGCATTTCCCATAGTGGAATCCTTGGGTTTGATGTACTTATGGTAGTTGTTCATACCTCTGTAGATTTTATCATCCTCTTTTCCTGAAAGTTCCTGGCCAAAAATTCACAGCGACAAATGTGTCAAAAGTAAACCAAAAGTGATGCTAATCACATCTAAAACTTCTGAGCAGTAAGACGGAGGTAAGGGGCGCACACTGCTACAGTACGTTGCTGCATCCACGACATGACGAACCACCTCAGGCATGAGAACCCGAGTGCAGCTGTGCAGTGGGTGATACCTCAGCACCTCACTGGTCCGAATGGAACGTGTGAAGTTTTTTTGGTGACTAGAGTGCCAACCAAATCCAAAATTTTCCTTGAAAACTAGAAGACCCACTTGCAGGGCTGGATGCAGATTAACCAGGATGAAGCAATTGCAGGCAGGATGAAGCAATTAGTGGGCCTTGCTCAAGGGGCCAACAGAGTAGAATCACTCCTGTCATTCACGGGATTCGATCCAACAACCTTCCGATTGCCAACACAGAACCCTAGCCATTACTTTGTCTATACTCCACCTCTGAGTAATAACAACAAACATTATTTTTGTGAAGATTTAAAGGTATACCCCCCCCTGATTTATAAGGGGAGAAACATTAGTCTTTACAAGCAAAACCCTTGCCAACCTCTTGGATCTTCTGACTCCGCTCAAAAATGGCCTGAGCATCTTTGTCCCTCTCTGTGTCAAGCTCATACACAGCTGTGGCGCCCATGTCCTCCGGGCCCTCGGGTTTCTGAAACAGAGGGAGGGTGAAAGCAGATTATAACGCACAACCACACAGGGGGGAAAGTGCCTAGCAGGCAAAGCTTAGGGCATTTCCGGGTTTCTGGATTATAACACTCACAGCCGATCTGGTGGACTTGTAGGCCACCATAACCTTCTCCTCCTTATCTTCTTCACTGTCACTGGAGCTAACCATCTCCCTCTCTGTCCGCTTTGTCTGGATAAAGGAAAAAAAGGCAGCGTGAAGATGACAGACAAGGCGGGTTCGGGACACTTATGGAGCGCCTTATCAGTACCTTCTGTATCATGGGGTTAGAGATGCTGGGCTTTTTCTCCCGTCTAACGACCCTGTTCCCCTCCTCATCGCTGTTGCTGCCTGGGAGGACGAACAACGCTTCGGGGTGACGGGCAAATCCTGCGCTTCCAACTTTAATTCACAAATCCGCATTCTGAATAATGCTTTGAAATTTACCAGTTTAAACATCTGGATGTAAAGTCGTAAGCACGTCGATTTAAATACTCAACGATAAAGCAGATAAAAAACACGCAGTTACTAGATTAGATAGTAGCTAGTAGCAACGTCAGATAAAGGACGCTGGCGAATTTAGCACTTGCATTTCATAAAATTAGATATATGATTAATTATTAATGGATATAATTGCAATATTCTTTAGATTCATGATTCTAAATATTCATGATTCGCCCACGTGTGTTAAATCTAAAAACGTTACGTCATCCTAAGCGTAAAGAGAGAAAACATACCTTTATCACTGTCACTTGCTTTCCTCTTGCGAGCGGAGAACTTCTTGGTTGACTTTTTAAACAAAAACGTACATGTAGACTTCTCCTCCTGCGCCTCCGCCATGTCTGCCGCCAGTCAATAACACACTGGTGCCAAAAGCGCCAGGCGATTACGACAGCGCCGCCTGGCGTCAGCAAACGACACGCCATCACGTTCTTCTTCGCTGCTTCGTACAGCCGTGGAAGATTATCTGTCGCTGCGGAGCTCTGCTGTCGCCTACAGGATGAGGAATGAAACGTGCCAGCGCAGCATTGTGGCGTAATACGTCGCTCGGCTCAATTACTGGTTTTTCACCAAAACGACTGTGTTGATAGCAATGGAAAAACTGCCTATTTAAAAAACTATATAATATTAAAATATGAGCTATTTCACGTTGAATTCTTTCTTTCACGTCTGCATGGTCAGATGATTATTAGTGCGCATAGAATAGGCTACTAAGGAAATATAGGACAAGGTAGCTAAATCATTTTATTTAAAAACAATTGCAATAAAATTAGCCTGCGCAATCACTTTTCAATTCCAACAAGCTACGATTAGTTAGGAAAACATAACAAAATTTGGCTTCTGCAGGTTACTATCAACCTATACCTTTGCGACTGTCATCTACACCCAAATGCAGAAAAGTCCGTGGGGCGCAACGACGAAGTTCAGCCACAGTTCAATGTGAATGAAAAACGCGGAAATGCACATTGCGTATCTGCGTAAGCATCAGTGCAATTCATTGAGTCAGTTTGATTCATTTGTGTTTTGTTATACAAAACTTAATGCAATTAAATCAAACTTTTATTGTCATTAAGTACAATATATAAAATATATTATTTCATACATATCATTATGCCAATATGACACAGATCATGTCGTTTGCCGATTGATTAAATAACAGCCATTCTGCAACTGGGGATTAACTTTGTCTCCGGACTCCACCTCCCATCCAACACCTCTCTGTTTTACCTTGTGCTCAAATAATCCGAGTTTCCGTCGCGTGACAGGGTCCGCATCCCTAAGGTGCGGTTCCAAAATCACTGAGGATCGTGCGTGACTGTAGGAAGAGTTGAAACCAGCTTCGGTGGCTAATTTTACACTCCGTGTACCTTATTTCCCCCCCACCAGAGGCATCAGTGGCATCGTCGTTCCTCCTGTCGGTAGCTGTGGTTTCATTTGAAGCGTTGCATCCGAAAGCCGCTGCAAGGGAGGAGTTGCGTGTCCTGGGATACCGGAGGCTCCCTGCCGGCACCGGATGGATTCGGGCTGTCTTCACTCAGCAATGGCTATGGGTCTGTCATCTAAAAAGGCATCTTCTCGGAGCGTTGCCGTGGAGCGCAAAAATCTCATCACAGTCTGCAGGTAATGCCCATGACGGCCGCATGCTTTCGGATAACATCGATGGCAGAAGGTCAGACATTTATTATAGTGAGGACCTACATCTGTGTTTTTAAATGATCCTACACGTCAGTTATTCCTGTGTATGCCCAGCAAGAGGGACATTTTTGGTAGCTAGCTAAGGGACTGGCTACCGAACGTCTTATGTGGTGTTGCAGAAATATGTATAACCAAGGGGTAGACGTGTTTAAATTATGTATGTTGATTTTTGCACGAAAATTGGAGAAAGGGGAAAAACACCCTCTCTGCAAAAAACATTTATTTAAAATATAGCATGTATAGGCCTAGTTAATTAGTAATGTAGGGAAACGCGTGTGACGAGCACGGTTTGTGGCTTATATTTACATAAACATTTATGTTTGGTTGCGCGATGATGAAACGCAGAAGGAATCCGCTTTGATGGTGGGTGGTGACGTGCGGTTCGCCTGCCCGCCGCGTCTTTGGACGCCTGCCCGTCCTCCCGATCTGCGCAGACCGGCTCGTCACGGCTGCTCTCCCCAGGCAGGCGTGTGCATCCGACCTATGTATCCCTTAACTAAACGGGAATGGTCCTGGTTGTACTGGTCCAGGTACAGCCGTCCTTCTGGAACAAGAACACAATCGGATCCCCTTGTTGACTGCTGCATTATTAATTTAATAGATAAATACGGTTTATTGCCCCCGAGCGGAAATTGCTTTAATTCAATAATTGCTTAATCATCGTTTAATTAGGCTAAGCAGACACCTTTAGTCATGTATACTTACATGTGTCAATATATGGTAGTCCGTTGAACAACGACACAGTACTGAATAACACATTGGTATGGCTTTATTTTTAGTGATTTCCCCCCCTCCCAGTAACAAAACAATATAGCGAAATGGAGTAGAGACGTCATCGGCTACAGGAATACAGCATCTGTCATAGCACCAGTTTGGGCAGATGTTTGACACCTTTACACTGTGCACAGTGCTCAAAGCCAAGGCGTTTATTTCATAGGGATGGGAAGAAAGTAAAACGGACTGAACAAGCAATTGTAACTTTTTAAATTCCAGTCCTCTTTGGGGATGGTGTCAAGAATCTTTGCACAGAATCTGTAGGGAGCGTTTTACTGGGAAAGACAGTGAACTAATTGTGCTCTGCTCATAGTAACGCCACTGAAGGGGACATCGTGGCTGATGTCATTTAACTCGGCGGCACTGCTCTTCAAATCTTTCTTGCAAGCAGCACTGGTCGCAAGTGTTTTTAAAAAGACATATGATTTTGATTTTATCTTTTCCGGATGCCATAACAGAGGATCGGGGAAAATACAAGTGGGCATGCCTTGATTTGTGGAGGGATTTAATGGTCTGCTCTTTCAGCGTTTCACAATGCCATTGCACAGATGAGATATCTGGCGCCACATGAGATCCTGCATTAGGCTATCTGGTCGCACACGCAAGCATAAAAATCACAGCACCTTTTCAGGAAAAGATTATAACACCATCAATCAAGTCAACTTTTTTTAGCAGCTCAAGCAGACACAGAAGATGAATCTCGGACACAACACAGACACGCGTTTAAATAACCTTATGACACGAGACTTAACAGACATTTAAAATGATTACGTTACTAAGACATGAATAACACGCTGCATATATATCCCGTTTTTTTTTTTTTTTGCTGCATTAGCAATGCTAAGCATTATCTCATTGAATGATTCTAGCAGAACAACAAATATATATTATTCAGACGTGCATGAACTGTGGGTTTCACAAACAATGGTAGCAGTCATTGGGATTCGGATGTAAAGTTACTTGTTGAACAGAAAATAATTTGCATGCTATACTCCTCATTGTGACATCTATGCACCTGAAAATAGACATTCGGTAGCAGGAGTAATTGGGCTCCTTGGCAGTGAATCTCTCTTCAGATGGACCGAGGTACTGGTGTCTCCACCAGGCGGTCCGTGCATCTCCTTTCGGGGACGAAGAGACTCGCTTCCCGGCCGAGGGCGTGGTTTTTACGGCCGTCTTCTTACGCTTTTGCCGTTTATCTAAATTAGCCGATTATTATACTTTGACCGTTGATTCCCCGTCTTGTATACAGTTCTGCCTCTGTCTATAACTGGCAGCTTCCTGGTGTATGAGATTTGCCCGATTACAGTAAATATGTGAGGGTAACAGCACAAGCTTAAGCGTCAGTAGCTAAGGATGCGAAAACGATTACTTGGTATCTAAAACCACGATGAAGACGGGGAGCAGCGTTGGACTCCAGGCACGCGGCGTTCGTTAGGTGTTAAATTCTCTACAGAGCATGACTCCCAGTGCTTCGTGTCTGAAGCATACATCAGCAGAATACAGCAGGCACCTCCCAGGCTCTGTTGGAGTAAGATGATGGCACTGACCTGAAGCACAATATTTTCCTCTGTAGTCAAAGCAAAGGATCTTGAACATTTGACCCCACACTAATCACAAATTACAGACCAGGTTTAGATGGCACCAAGATCCCTCATCCTTTTCGGCAGTTGTGTTGTCCATACTAGGTTGCATCAGTCGTTCTTACGCCCATCTGGTTGGTGGATTTAGTTAGCGTTTCGAGTTGCTGGGTTTCCCAAGTGAAAAGGTGGTCTTGTCTCTCGTGATTCTAGCTTTTCCCAAAGAGGTGGTGGTCTTGCCCCTGCTAAAGCTGGACTTCCCCATGGAGGAGGTGGTTCTGCCTCTTTTGATGGTGGTGTTTCCCATTGAGATGGTGGTCGTGTCCCTTGTCAGGGAGGATTCCCCCATCGAGATGGCGGTTTTACCCTGGCTGATGCCGGTGTTACCCATGGAGATGGCGAGCTTCCTGTAGCGTTACTCAGTTTTCTCTCAGTGTCAGCCTGCTGGGTCCTGCCACACCGCAGCCCCAGCCTGACAAAGGTCTGATCGCTGCAGAAGGGGAATCGGCGCCTTCTGTATTGTGGTTCATTTGCCGGACACTGAAACGCTCTCGCGAACAGGCCTAAGGCTAGATTCCATGTGTCCTGTAAATGGACAGAATCTGCCCACAAGTGTTACGGCATTTTGGGTGGGACAGTGGTCCAATTGTCTTGTTGCTATGGAAACAGCCTTGAATGGTTGAAGGAGACATTGTTGCACCCAAGGCGATTGGTAGTGACATCACTCAGTTTTTTTGGCACTGTTCCTGAATGTTTGCTATATTAAGAACTGGACCGAAGCAAGTGTAAGATGCTTGTTTCTCATGTCCTAATGTTACACTTTGGGATTTTGCACATAAATGGCTGTTTTTGTCCCCTCTTTTTTTAATTTTCTGGACACCTGCCAGTTGCGTTGGACAGACTGTCGTATTGTTGTTCTGTGATTTACTTATTTATTACACACGTATAAACTGTGACCTTGATGAAGATCAATGAAAACGTATCTAGAAAATGTGCAAGATTGTGAAATAAATATGAAACTGAAGAGGTCCTTGCGTTCTATACACAGATGCGTAGAGGATATATTTAAAGTATTATTGGATACTAAATGTATCTGATCTGAAATTGGAAAGTTACTACCTGTTTGGTGTCCTTCAAGAGTCTTTAATCGAGTGAATTTAATGTTTATGTATCATTCTGGGAATCTTTTGGATACCACAAAGATAATCTTGATGGCATCCACAAGGTTTTTTTTGCAACCATTTTGCGTAGGAACCATTTACTACTAATACAGTAGGGCAGTGTTTGCCAACCAGGTCCTCGGAGCTGGGAGGGATCTAAAACGTAGACTGTCTGTGGGTCCCCGAGGACCAGATTGGGAAACGTAGCAGTTGTGTAACTATCTGTAGCTCCAGTGTGTTGGTTTGGTTGTGTGGTTATGATAATATGCTCTCTACATAGTTTCTACATGCTCTATCTAAAAAGATGTGAAGTCAAGGATCGAAAAAACATTTTACTGTGAACAATAAAGGTATTGTTTTGGACTAGAGTATGTGTTGTCTACATTAAAAAAATAATATCCAATTCGAGTAGTGGGTGTACATGTGTGGGGGGGAGACAGAGAGAGTCTGTGTGCTTGCAAATTTGTCTCAGGGGGCTTCAAACTCAGTTGCAATCTCTGAAATGTGAGGAATGGATTCCATATGTTCTATAGCAGTACAGTAGAACAGTTGTCCTGCTCCTCGGGGAACACTGTTGAATGGCCAATGGAGATATTGTTGCACACAAGACAATTGATAGTGACATCACTGCGATCTATGGCATTGTTCCCCGCTGCTCTTATATGTTATGCAAGAGCAATACTTGTACAATGTTCAGCTTTTTTTTGAATGTGTCTTAGTACACGAGTCTCTGAGCTTATCTGATTTCATCTGGAGGATTGGTTTCTATTTAAAAAGCAAGGAATGGCTCCAAGACTAATTAATCCAGGCATGAACTCGTATAAAATCAAGTTTATTACAGAACCAGACTCACAACCTCCGACTGACAATACAAACCAGATTGATCAGTTAGAAAGACATGCAGACATATCACACAAGTCCTCACATCTGATTCTCGGAATGGACTTGAATAATAATAATAATAATACATAAAGCATTTTGGTTATTTAAGGAAATTACAAAATCAAGGGAAGTGTAAGGGCTAGTATGAAGGCAGTTGTACAAGTTTGTACAAAAGAACATCCCAAACCTTATTATACAGGTGACATTTGTACAATTTGTATACTGCCAGTGTCAGTTGATTTTATGTGTTACTGTATAGGAATCTTCAGTTAATATTACCAGCTCCATCCATCAGTGACTGACACTAATCCACTAGGGGGCATCAGAGTGGGGGCTGCAAACAACGCTACGCTAGTTTTGCGTTATATTTATGCTGATGTCAACACACCTCACCCGAGAAGTAGCAGAAATGTTAGAGCATCACAAGTTAGTTTGTCGAGTTAGGTATACATGCACTGGGGTCCTAAGCTACATGCATGATGACATCATCAAAATGTACTTTTGTTGCAAAGTGTGTCCATTTTAGTCCATCCATAAAATGTTCAACTTGCAATACCAGCACCATATATGTACACCGACGCTTCCTCCAGAATTGATGTCGTATTTCTGAGAATGCTTGAATGAGTTTGGTTTTGTTGCCCTTAAATTAACAACAAACGGTTTTCTGGATACTTATTTGGAACTGGCACTCTAAGATCATCGCTCTCAATGCCAGACAATGCGCATATCTCCAAAGCAATGACCCACAAGGGCAAATGTATCCTAACTAATAATGGGCCCCTGCAGAGTCAGAGGCCAACGGCTTTCTTTATAATCTGTGATTGACCATTTCTTCACTTTGGAATGGGGAATGGAAGGTCATTCTTTGAACTCTTGTGATGTTTTCAATGTCATGTTGTAAGAGGCTTTGGCTGTAAGGTTATAGCTCTTTGAGGAAAAACCACTCTTATAGTCAGCATTACTTGTCACCATGTGCAACTCCACATTTGGGTTGAATCTCAATATACGTACTTGGCTGTAATTGTGTGCTCATGTACCCATTTTGTGTCACCTTCCATTGCCAAAGACCAATTCCAATAGAACAGAAGTGCCTGCTGTACAGAGGATGGTAAAAATCCCCGGATGACGTTTTTGCCCCCCCCAAAATATCAAGATTAATTGCACCCCAAGTATGTTCTTAGAGGGCAAGTTTGCAAGACTGCTCTTGCCAAGACCACAAGTGCGGTCTTTGTGTTTTTGATACTGAGATTCACCCTGGGTCACGTGGAAGCAGGTGGAGATGCATATTTAGCTGAGTCTGACAAATGGCAAGGGTGGGTCAAGTTCATCCTGGGATATTCAAACTCCACAAAGAAGTTCAAGACCTCATTAGTTCATGACTTGAACGGTTTCTCCAAGAAATACCAGTGAAGAAAGCACTAATCCCCTTCTTTGTGTGTACCTGGCATTCTGGAACCTCATTCTGGAACCTCTTCTTTAAGGCTCTTTGAGGACCCCTACTATGCTTTTTAAGCGCCATTGAATGCTAATGTATCATCTGTTACAAGTGACTGTTCCATGGCGGTTCAATGGCTGTGATTTATTTCCTAAATAATGGCTGAATCCCCAGGAGTTGTCTCTAAGACCAACTCGGCAGCGTCTTTGTGTTGGCAAGTGCTATAAAGGGTCCTCCCATAGGCTGTCTCTTGGGAGCAGCCTTGGAGTGTTTGTCTCCCTTTGGGAATCAGAGCATTGAATCTATAAGGAAAATCACCCTGACAAGGGTCATCTATACAAGGTTTCATTACATCCTGTGAACAGAAAATAAGGAGATTTGTAATAGGGTTTTCAACACCCTAACAAATAATAAAGCTTTGACATGATCCAGGGCCACATTTTGCACTCAGTCCTATTTTTGGGCTTTTAACACAAAGTATTTGCAAACCTGATAAAGAACTTTGTGGACAATGGAATTGCTCATTTTTATCTGAATCGGAGGGCAGGGCATATCCTAGAATCCCGTACTGCTGTTACTGACAGAACTATGACTCAGGTTTCACAATAGATCACCAGAGCAGATGGATCCATTAGTCTTCATCCTGACCTCATTATCTCCATAAATAGGGAATATCTGACTGCTACAGAGTTACATTCTACCTGAACAGCAGTTGAGATGTTGAAAGGCGGGCTAGTGAATAAGGCATACATTGTGCAGGAAAACGTGCATTTTCTGCCAGCATTGTTCATGGGGCCATATATTATTATTATATGTATTTTTTCAGGTGTTTTAAGGTACTATCAAATCCGATAACAACTAACCTGTTGCAGATTTCAATTTCTGGCAGATTAAAGACTTCACTGATTCACTAAACCTGGCCTGTCCAACCAGGCTACTCTCAGACCTGTTTATGTCAGTTTTATCTCTGTTAATTTGGATCACCTACTACGTTTCTTAAATACTTAAATACAACATTACCGAATCTTTCGATCGACATCCTGTGAAACCTTGTCCCTAAATCACATGAGCAACCCAAGTCTGGTTTGCGTCTTTAGTAACTCCGTCTATAAACTATAAACACCTATAAACTCTCTGGCCCTCCTGTTACTCCATCCTCCTCCGTCACAAACGTACATTATCACAAAAACACTGCGTCACTTTATACTCCAGGGGAAACCTACTGAGAATGTGCATCCTCCCAGAAAGCTTTTTCTTCCCCATGTGATCCGGGATTATGCCTCCTTGGTCCTCTGTGATGTCCGACTGTCTCGGGGTGTGAGTGCTGTCCACCCTAACTGTAAGTTCTGGTCTTTATCTTGTCCTGAGTCCATCTCTCTGGCGACGCCCTGTGGGTCGTGTCGGAGAAACATCTTGTTTATCTGCCCATAGTTATAATGGCGACTCTCCAGCAAAAAAAAAAAAAAAGAGAACAGTACATCTGTTGCTAGTAGGGTGGACTTCGGTACAGGGGCAGTAACTCTGCTGTCGTGTTTTGGTAACCAGCCAACAGCCGTAGACAACATGGACAAACCCAGCTGATCCCACTGACTGTGCAAGCTGTACGGAGAGAAGCTGTGTGGAGAGAAGTTGGGAAATTCGATGAGTATGTATTTCTCCAGTATTCTAATACTGCCTACTCCTGTGCCTCGGAGTTCAGTGGGAGCTCAGCCTAGCTGCACTTATGCTTTGGAAATTCCTTGACAGTTTGTAATGCTAAAGCTATTTGCCTCACTCTTACATTGCTTTGATTCAGAGTCTGCGTCTGACAAATAAATATAAATGCATTTCTCTGCCTTGTCACTTTGTTCAAAACATTTTCAGGCCAAAATTTGTGCCTGGAGGTCCTCTGCAGAGTGTGCAGATATATACTGATATTGGCTTTTAAGGCACCAAAGAAAGACTAATTAAATTTTTTTTAGTTGTTACCCAAAGAAATGAAAGTTTAATTATACTCTTATTACTGCATCAAGGGCGCGCAACAATTTTTCACGGTGATTGTACCAAGAGCATCCCGATCCAGCACCAAAGATGAGCTTACACACTGAGCATTACCCTGGCCATCAGTAAAGAAGCGTTATCATTTTGGATCAAACAGGACAACACTTTTCCTTTCGGAAATGAAATATTAACAGGTACGCAGATGCTGCCTAATATAGAGAACTGCACAATTTGCCTACTTAAAACTGCTGCTAATTTGCATATATTCGCAGCCGCAATGATTAGCGCACCAGACACATTTGTAAGAGATGAGAAGTACGTTTGCTATTAAATCTCACCACATAATTGCAGGTGTGAGAAAAGACTGCATTCCCATTGGCATTTGGCGTGTGCTAGCAGTGTGTACCGATGCTCATTTTATTAATTTCGTCACAAATAAGGCTTCGGCACTTTTTCCTCATATGCGATTCCTCATATGCGAACAGAAGTCAAGAAAAACAAGATTGTGTCACCAACCTGTTGCTTGGTGTATTATATAGCGAGCAGAGGGTCCAATCAGCCAATCAGACCCCTTCTTAAATTATAAATGAAACTCCCAGTATATGCGCCATTGAGTGTTACTGCCTCTGGTGATGATGTTTATGCCGACCGAGATGGTGGTCGTTCCCCTTATGATGGTGATGTTGCGCACCGATACCGCGATCTTTCCTCTTCCGACTGTGCTTTTGCTCAGTACAAGAGAAGTATTGGCCCTGCTGATGGTGGTTTTGCTCATAGAGAAAGAGGTCTTGCCCCTGTTTACTACAGTTTTTTTCCTTAAAACACTGGACTTGCCCCTTGTGAAGGTCGTTTTGCTTCTCAGGATGGTATCCTTGCCCCGGGTGAATGATGTCCTGCTCCTCTGTAGGGTAGTCTTGCCACTGGGGATGGAGGTTTTGCTCTTCTCCTGGGACTTCTTGCCCCTTGGAGTGGAGGTCTGATCCATCTAGGCGGTGGTCCTGCGCTTGAAGATGGAAGCTTTGCCCGGAGAAGATTTGCCCCTACGGAACGTATTTTTGCCAAATGAAATGGTAGTCGTTCCTCTCTTGATGGTTGACGTGCCCATGGAGAAGGTCGTCTTTCCTCTTTTGATGGAGGTGCTACCTAGGTTGATGGCGGTCTTTCCCTCAGTGATGCTGGTATTGCCCATCGCGCAGGGGGGGGAAATAGCCCTTCACATCACTTGAGGTGTCCCGTACAGAGCATCACCTGCAGCCGGATCCCCTGCTCTGCAGCCCTGCAGCCGCAACCTGAAGTAAATCAGATCGGCAGGCAAAGAGTGTGCGGCCCGTCTGCTGTTTTGCCGCATTTGTTGAGCAGCGAGACGTGATCCCGTAAATGCTTGGGATAGTTTCATGTGACCTAGAGTGGGCACAGAAACCCTTGGGGTTTTGTCGCCTACCGGATCGCACAGTGGGCCGATTGTCTTGTTGCCAAGGCAACAGCATTGGAGGGCTAAAGGCGACATTGTTGGACACAAGACCATTGTAGGCGACATCAGTTTGCCCCGTGGTGCTACTCCCGAATCTCCCTGTCTGAACTTGGAATTCCAGTCGCTACTTATTTAGGGGATTGTTTATGTCTGTATTTATTTGCATATTTACCTTCCTCGTGGAGACTGGGGTAGGGGTCTCGGAAAGGCTGCCCCCTGCAGGATTGTTACAGAAGGTGCCAAAGTTGAGATGGCATGGTGATTCAGTGGTCACTTCTGTGGCTTCCCACCTCCAGGGCTGCGGGTTTGATTCCTCTCCCTGGATGTCTATGTATGGTGATTGCATGTTCTCCTAGTGTCTTGCCCTGCTTTCTGCTGCTCTGGACAGGAGGCCAGTCTCTACCGGGTGCCCTATGCATTCTGGGATTGCTTTCTAGCTCACTGACACACTGTACTAATAACTAGATAAAATATAGTAATATTGAATAATAAAAGTCTTTTTTACCCCATATAGCATATTGGCGAACCTAAAACTAAAAACTACAATACTTAAACAATGGCTTTTTGAAACAGTGGCATTTACTGATATTATAAAGTTAAACTTATAACTCCATGATCTTATGTGTCTTCAAATTTAAGCAAATATATTGCATCCATGTGACACAGTCTCATGCTACAAAAATAAAACCACTTGTTAAGTCAACAGGGGTAGGGTCAATGCTATGCTGGACTGTCTGCTTCATCAATGACGTACTCGATAATGAGATGGTTTCCATGTGTTTAACAGCGTATTGCATTTGGATGTGTCCTTCAGAGCATGGTGCCTACCTCTTTGCCCAACAGGTTCTCTGTGAAGACTTTGCTGGAGAAGTACTCAGCCGAGCCCATCGATGACTCTTCAGAAGAGTTTGTCAACTTTGCCGCCATCTTGGAGCATATTCTCAGTCACCGCTTCAAAGGCAGCACAGCAGGTAATGTCATACCTGCACAGGTGTGCGGGTTGCGTGGGGGAATGTTTGCAATTTTGACCTACAGGAGAATCAGGGAAGTCCATTATTGGAGATGATAATGTTGTACATTTTTTGACCTATCACATAAAAGTTTATTGGGTATTTTTAGGTTGTATATTTGCATTTACATGGCAAAGGACTGATTTTGAGACGTGGACTTTGAAATTCCACCAAGTTACACGTTATCCAGAGTGTCATGCGTTTCCAGTGTTTGCACAGTCGTGTTATTGTGGGCCAGGTCCGGGCAGCTGGTTCAGCCATGACGGGCAGCGCGGTTTCTGGGACTATATCCGCCTGGCGTGCACCAAGGTCCAGAACAACTGCATCGCGAGCATCGAGAACATCGAGAACATCAGCACTTCACGAGCGAAGGCAAGGGTGGCCCTAGCTTGGGGGGGGGGGGGTG
>JABFEA020000048.1:14443047-14453533 GCA_019775915.2 Cyphomyrus plagiostoma | reverse complement strand
GTCTCCCTCCTGCGCATGCCTGTGCCGTCTCCCTCCTGCGCATGCCTGTGCCGTCTCCCTCCTGCGCATGCCTGTGCCGTCTCCCTCCTGCGCATGCCTGTGCAGTCTCCCTCCTGCGCATGCCTGTGCCGTCTCCCTCCTGCGCATGCCTGTGCCGTACTACATAACATGCCTTGTTTCTTGCTGCATCTGACTATGTCGAATTATAGGACTTCCCCAATCCTGTACAAAAGTCTAAGGCAGTCAAAGATATTGTTTAAGTGTATATTTGCTCAGGAGAAAACAAGCAATTTAACATTAGAACATAATTAAGACTGCAAATTAAGACAGGCACAATAGAAATTAAAAAGAATTTCTTCTGTGCTTCAAAAACTTCCTGATATCTTGCTGGACGGCTAGATGAACGCTGCTTCAGTTCCCAAATCTCTCCTCAGGGGCACCTCAGCCATTCCATGTATTTATTACATTTCACCATCAGCTCAGTTAATTAATCAACTTAATTTAACTTTAAATTTATATAACTCAATGAGGTATTGGTTAACCAATCAGTGTGTGCCAATGGTACTAACCTATCACTAGTGCTTTATGAGCGATTTTTCACGGCTGAGCTGATACACTTTGACAGACATCAAGTAATAATGAAGATCATTTAAACATTGTTTCCTTTGACTGCCTGAGTCTTTTGTGCAGTATCTTTTACATGCTTCTGTTTGATGTCCACATCTGAACGTGTCATATTTAGATGTCCCGCATACTGATATTCTGTTTATCACCGCTTCTTGCGTTTGCGACCAGCAAAATCGAAAAATTTCACCTCGGCGTACGACTCGCGGACGACAGGGGTTGGAGGCGACGACGGGACTGACTGCAAGTTTGACCTTCACAGAGCTACCTGGAGGAGCTGGTGCGTTTGCGGGAGACGCAGCTGAAGAACCTGGAGACAGAGAACAAGCGGCTGGGGGCGAGGCTGGATGAGCTGCTGCAGCAGAGCCAGCAGGAGAAGAAGGAACTGGAAGACATTGTATTGGAACTGCAGGCACAGCTGTGAGTTGGGGTTACCCAGAATGCATTGCGAAGGGCACACCCACTTCCTCGTTATGAAAAACATAAATATTCCCTTAATATAGTGGCTTTTTTATAAACACGCAAAGATTAATAAGCCTGCCCCTGTACCCTAATGCACGTTCCTGCCCACACATATGGACGCAGACCTGCATAGACATTAAAACGCAAACAATAGCACTAGTAACAGGCTCTGCCGCCCACGTGCTCATACTTGCATATGAGAGCATGCTGCCCCCCTCGTGCCGTAGTGGCCGCTAACCGCGTGCTTTGTGCTCGCCACAGGGCAGCGCTGATCCCCTGCGACTCCAGCCATCTGGCCAAGGAGCTGCCTCTTTCGCTGGTCAACCAGTGGCATCGACTTCAGAGCCAAAACAATCAGGAGAATGTGAAGCTCTTTCGCAGGTGTGCCTTCAGGCCGAAGATGCTATCTGTGCATAACCTTGGGCTGGGGGGCTGGGGCTCAAAATTGTGCAAGTTGGTAATAAAATTGAATAGTAGCGTATTAATTGACCATAAGTTAATTGATTAATTAATTTAATTGAGTGCAGATATTAAGACCAGGGTAACCATTGGATTAGTTCTGTGGTTCTCAACCCAGTCCGCAGGGACCCCCCAAGGCAGTCTACATTTTGCTCTCTCCCTGTTCCCAGCCAATCAAGAACACTGAATACCTGGTACTGGTGTGTGTTGATTGGCTGGGAGCTAGGAGAGACCAAAAATGCAAACTGTGTGGAGTGGGGTCCCCAAGGACTGGACTTAGAAAGACTGGATTAGTGATACCAACAGAAAAGGCAGAACATGCCATCTGTAAATTTTGAGAGAAGCTCCAAATTTAGTTTTTTTTGGTGATGTTTTTTGCTAGTAGCACTTGCTGGTGGCACATGTTTGGGGCTGATAGCCACCTGGCCTGCTGGGGAAACAGGCTGAGCCTGTCGGTCTGTGCTGCTCTGTCTTCTGCAGGAGGAGCTTCCACAGTCTGGACCAGCTGTCCACCGAGACAAGCCTGAATTCTGATTCCCAGAAGACTGATGGGCCTCAGAATGGTGATGTGTGGTGCTCAGCAGGTACTGACACACACACACACACACACACACACACACTCTCACAGAAATTAGTAATTATATTTCTCCATTCATTTCCATGGGGAAAACTCTAATCCCAACATGACAACCTTAACCCCTACCCAGCCCTAACCTGAACCATAAGTAACCAATCTAAATACTTTTGGCATTTTTACTTTTTTATTACATTCACAGATCTCTGTGGGGACCTGAAAAAAAGGTCCCCACAATATCAAAATAACAGGTTTTTATTACTTTTGGTCCCCCACAGTGTGATATAAACCTAACCCACACCCATGCACAGACACACACACGCACAGGCACACACAGCACTGGCTCGACTCAAAAGTACACATTCTTGATGAAAGTCACAATTTCCTTATGGTAGGATTCGCCAGAATTGCAAAGGAAATGTAATGCAGTAATTCACTATAAATGCTTCCTACTTTCACATGTCGTAGAAGCTGGGCATCACAAGGACATAACCGCGCCGAAACACTTAGTGGTGTGTGAGAGCTGAGCGTCTCTGTATCACTTCAGTTTCCCATTTCCAGCCCTGGGACCTTGGGGGCTGCACTGTTGATTTGTGCTGGACCTGTTGTAAAACCATTGTGTTCCTCCGCATCGCAGGCCTCGGAGTTGAGTGAAAAATGCCCTGCACTGCAGCATTTGCTCGTGTTCCCTTTCTCCCAGGCAAAGACTACACACCCTCTATGCTTGGCCTGTGTGGGTCTTTGGCTTCCCTTCCCAGCTGCAAGTCCCTCGCAAGCCTCAAGTCCAGTGAATGCCTGGTGAACATCAGCACAGAGGACAGCCCTGCTCTCTCTCCCAGCTAGGGGGCGCCAAATCGCACACTTTACCACAGTCAGGCCTGAATGTGTCGAGGACTTGGGGGTGCGACATTATTGAATGAAAGTCCCACTCCCCCTTTCCCCCCACTGTCTGAACATTTTGTCTTCTAATGGTCCCAAGCACCAGAGACTATCTTGTACTGAAAAGAAAATGAAAGGGCAGACAGATGTTGCAGGACAAATAATCTCCCATTTCCTGTTTAGCCCTCTCCCTATGCGATGACATCATCTGACCCAGTACACAGTAGTGTCATAGTACCATATTAAACTCTCCCACACCAACATACATTCATAATCTTAAGGGGCGGTTTTCAAAATGCGATACTATGAACCTACTATATCTAATCTCAATATGTGTCTAGTGGCCATTATCTTTTCATGTCACATTGTATTCCAAATAACATGGACTTGGTTATTTTTTTTGCCAGATATTTGGCAGCCAGTTTCAGCATCAGCTTGGTGTTACTCTGACTGAGTGATCGACGAAATTATAACCATTGATTATTTGACTGCATGTCTTATATTTCCCTTCATACTGGAACATTGACGTGTTTCATCATGGTCATATCCTGTTATTAATATATAAATATGCAGATGTCGCCATGGATGTGTATATGAACACCTGCAGCTTCCAGTTCTGTGTAATGATCTTATTTTATTATTTATGTTGTTTAGTTCATACATATGTTTTTTTTCTTAGTTATGGTGTATTTATTCCTGGAGAACGGGGTGTCTCTGTCGTTCTGAATGAATAATGCTCCCTTTTCATTGCCACAATGTTGCGCCTGCATTCACAATGTAAAATAAAGTAACGAACAGCATTGGTAAGTTAAAGTTCACTTCAAGTTTAACTCCAGTCAATTTAAAAATACGCCACTGTCAAAATGCACTTGTGTGATTTGTGCAAAATATAGATCGTAAAATTTCCTCCTGTGTTATGCCTCAGATTAAGATTGTTCCTTTGGGCGTCACTACATCACAGGATTAATAGTTGCAGTTTTCCATGGTCTTCACCATCCTGCAAGTCAGAAGGTGACCTTCTCTGTCAGTGAGGCTGTAACTCCTCCATCACATTTCGTCAGCTGGGTTTTGTTTGGTGTTATAAACAAAGACATGAATGGCACATAATATGGGATTTAAATGAATTTGACAGCCGTATATTTGACTATTTTATCTTAAATGCAGTAGCGACTGATTTTAATTTTGGATATACTGCCCCCTAGTGACATTCTTACTAAACATACGGTGACCTGAATTTATGTCTGCTCCTAATGGGGTTTAGGTTTTCTGTGCGGGTTTGTGTGGGTGTTTCTCAGACCACACATTACTTTTAAGGCCGGGTATGTTTTTCAGAAGTGCTTTCTGTTAGCAGAATGCTGAGTGCCATTGTTTGCACCACACAGGATGCCCATATTAAAGCAAATAACTGCATGGTCTAGGTCACAGCTACAGTCCAAGACGTCCTGAGAAACGTACTTGACTAAAATCTTCATTTAATAACTGTAGCTATCGAAAACAGGGAGCTGCGCAATAAAGATTTTGGAAGGTTTAATAGAACCTTTCTGGAATTTAATTGCCCATACATCTAAAGTTCGAGTTCATCTGAGAAAGTAAAACTACTGAGGCAGTAAAAATTATCCTCGCGGCAATATAGACGACAACTTTTAAGGGAGAAACTGGTAACTCTTGAGTATTTACGTAGCTGATTGCTGTATCAGCAAATGTATTTCACGTCTCGTTCTTTTACTGTAGCAGTCCGTGTTGAGCACTCTGCTCATCGATGCAGCAGCACCCCAACCCCTGAACTCGAAGCTGAAACTGGTGATTTCGGGGTGCACTGAAATTTATGCAGGCTCAGACACATATGCAGATTACATACGTGGGTTCCGCGAAATGGGGAAAGAAACCTGCCTATGCATAAATCACCTCGCATCTCAAAGCCACCGCGTCAGTACGTGGGTTTGCCTTCAGCTGTGCATCGCGTCGCGTCCGGCCGTGCCCCGCCACGCATCTGTCCCGCACTCCAGCGATAATCCGATTACCGAAACGCGCTGCATTCCGTGTAGATACAAATGCACATACAAAACTGAACTAGCGATAGGTCTTCTCTTTTTAAAAATTGCATATTCGACATCTTGTAATAAACTAACATTTCTATAGCGCTCATTTTATCAGACCATTATTATGATATTTTCAAAATAAAGATGTAATTTTTTCTAAAAGTCTCATACGCCGATCACCAGGGCTATCGTCCTTCATAAAAGCTGTCTTCTCAGGGTGCTGCGTTACATTCCTTTTACCAAATGATTTATGTATGACGCACCAGGTGAATTTATAGATAAGAATAACAAATGATGGTCCGAAACGGAGATAAATCTATAATATACTGCAATTGAGCTATTGAGTCCCTGTACACGTATATTAATCGTCTGATTTTTAAAAAAGTTAAAAACATAATATGAATATTGAACAAGTAATAGTTCTGTTCTATATAACAAATCCCCTTAAAACAGTGTCATAACCTTAAAAAAGCCATCCGCATTCAGTTGTTTTACAAAACCCGATCATTTGCATATATGTGTATGTTCATCAGTTAAAAGCTGACAAGTAATTTAAAAATCATCCCACGCCTAAAAAATAAAAAAAAAAACTTAACCGTGCAGCAGCCCGTCCGAAGTAAACACAGAGATTGCGAACAAAGTTGGAGGGGCGTGTCTGAATGTGGGGGTGGTCCTCTGTGAGATTGATTGAGCTTGGACGAATGGAGTTGAAGTAGTACTTATGATTGACCAATAAAATCGTGGATTTCATTTTGCCCCGCCCCTTTCAAGTAAAGGAGACGGCGGCGGCATGCCGCTGTTGTCAGTTTTCTGCAGAGCGATACCAGGCTTTGGGGTGCAAAGCGAAAAGGAGATTATAAGTTTGTAGGACAGCAGTTAGGAAGTGGTATTATTGTCTCACCGTTACTACACTGGCTGCATGATGTAGGAGGAACGAGCCCTGACCCATTTTAACACTAATCCGGACATTTATTTTCCGGAACAAAACATCTTAAAACCGTAGTTCTCGCCACAAAAGAAACCGGCTAGTTAGCATAGCTTCTATTTACTGCTAATGTGGAAAATACGGTTGTTATTGGTGCAGGAAACTTAATGCACGTACCTAACAAAGTGCATTTTGGGTGGTTGACACAGGAAGACGTATAATATATTTAAATCCCATGCAGTCATTTTATTTTTTTAAAACTTGTGAGCCTGCTGTGGAATAGGTTGTTTGCAGACACCTCTACCAAGGATGTCGTGCCGAGCTGGGATGGTCCGGGGCGGCAGCTCGGCTCTGCAGCCGCTGAGAGCCACCGTGCACTTCCAGCTTCGGAGCGGGACGCAGCTGCGCATCCGAGATGCCGGGGCAGGTAAAATGTCAAAAGGCTGGGGGAGCCCAGGAAACAGTAACTTGCAAGACCAGCAAAGGAGGAGTCTCACATAAAAAAGGAGCATTTGAAAGTTTTTATGTCAACTATTTGTACGTTAATTCGTGTAGGCATCTGTATATGAGATGCCTTCACAAGGGGTTACCACGCAGGTACAATGACATGAAGTGATGATCTGATAAGAAAATGATCTCGACACTAATCCGTTTGCACAGCATGCGGCTCGCGCAGCTTTGTAAGGCTGCTTATCATTCTTTCACGTATTTGTTGATGCGGTGCCACAAAACTAGCGCACGGAGCATCATGCCATTAATTAACCCGTAAATTGTGAGGGCAACTTGGGCTGCAGATCCATCATCTGCGAAATAATGCCACTGGTTGAAGCTTTAGTATAAGGTCTTACAGCCGTCATTCATTCGTGTAAATTATTATTTTTTAGGGGGAGGGGGTTATTCAGAGAAAAATGAAAGAAGTGTTTATTTCCTTGTGGTTTCCTCGGTGACTTTTTCTAGATGAAGAAGATGAAAACAGGCGTTTTAACTAGTTTTTGGATATTTGACTGCCGGAGTACAAGTTGTTATACACGTTCATCCAAGTCCTGCCTAATCTGTTGAGGAACCGAGTCCAAAAAATAGGCTTTGTTTCTATGACCTTCTGCTTTAGCTGACGCGTCCTTTCTGTACATGCGCTGAAGCGATGGCCGGCTCGCTCACTTGTGTAACATGAGGAATCCGGCGGGCCACCCGCTGGCTGTCGGCCCGTCACCTGTTGTCGCGATGGCCACCTAAGGAAGGTGGTACGGTAAAAAAACAGTCACATCTGCACCTCTAGCTGCCTGCATCTGTACCCCTTGCCAGTTAAATTCCCACGGGGCAGCGAATATTTTTTTCCTCCTCATTGTTTTTCTCCAAACAGCCGGTGATTATTAGCGGTTACGCATGTTACGGTTATTACAAATGGAATATATCAGCATGTTTGAACCGTGATCTTGTTCTGGTTAGTATTTTCACCCTATAGTAATGTCTCAACCTGATCTTTACATGTTTACCTCGGAAACTCTTAATTGTGTCAGATTACCTTGAGTAATTGGTTCTGTTTTTCCGTTATTATTTTTAAGCTGAGAAGACCAAGTCACGCCCGCCAAAGCCCTGCATTCGACGGACCCTGTCCCTTGACACCCTGATTATGCCCTACCTTCAGGGCCATTGGCCAAAGGAGCCCGACTGCAGCAGCTCCTGTGTGAATGACAAGGCCACGCAGGTGAGAGCTGACGTACCCTCTTGCATGTCCCACGGGTTGGCATTGGCCTGCTTTCCATATCTGTCTCAAAGTATGGACACAACACATCGAGCTGTAAATGATCAGACTGGCCCTTCAGAGGTGAAGTCGGAGATTATACTGTGGAATGAAAACTTGTTGTGACCCGCAGGTGGCGTAGTGGTTAGGTACATGGGTTTGAAGGTGAAGGTTGCAGGTTTAAGTTCTTCCAAAGATCCAGCTGGTCAACCCCTGAGCGAGGTAGAGAATCAAACACATTCCAGTAAAATCCAGCTGTATGGCTGAATAAATGTTGCAGGTTGTTTTGGGTAAAATCATTGGCTAAACTAGTGTGTAAACAACTTCTAACTCAAATTCTTTTACTACTTACAAACCTATAAAACTTGGTGCCCTTTTGAGAGAGAAATTATGCTGCAACTTTTCCTAACGTCTCCCTGAGAAAGGTAAAAATAAAAAAGATTCTAAACTCATTTTAGATTTCTGTTCGTATATTCTGCTCAAAATGTTTTTAAATTTCAGGATGGTATGTGGAAGTGATTTTTTTGCTTCTTTTTTTTTTCCTCTTTTTTTTAAAGCTTGTTTGTGTGAGTCTTGTAATTACTCAGATATCTTTTAGGCTCTGGCTGAGGGCCATGGCCAATTGTGCCGCTAGCTTGCTGTATATATTACCCATCCACCCTGCTGCACACATTCAGTTCCACCCCCTGCCAAGCCAGACAGATTTCTCAGTGAACAATCTGCAACCTGCTATGCATGGCGGCCACTAGGTGTCGCTGTTTATCCCATTCCATTCATTGTACTGACCTACATCAACTGTATGTAACACACCCCCCTCCTGCTCCCTCCCAAGTTTGCTAAGGCTCGTATCAGACTCTGAAACATTAGGAGCTGTCATCCAGAACTTTCCACCCTTGTGCTGTAGTGCAGTGAGTCTTTTTATAGCGCCTGTCCTGTGATGGGCTGGTCGCCACAGGCAGGGACTGTCTGTGTGGCTAGGGCGTGAACCACGTGTCCTAGAAACGCATCCTCTGGGTAGAGAAGGTGGTTGGGCTGTTTGTTGTCCCCACCCAAGTCCAGTGCTAATCTGTCTTCAACGGCGCTTCACCAGGACGATACAGGCAGTGAGTTTATTTTTTTTTTTAGGGGTGCTAGTTTGTGACCGGGGAGAGAACTGTGGATGGAGGTGAGTTTTTGGGGTATTTCATGGGTGGTGTCTGGAATTACATTTGCTACGGGGTGGGGCAGCGGGGAGTGAACATGAGCCGTTTGAGGACTGTGCGAGCGTAGGACCTTCAGGCAGTGAAGGTGAGTCCCGGGTGCTGGGCGACACCCTGATGACGCCGGAGGGAGGATGTTGTTCCCATGACTACACGCCCAACGCTATTCGGTGATTTCCATGGCGCCGCCGCCTTGCTAACGCCCGCCCCTGACTGCCGGCAAGCATCACTCGGTTCATCGGCTCGTCAGTTTCCGTTGGAGACTGGAAGCCAAGCTGAGTAACAGGTGGATCGTTTGCATAACAGAACCTCTTCAGATGCATAATACGGCCGCAGTGACGCCCATCTGAATTGAGGCTGACCACCTGGGGGGGTCTTTTCGCTTAGGCCACCATGCTTACTTTTTTTTTTCCTTCATTTAGAAACACTCCAAGATCTACAGTCACTAGTTTTGCTGTGGAGCTCCAGTGTGTAGAAGCTCTTGTTGGTGTCAGCATTCTTTATGGAAATATTTCGTATGAAGCAATTCATTACCTCACCGTGTCCCTTTATATCTGATGCCACCACAGGATTAGTTTCGGAACATTTTCAGTGCTTGTGAGCTGCCTGCGATTGGCTGGATCTTGTGTTGTAGCTTTCTGTGATTGGCTAGATCTTATGAGGTGGCTTCCTGTGATTGGCTGGATCTTGTGGTCGTCACGCCCCAAGCTTTCTGACTGGGTGGTCTCCCGGTTGCAGACGCCCAGCTCCTGGTCGGAGGAATGCCGGGGCCGGAGAGGAGGTGGGGGCCACAAGCGCTCTGCGTCGTGGGGCAGTGCAGAGCACCTCAGGGAGGTATGCACCTGCTGCGCCACAGGAAGGTGTTGTTGTAACACTCCTTAACCCCACCCCAAGAAGAGGTGACCGATACTCTTCCGCCCCCCATTACAGATTTCAAACCTCAAACACCAGCTGCAGAAGCGGCCCAAGCGTGCCTCCAGGGGGGGTCCTGATAGGGATCACCACCAGCTGCACTCTGCCAGGGGCCCTGTACCAGGGGCCACACAGGTACTTCTCTTTTTTTTTTGGGGGGGGGGGGGCTTCACCTGGATATTGTCAGGGCTAAGAAAAGCAGTGCTTATTCATCTAGGGCTGAATTTATGAACAAGAGGCAGGTTGTTTGATTGTGTATGGATGGGGGGTTGTTCTGAACAACTCCTGGGCACAGCCAGTTTCCGCAGACACACCAGTAATTAAAACCAGTCAATCTGTGTAGTAGCTCAACAGTCTCGGTGCCTGACCTGCAGCTCCTCCACAGATTTCCCCCCACCTACCCCTCAGCCGGATCACCCCCCGCCTCCGCCACAGCGTCGAGGGTCTCAACCTGGAGCTGGAGGGGGTCTTTGTGTCAGAGGAACCCGAAGATCAGCGCTCTGTAGGTTTTACACCCACCAGCTCCCTCCCTACGGGCAGTGGGTTTGGAATCTCTGCACATGTCATGTGACTGGGGGGGCCCCCCCCCCCCCCCCCCCCCACAAGGAAAGCCAGAGTCCAAGAGAGACGGACACTGAATTATTAACACTAATAATTAGCTAATGCTGCAGG
>JABFEA020000048.1:14431810-14442554 GCA_019775915.2 Cyphomyrus plagiostoma | reverse complement strand
ATATCTGACAAAAGCGGTGAACAAAGATGGTGATTTCTGTGTCAGCATAAGAGGAAATACAAGAAAACAAAAAAGGGTGCCCATCACCTTCGCCACCCCCGGTGGGCCCGGGCTCGCCCCCCTTCCTTCATCCCAAAAAGACCTATGCGTTCCAGAGGGAGCCACCCGAGGGCTGTGAGAGAGTGCGGGTGTGCGAGGAGGCCCCGTAAGTCAGTCCTTGTTCAGAGTCACACGTGCCTGGACATGATAGCTGGCTGCACAAAGCACACTGATATCAATGTTGCATAAGGCTGCCCCCTAGTGGTACTCTCAACATCTGCATGCGCATCAGTGCTGTAATCAACAGTGTGGAGGATGAGACAGCCAGGGACAGTAAAGTCTTCCCAGGAAGATATTATGTCAGAAAAGCGTTAGAATTAGACTTCCTGTCCTCCATTTTTGGGGTAATTTTCCAAAATTTACAGATTTTAGAATTTAATGCCGTCTCCCTTAAATCGTCAGAGCTGTAAAACACGCTGATGAACACAAAGCCTGTCCCTAAAGAAGCCTGGCTCATTTGCTTACACATCTCAGTTTCAGGAGGATTTGAGAGTGTGGTCAGTTAGGGGGACTTCTGCGAATTCCACCCCAATATTCAGAAGTACCAAAATAACCCAGCTAGTTTGGTAGTTTAGGTACTGGAACATTTGGTACTGGAAGTCAATGGAAAAGGGAAAGTACCAAAAGTATGGAGCCTTGTGCAATGGAAACATGCCCTTTAAGCTTGTGATTAGGCTTAGCCTTAGGGTTGTCTGTCATCCTCCTGAAATGGGGAATTGGAGGAGGATATATAAGCCCAGCTAGATGGGGTCTTTCTGGGAGGCTTTTTCTGGCCATCCAGTTTTTGGGATTGCACACCTCTTGTTCTCCTGCTTAGTCATTTTCTCCTCCACTTGCTTCCCATCAGGTCTCCAGCTGTTGCCCAGCTCTTCCTTCACTCGTGTCCCGACCCCAACAAGGTGAACTTCACGCCCCATACGGGCTCGGCATTTTGCCGCGTCAGCCTACTGAAGCCCCTGCTGCCCTCTGTGGACCTCCTGTTCCGTGGCCTGTCCGTATCCCCCGTCGTGAGCCGGGCCCCAGCCGACCCCGGGGTGGCCGGAAGCGTGGGCACCTTCCCCGACCCTGCTTGCCCCACTGCCGTGTGACCAGGAGAAGCCCCCCTCCCTCCCCCCCCCACCCCTGGAGGGAGTATCCAATGAATGTGTTCATGGGAATGCAGCCAGCAAGAGGCCAGCAGCATTGGATCAGCACAGTGCGATGCCTGGAAGAGCCGAAGGTCAGCTTGAGATCGGCTCCTGCAGATGCATCATGGAAAAAAGTAACAAGACTCAGTTACAACATAACTGTTGCTGTGCCAGGTTCTGAAGCAGTCCACCATGCCTTCTGCGTGCTAAAGGTGCTCAACAGCTTACGGTACCATATCATATCAAATCAACAGCAGAGAATGTATCCCGTTTCTGATACACATGTGTCTTAATTGGTGGCTTGGCGAGAAATGAGAGTTCTCCTTTTGTTTGTCCGTTGTTTTTCGGAAATGTGTGCTTTGTTTACGGTGGAGGATCTTCACTTCCTGGAATTTTCATTTCAGTCTGTTCCTGGCTGGTTACTCAAATCTATCCCCTGTAGAGCTGCCTCTAAAGTGGGAATATTTCTTGCTTGTAAGACCCAGTTGCCTTACACTACTATATAAGTGAATATGCGTAGTAGGGAGGGATGGAGGACGTTCCTAGCTGCATCTTTGTACTGCATTTACAGGCTCCTACGTAGGACTGAATGTGTCCTTCAGAAGAAACTCTTGCCTGAAGGTATGTGGATGAGATGCTGGATTACCTCTGGCTCCCTGACCCCTCACTGCTGGTCCCCAGACAGTGTGTTTGCTGGTCGGCCTGCTGGTGGATTTTTTTTCTAGATGATAAAAAAAACTTTCCTGTGTTGAACTTCTGATGGTTGACAGGTCACAGTTATGTCACATGTGATGGTTGGGCAAAATATTTAATATAGCAGGTGCTTTTCTGTTTAGTTGGATGTATATTGCCTAATCACATTTGATCAGTAACTGATTTAACTGAAGATGGAATTTGTCGTAATCTGGAGGTTAAACATTGACTGAATGTCATGTCATCTGATAGAGAAGTGACATGACTAGTGCAAACACTTAAGTGTCATGAAGCTTATAGTTATTTTTTTTCTTTAACCTGTTCAACCAGCCCCCCATCTTAACCCACAGAAATTGACTTATGTGTGCTTTCTTCCATTTTGGAATTCTGAATACTCTTTGTGTGTGTGTGTGAGTTTTGTTTTGGTAGGTTATACAGTGGATGAGAGAACTGCTGGTTCTACTGTTGAACTATAGCTTTAAGTATTAACCAAAAAAAAACGAATACAGAATTGTATTGAACATGATTTTTCTAAGTTTTCTTAAGAATGATTGATAGGGAAATGAACACAACACAGCTTGAGTTCACGGAGAACTAATGTCATATACCCTACAAAGATGTTTTGTTTACGGGCAGATTAATTTACTTGCATTAAATTATACTGCCACCACACTTTCCCTTTTGTGTTTCTGCATTTCATTGTCTATATTTTGTCTAAGACTGCATCACCAATCTATAGAGTCGGTGTTCTGTTGAGTTGAGCTACTTTTTCGAGATAGGCTACCGATTAGCACTACGATAGCCTTAAGCCTAACCCCCCAAAAACGGTGGAAATGAACATGCGCAGAAAGGCTAGATAGTACGTCTCGATGGATAGCTCAACTCATCAGAACACCGGCACGTGTTTTCGGGTAGGGGGTGTGCCTAACACCGAATGTCACGCCTATTGCCTAAACCCAGCCTTTAATACTGCCCCAAGTTACCTTGTTTAGACCAATGAGCAACATCCACATCCTGCGACGAAAAGTTCTGCGACTGTTTGCTCTGAGGACCTTCAGGTTGTCGAGGTGGCCGTGTACAATGCCTGAACTAAAACCATACCCCTTAGTCCTTAGAAAACAGTTTATGCTTTAAGTAGTGGTAGCCCGTTAAGGGTGTAAAAATAAAACTGATTGCCAGAATACTTGCTTTCGACACAGAGTTTTTGGGTCTGGGAAATCAAGCGCCCAGAATAATCTGTTCTGCGATGTGTATATTAAACTTATAAAATGTGAACGCTTGGATCTAATTTCAAGTTGGGTGCTCGTCAGTAGTTTGTCAATACGGCGATATATATTAAAGTAGGTATACACTGCAATGCACTACTCCATGCAGGCGAACGTGAAGTGATGCCACACGCTTTGGAACTGGGTCCAGACTGGTTTAAGGGTGACGTCGCTTTATGCTGCACGAAAACACCTCCGTTCCCCGGGAAGAAAGCTAGAGCCTGGGGAACACTAAACGGGAAAATAGTGACCCGAAGGGGAAAGGGAAGAGCTGCACACCTGGAATACCAGGGTTACGTAATTTCGGGTGCATTAAAACGAGGACCGAGGCGTGGGTGTGATTTACAGCAGCTTATCAACAATATATATATATCCCGCTTCATTCGAATAGGCTGACATTTACATATCCGTGCGTGGGACCAGTTAGTAAGGTGCTTATATTTTAGCGACGGGGACCTTCAAGTGGACCCAATCTGAAACCCCGTGTGGGGTGACGGTGCCACCATTTCCGGGATCGCGTCAGTGGTGAGAGTGGAGCGGGACGGGGGGCTGAGGAGTGCGAGCAGCGGGACTGGTTCGGTGTCCATAGACGGGCTGCTGGAGGACGGCATGGCCGCGGGCAAAGCAGGCGGCAAGGCGTCGCTACTTCAGAACGAGCGAGTTCGGCTCGCCGTTTGCTTCCTAGGAGTCTTCGTTTGTTATTTCTATTACGGGATACTACAGGAGACCATGTAAGTCATCCGTTCACCTCCATTTGATGCGGCATAATGATAATGCGGTGGAGGGATGAAATGTCACTGAGTCCGCCGAATGGATCACTATGGCTTACCTCTGTCCTTTATGTGGCTAGTCTATGTAACGACACCTGAGTAGGAAGTTTGTATCAAAGTAAGAGAGGATTTGCAAGATAGGCCAGTTTATGGTGCATGATTTGGTGACCGTCCTGTGCTTCGGTCAGAGCTGAGTTTGATCACTCGGTTCTGACATAACGGGAGCACCGTCCGGCTGTTTTGGGTAACTGCCCTACATTTTAAAGTGTATTTACTGAGATCCCTAAGGATCCATTGTGAAAAACGCCTGATGATGAATTTGTTCTTAATTGGTCGTTTTAACGAATAAGGGCTGGTAACATCGATATTTTCCCCTTTTGTTCGATCGCAATCTCTGAGTCTCTCACCCTGATTATTGATCTGTCCAGTACTAGGGGCGACTACAGCTATGGGAACAACAAGGAGAAGTTCAGATTCGCCACCACCTTGGTCTTCATCCAGTGCATAATCAATGCTGTCTTTGCCAAAATCTGTAAGTAAACTGCTCCCTCCACAACGAGGAATGCAAGTCGGACCTGGTCTCTCAGTACAGCATGTTCTTTGGGGTCAATGTGATCGTTTTAGGGATAGTTCTTCAAAGCACGTTTTTGCTGGTTGGCCTTGAGAAACAAAACATTCTAACCTAAAACAGGTTACAGACTTTGTGCTTACGTACAAGGCAGTAATTATGTATTAGGGGGACATGTCCCCCCTGTATTCAGATGTGCTCACAGAGTCGCCCCCCCAATATTTTATAAATAAAGCCTTGGTCCTCCACAATGACTCCATGGCAACAGTCTTGGTTACAGGAACACTGGTCCGTTTAAATTGCAGTCTTTGGCTTCCCACACACTCCCTACTGTAATTATTATGGGGTGTGTGTTTCCTGCAGCAAAGGCTGCATCTCTCTTCCTTTACCTCATAGTCCACTCTGTTTGTCATATGACATCCGTTGGGTTTTACTCTCATTGTCTGTGCAACAATACTGTTTTGCATCTCTTTCTTGGGCATACTTTGTGTGTGTTTGGCACTGCCTCACCCTTATCTGTTGTAGGTATTTTTTTGCATTGTCTTCCAACTTCTGTTTTTTTTTTTGTGCTCCTATGAAAACTTTCACAAACTTTTTCCTGGTTAATGCCTATATTTCTCATGTCTCGACAATGAGGTCCTGTGAGTGCTTTGTGGTCCTTCTGTCCTTAGTGACATAAACAGAATTGTATTTTGTCCTCTTTTTGTTTCTTCTTTTAGTGATCCATTTCTTCGAGGGCTCCAAGACCGACCACACCCAGAGCTGGCTCTATGGAGCGTGTTCTCTCTCCTACCTGGGAGCCATGGTGTCCAGTAACTCCGCTCTGCTGTACGTCAACTATCCCACCCAGGTCTGCTTGCTGCACCTGCCACACATACTGTCTCGGGGGGGGGTACGGTATGTTAGCTTTCATTCCTGACTATTCCGCTGGCTTAATTGGGCTAATCTGCTATTAATTGCCTGTCTCATTATTTCCTTGGAATTACTGGAGTCTGATGCATCGGCTGGATATTTGCCGTCTTGCAGTTCGAGTCGGCATGGTAACCACTCCACCTAGATTCACAGTTTATTTAAAAATCAGTTCAGCCAACTGGATTTGCAGTCAATTGCAGGTTTTAAGGGGTATTTGCTTCCAGTGTCCCTTCAGTAACTTTTCGTGTGTGTCTGTGTGTGTGTCTGAGTGTGTGTGTTGCCCCCCCACCCACTCCCTACTCGTCTGCTAACATATTTGGGGAACCCTCTTTCCAGACATCGCATATGTGCACCACTGTGTCAGTAACAAACCGACGGTGTATTTGTGTGAACGCAGTGCTGCAGAAGCTCAGTTAATCACTGTCCTGGTGTCTCCCTGAACCAGCTTGACTATGCACCTGTGTGCCCCTCCCCCCAGTCTTCAGTACCCCACCTTTGATTATACCCATAGCCCCCCCCCACACAGAAAGCCTGACTCTCTTCTTTCTCCCCCCCCCTTCAGGTGCTGGGGAAGTCGTGTAAGCCCATCCCAGGTAGGGACCATGAGAGCATGAGCACATGCACCCACACATCCAATTAGCGTGTCCCCTGGGGGGTTCTCATGACCCCAACCCTGCAGAGTCCAGTTTCTTATGGATCACAATTGATTTATAATTCAAATTTTTTTAAATCGTTAAGGTTCCTCTCAAACATACGCACACACGTACATGCGTGTGCACGCACACTAAAAATATTGGCACTGAAAAGCCATTTATGACGCCAAAGTGTCGGGAAAGCATGTTGTCTGTCTTGCACCATCTAGGGGTACCTTTCCTCCACACAAGGTACCAAAAGTATGGCGCTTAAAGTTGTCGATTTTCCACTGGCATAAAACCTGGTACCGTCACTGAATGATATCTCAACACAAGGTGCGGTATTTGGTAGCAAATTTGAAAAATGACTGTAGTATATTAGGGCTGGACAATGTGTGATATTCATACCAACATCACATGCTATGCACATTAAATTATTACATCACGAGTGAGCTACAGTAAGACAAGGCTTTTTCTTACCTTCTATTCTGCAAGGACATTATAGCGCAGGGAGTTTGTTTCAATTTTACTGTATCATAGGGAAATAACTTTCCAAGTTTTGCAGTGTTGATGATTATTCCCTTTCAAGATTATCTAGTATGTGTATAAATATCAGTTTAGTTTGCATGAGTGCCGCATGTGTTCTCTGAGACGTTCGTAATCATTTTCTCCTACAGCTTTGTGAGAAATTGGAACTCCTTTTTGCTTTATAAATACCAAAACAACTATTACAACAATCACATTGAGAGATCTGAAAATGTTCCAATATGGTGCTGTCCTGTCTTATTTAAATACTCTATTTCTCATCCTGCCATCCTGGTCCTGTTTTATCTGTTCCTCTAGATCACAATTTAAGCTTGACTGTCTTCATTTATTTGTTCATGCATCCATTACGATTACCTGTTTATCATTGTTAACTGAGTTGGCGACTGTTTTCATGCCAAAAAGTACCCCAGCTGGTTGGGAACTGGAACTTTTGGTACTGGTACTTGATAGGAAGTCAGTGGAAAAGGGGAGAGTTCCGAAAGTACCGTACTTGGTGTGGTGGAAAGATGCCCCAGTTATGATGTGGCAAAGGAAAGAGGAATAAATATAATCAATATTCAGCTGGATTTGCAGTTTTGTTTTAATAAAGGTGGGATTTTAATCAGAATTCAGCCTTATGAAATGCGTATGGATATATATATTTTTTGAAAAATCTTAAGTGATGGCAGAAATGAGCATTTCATAGTGAACAATGTGGCTTAAAATTCTGCCTCCTGTGTTTTCATTTTGCCAGTGACACGTCACCCATTTGCTCTTGCTGTTTATTGGTTAAGCCAGACAGTGAATGACAGTGCACTAATCCCGCCCTGTGTGTGTGTGTGGGGGGGGTGTTTAGGCCTCACTTCTCCCATTTCTGCTGTCTGATGCCCTTCATCAGAGCAAAACTCCCCCGAAGTGGTTCACCATCCCTCTTAACACTGAACACTGCTTGTAGCTTTCTCTCCATGACCAAAGTTATAAACGCTCTTCTGATTTTATTACACACACACACTCTTTCTCTCTCCTCTGCGTGCATGCGTAATCTGACTCTCTCCCCTCCCTTCCCCCAAACTGTGCAGTGATGATCCTGGGCGTCACCATCCTGAGGAAGAAGTACCCTCTGACCAAGTACCTGTGCGTGCTGCTGATCGTCAGCGGTGTGGCGCTCTTTCTCTACAAGCCCCAGAAGGGCGGCGCCAGCGCTACTGACCACGTCTTCGGCTTCGGGGAAATGCTGCTGGTGCGACTCGCTCAGTCCGTCTCCCCATGCGTTCCTTCCTTTTTTTTTCCCCTCCCTACCAGCTAATGCTAGTCCGCTGAATATCTCTCTTGCTCGAGTTCCTGAAGTTAAGCCTCCGCGAATCCTGCGTGACTGAGCGGTACCTTCCGCCCCACCGGTGTGTTCCAGGTCTGCTCCCTGATGCTGGACGGTCTGACAGGGGTGGCCCAGGACCACATGCGGAACCGCTTCCAGACTGGGCCCAACCACATGATGCTGCACATCAATCTCTGGTCCATCCTTGTGCTGGGAATCAGTATGTTTACATTTAATGGCTGCCATTTCCTTCTGACATCCTCACTCATGGTTTTGACTCATTTAAAGGGTCAGAATTAGTGGTGGCTAAAAATATTCCTTCAGCAACATACAACCTGGGTAAATTTATGAGGTTCATATCTCCTACTGCCCTGCCCCCCCTCCCCCTTTTTTCATATTTCCCTGTCACCGTAGACCAGCATGGGCAATCTTATCCAGAAAGGGTCATTATGTATGCAGGTTCTCGCCTAAACTGCCTAATTAGGGGATTGATTGGCTGAAGAGTCCTCACACCTGGGTTTGAACAGCTGACCTAAAGGTCATACACACCGGCCCCTTGTGGATTGCCCACCCCTGCATTAGACATTAAAAGCCAGCCGCTGTTCATACTTTCAAACACCAGGGGGCGATTTTGCATCATTAGCCTTTCGATGCCGATCTTCGCCTTTTTTAAATGAATGTTTAAAGATCAGCTGTTACCTGACGGCGGCCGGCCGCTCTCTCTCTCATTTGAATTTTAATGCAGTTTTTATTCCAGTACAAGCATCGTGTGTGTAGCGCTTATTTTATTTTTCGCCTGCTGTCTGTGTGCCGGGGCGCATCCCGGATGATCTATTCAGCGCTGACATTTCCCATTTTCGGCGACTGACATTTTGGTGTTAAGCGCTGACGGATAAAGCGGCGATGCACGGCAGCATCAGCACGTGTCTCTGGGAGCGCAGGGAGGCTTGGAAATGCGCTTCACTTCTTGTCTATCAGTATATGTCTGTGTTCGCTGTCAGCGTCGCTTTTCATTTATAATTAAACGTTTGAATTTAAAATCGTCATTGTCCGCATTAATTGTACAGTCAGTTGTTGGTTCTCTTGCCATCAAACTGGATCTTTTGTGAAGCACTATAATTCACAGGACTAATAATGCCGTTCTGTAGACCTTAACTGCTCTACATGTAAAACTAACTGCTGACATTTATTTCTCTAACCATTAATGTATGTGCTAAAATGACGTCCCCCGTTTCTGTATTAAACGCACTCTTAAATTAGCTTTTATGCCCAAGTCTCATAATAAGTCATATTTTAACAGCCAGAGTAGTTATTAGTAAGTGGAAAAGTTATTTGCCTTTAGGATTATGGGTAGCTGTCTTGACTTTGTTCTGTTTATGGCAATTGTGTGTTAATATTGGTTTCCATATTTGGCTTCAAAACTGAGATTGGTCACTGGGGTCCAGATGCTTAGAGCCCTCATTGTTCACCCTGCATTCATGTTGCAGAAGCCCCTCCCTCATTGGTCACCTGAGCTTTGTCTTGTGTTCTTATAGGTGTGCTGTGGACAGGGGAGATATGGGATTTCCTCAGCTTTGCTGAGCGCTTCCCTAACATCTACTACAACATTCTGCTTTTTGGTCTCACCAGTGCCCTTGGCCAGGTGGGTCAAGAGTCACATGGGAGCCCCCTATATCAGGGGTCTCCAACTCCGGTCCTGGAGAGCTACCATCCAGTAGGTTTTTCTATCATACCTGGCTTCTGATGAGCCACACCTGTTCTCAGGTAAATACCAGGAGCAGGTGTGGCTCATCAGAAGCCAAGTGGGACAGAAGACCTACTGCATAGTAGCTCTCCGGAGTTGGAGACCCCCTGCTCTACATTTATCAAAACAATAACTTGGTCAGGTATCTTGTATTTGAAGTGGGCTCGTGGGAGTTTTCCTTACACAAAAACATTCTGAGAGCGGAATGGAAAATAATTGGTTCAGCGAAAGGACCAATCAGATTGTAGAGCAGGGGGCTCAACCAATCAGATATCTTGATCCCACCTCTAGCTGCTTGGACCCATCTTCTCTGCAATCTGATTGGTCCTTTCTCTGAATCAATCATTTTCCCTTCCACCCTCAGGATGCTTTTGTGTAAGGAAAACTCCCACGAGCATGAATTAGCTGCTGGTCCCATCCATTGGCACCTCATGGTTGCATTAAGAGTTATAATTGTGTTTTGATTATGTGAGTTGATGGATGAATTTTTCCCGTGCAGACCTTCATCTTCATGACAGTGGTCTTTTTCGGGCCACTCACCTGCTCCATCATCACTACCACGCGCAAGTTCTTTACTATTCTTGGGTCCGTCATCCTCTTTGGCAACGAGATCAGCAGCCTGCAGTGGGTCGGCACCGTCCTCGTCTTTTTCGGTAGGTGACTCCTTCGCCCCTCTGCTCCTTGGGCTGACATGGCCTCAGTTTTCCTGTGTGACAAGACCAGGGAAAATGACCTCCAGCTTCTTGTTTTGGTGGTAGGTCTGGGACTGGATGCAAAATTTGGTAAAGGACCCAAGAAAACTCCACACTGAGGAGTCTGGGGGAACATGCTCCTGTCGGCGTGAGCAGTATGGCGCTTGAGTGGATGGACACCCACTATTTAATGCTCCCTCCCCATACCATTCATCCAGTGGGATCCCCCACGACTCCCTTGCACCTCAGTCATCTCTAGACCTCTTCAGATGAAGGATGAAGGGCGGTCTGCAGCTTTGCTCCCTACTTGAACTTGTGGAGCATTTGCAATATACAGTTGGAACCGCGGGGGGGGGGGGGGGGGGGGGGGGGGGGGGGGGGGGGGGGGGGGGGGGGGGGGGG
>JABFEA020000048.1:14392436-14424202 GCA_019775915.2 Cyphomyrus plagiostoma | reverse complement strand
CCCTGCTGCTTGGGGTGGGGTGTGGTGTGGTGGGGTGGGGGGGGGGCTGCATCTATCTGTGAACCTGGTAAGCTCACCACCCCCAAAATGAAAATAAGGTACACTGCCTGATCTGTGTTCATTTGTGATTCATTCAAGATTCTGCAACAGAGCCCTCTCTACCATAAACGACTGGCCTTAACTAAGACACAATTTCCCACCGTTTGTGTCACACAAACACAATGCTGGAAGATAATGAGACTAACAGGAATTCAAGCCACACAGCTGCCGGTTGGATTGGAGACCGTCTGTTGGGATGTTTTCACATCCATGAATTTGGATCCTGATGTTAAAACTTACCAGAGACTGATCATGGGCATAGCCTCACATAATGCCAGAAGAGTCTGCTTTTTTTCTTCAGTATACTGTCTTTGCTGACCTTGAGTCACACTCTAAGTCCTGTCATGCCCCAACTCCTCGCGGGGTGCTATTATTTATGTCAGCACACACGCGAACTACAGAAGATGCCGTTCTGCACTCCAGTCTTGCAGTTGCCAGTATGTGAGCCAGTCCTGTATTCAAGGATCAAACTGGCTCTTGGAAGCATTAAAAAATCTATTTAAAGTCCCTAACTAATCAATTTTAAAATTGCTAGTGATTGCTGAAAAAATTAATTGAATTAATTTCAGCTATCCACTAATTCGATTGAAGGTATGTACCTTTACCGCATAAATATTCATATTCATAGATAAAACGCTGACTTAGCGTCGATCTGCATAGGGCGGCCCATGGAGCTCCAGGAACTATCCTGACGCAAGCCACAGTTTTATAATAATTCCGCGATTTGCTTCTGCGCTTTCTCTTTATATTAAATGGTTTCTTTCATCAAAACATCAACGTGATTTGAATTTGTCAACAAAACGGAAAACTTGACATCGTCGTAATTCACCAGCTCAGTTGTTTGGAATATTTTAGTTTATATCCCTCCGCATGTCCCACGAATTTCCGTGTCCGATTTTATGAGAAACACTTTTTTAGAAATACTCACACTCAAATACGAGTTATTATGAGATGTACAACAAAATGTGGTCATTAATGTAAAATGTTCTGTAGTATTGAAGGCAGACTGGGAAATGAGAAATGGCCCCAGGAACATTTATATTCAGCGATATACAGATGGAAAAATAGCTTTTTGCAATGGGTGACGCAGGTCATTTGTTTTGCAGTCATCGACCGGAATGTAAACCGTACTGGAACAGAACTTGCAAAACAGGACAGATGAATACCCTGGGTAGCTAGAGATTAGACGGGAGCGCATTGTTAACTAGTTTTATATTTTAAAAAATAGAATTATTGTTAATCAGTATGTAGATCGAGCAGTCGGGACACGACCGCCAGTACAGATTCCACTGCCGAACCTCAAAACCGCCAGAGGCACTTTCTTGTTTTAATTGCTTTTTGGCTCGCTCTGGAGTCACGTGGCGCCGCTCCGCGCATACCCGGGCCTGTGTGCCAACAGGACTGCGCATCTGTGTAAATTCAATGCAACACATTCAATTGTGCAAACCACACAAGCTAAGTGATATACCTTCCAACTCGTAACACTCACTATTGATGTATAGCATTATTTACCCTGCATTACATACAGTGCACTGGAAATTTCAAAGTGGCCACCCGTCATTAATTGTCTGAATGCGCAGGTAAATTACGTCTGTTTATCTGCAGCTTTTATAGTATCTGCCGGGAGGCATCTGAAGCGTATTAGCTGTTTCTTACGCACGACTAGGCAAAATTCCTTTTTTGTTTGTGACGGTCTCTCTTGGCAGGACAGCCAGTGCAGTCTATCCCCCGTATGTTCCCCAGGGTTGGTCCCAGCACGATATAGGCCCCTAGAGGGAGAAGAGAGGCAGAGATGGAGGACAACCAGATCCAATCTCAATCTGCCAGGTAGGCAAGGCTCTTACATCCCCATTTCCAAAAACGGTTTGAGGTTGTGTAGGATGTAAATAAAAACAATGCAATGATTTGCAAATCATATAAACCCATATTCAATTGAAAATTGAACAAAGACATTATATCAAATGCTGAAAGTCAGAAATTTTATTGATTTAAGACAAATATAAGCTCAATTTTAAATCTGATGCCAGCAACATTTAAAAAAAGTTGGGACAGGGGCATGTTTACTATTGTGTTGCATCTCCTCTTCTTTCAACAACATGCTATAAATGTTTAGGAACTGAGGAGACCAGTTGCTAGAGTTTTGAAAGTGAAATGTTGTCCCATTCTTGACTGATATAGGATTTCGAATTTCTGCTCAACAGTTCGGGGTCGTCTTTTGTCATATATTTCGTTTCATGATACAACAAATGTTTTAAATGTTTTTGACAGGTCTGGACTGCAGGTGGGCCCGTATAGCACCCGGGCTCTTCTACTACGGAGTCATGCTGATGTAATACCTGCAGAATGTGATTCGGCATTGTCTTGCCAAAATATACAAGGTTTTCTCTGAAAAAGACATCATCTGGATGGCAGCTCCAAAACCTGTGTATACATATCGTTCAGTGTTAACGGTGCCTTCCCAGGTGTGCAACTTACCCAAGCCATGGGCACTAATGCACCCCCACACCATCACGGATGCTGGCTTTTGAACTGTCTGCTGATAACAAGCTGGATGGCCCTTCTCCTATAGCCTAGAGGATATAGCATCCATGATTTCCAAAAAGAATTTGAAATTTTGATTTGTCAGACTACAGGACAGTTTTTCATTTTGCCTCAGTCCATCTTAGACGACCTCAGGCCCAGAGAAATCGCAGCATTTCTGGATCATGTTTAGATATGGTTTCTTCTTTGAATGGTAGAGTTTCATCTTGCGTTTGTGGATGGAGCAACGAACTGTGTTCACAAACAATGGCTTTTGAAAGTGTTCCAGAGCCCATGCAGTTTCCACTATAGAATCGCGGCTGTTTTTAATGTGATGCATCCTGATGGATGTAAAGATCACAGCTCTATAATATTAGTTTTTGGCCTTGTCCCTTGTGTACACAGATTTCTCCGAATTCTCAGAATCTTTTTATGATATTATGTACCGTGAATTATTCTCCGCAATATTTGCTGCAAAAATCGACGCCAGCTACGTTTTTCACTCACGAAAGCTCACTTGCTGTTGTGTGCTCAGTGCAATGTACAGATAGTGCACCTAACAGTGTTACGGTTACAGTGCACAATTCTGCCTCTAGAGTGCGCTATGGCCACTCGAAATGCAGTCACGTAAAACTGCGACCACTTCGTCTTGGCATAGACAAAATTCCCGATATTTTACACATGCAGAGAATACAAGTGTCAAAAAACAATTATTTTATATTTTGGATCGTTTAGCACTTTTTACACTCAGTCATTGGGTAGAATATTAAGCAGTAGTCAAATAAACAAAAACAAAACATATCATGACATATTCATAGTGATATAGCCGTTTAATTCCACACCAGTGCCGTGCAGGTTGAAGGTCGAGGCCCGTGGGGCACCCTAGGCAAATTTCGCCTCCGGCGCCCCCTGAATGAGAAGTTAAATAGACTTGTGAGTCGGCGCCCCCTCAAAAAATGGCGCCCTATGCGGCCGCCTATGTCGCTAATGGGTTTGCTGACACTGTTCCATACTGACATAGTTTAATAGCTGTCCAGCTAAGTGAGCTACTGGGGGGTTTCAATTGCTTGTAAACAGCACTTTAATTCCCTTAGCAGTCGCGACATTAGAACGAGTCGCCGGCCCATTAACTTAATAGCTGAATTGTCACCCTTAACTCAAAGTCATTGAATATGGTGTTTACGTGCCCTAAATCAGAGATCTAACACTCAATATCAGGCAACTTATAAATCATCCATATTGAATCACACCAGTCGTTATTATCATTATTGTTTAATCAAGCCATTATCTTGAAAGAAACAGGTTTGTGAAACATAATCACCGAAGTCATTAAGCTGTGTCCTGGAGCGATCGCAGTAATAGTGATAAACCTCTCACACGCGTTTCTCACACGCGTTTCTCACACGGATAACACTGTCGTGTGCTCAGCTCTGAAAACTACTGGATGAGATGCTTGACCGCAAACGTTGTTATATTTATTAAAGAAGGCTGTGTCAGGACAATGGTTAGCTGTCATCCCCTGAGTGTTGAGCTTGTTGTGAATACCTCACGTCGTGACACAGATTGGGTCTATATATGTCCCTGGAATGTAAAACGTTATTTTCTTGACATATGGAGGTAATATATTTTGTTTGTCATCTATTGGTGGATGGTGCTGCACCCTGTTGCGTTTTACTAAAAACATATATGAACACACCGTTAAATTTCCCTCTAAACTTAATTGCTAAATAACATGAAAAAGTAGTGTAAATTATTAACTAAAATAGCTGCAAATTGGAATTTCATAACTCAAGGGTATCTTGCATGTCAGCCTTAATTAATCGATGCAATCAATAAACAGCACCTCTTTATTCCATGCATTTATAGGTAGCCTACTTATTTTAGTGTATTTGTTGTGTTTTTTTTTTTTACTTGATCCAGCTATTATACAGACATTTGTTGTTTCATCTAAAACGTCACTGTTAGTTTTACTATTCAGCAAATCTATAGGCCAAGATATTTTTTTTTGAATTTCAAGAAAGTACATCAGGCTGAGTGAAGTGAAAAATATTAATCTTCTGCCTCGACGGACTTGTGTCTCCAGAGACGGCGAGAAGCAGGCAGAAACTCAAGCCCTTACTTCGCAATCCGTTTCAAGAAATGGCCAAGCAGTAACAGAAGCGATTACCGGTACAGCAGAACCACGGGGCTGCATCCCCCGCAGAATACCAATCGTCGTTTTAAAATGCCATTTCTCTATTTCACTCGCAATTTTCTTTTATTTTAACCCCGGCCCAAAAAATCCGAACAATTCCTTTGAAATTGTACATTATTATTTCAGTGTTACCCTCCACGAGGGCAAATTTAAGCCTATTCAAGTAATCAGTTTCTTTTTGGTTAGTGCTGATGTTAAATGACGCCTATTTTTGCGCTTCGCCAAGCAATTATGACACCATCTGCTTTAACCTCATATATATGCTGCATGCAACAAAATTGCAATAAGTGGTTAACCGTCAAGTTTTGCTAAACTTCGTATTACGACTTTGCAGACGTGATTACGAATGGTCACAAATAGATTTCATATTGATAAAAACAATACTTTAATTTGGGAAAATCATGTATGTACTAGAAAAGCGAACATAAAATCAGTATTTTGAAAAATGAGTTGTTTATTAGCTGAAAATCGTGATTTAAAATAGCCTACCGCCCGTTTCTCAAATGAAAATTTAGCGTCTGATGAATTGTTGGAATAATTGTCTCTTGCGGGTCTAATGGCTGTCCGAATATTTCGGCTTCACATCCTCTAGTTCCAGCCGCAACAACCACATTCTTAACGCTTCATTAAACGGAAAATCTGAAGGTGTGAATCTGAAATCAGCCTTCCATTGAGCTCTGCCTGCAGACATCATGAAGAATATCTAAGATCTAGATCTGCTTCGAGTATCGATTCACATCATGCTTCTGTGACTGCATCCAAAAATGACAAAATCTAGCAATCTATGGTTTTAACACTAATATGACATAATATGAAATACAGGCACCATATGGGCCTAATTATATCAGTCCGCACAGATTTTGCAATAAGTTTTATAGCAAATCAACTGACAACATGCCTGCACACCTCAAACAGAAACCGTGGCGGGCATCTGTAATCAAGCCCGTCTAATGTATAAGTACACGTTAATCGTGTTGCTCTCCAACCAAATCAAAGGTATCATTTTCCCTATGACAGATATTTACCTTTTGGATTGACCATAAAATTACTCTATTTGAGCATGGAGTAAATTAATCCAGTGTGGTTGCATTAGATCGCTGTCTAAGTTTAATATAAAGTGATTAGCTGTCATACCACAGCATACAGTGAACAACAATGAAATATGTACTTTGCATTTAACCCATGTGTGACATGTTATCTTCATTTCTTCTTGAAACGTCACCATTGTAACATTCTGGACTTGTGCAAAACTTGTTACCGCTAATTGTTCTGTTTCAATCTTCACAGCAAGAAATGCAAAACAAAAACAGAGATGAAATGAGTCAGTCTAGATCAGGCTGATAATCAAGCACTTTCTCTCTGGGTGGCTGGTTGGGAGCCGTCCTTGTTCACAGCGAGCTTGAAAAAAGGGCTTCCCGGCTGTGTCTCTCTGTTTACTCGTTTTAACTTGTCTGCTTTTGCGCTGCTATTGTTGTTGTGGCCTTTTATGGACCAACTGACCAGAGCGATCCTCAGTCTTTAGGTAAATGCCTCAAGGTACCACATTCTGGGACAGCTATTAGAGTATTCAAGTTCATTGGAGAAATGAGGAACATTTATTTGTCTGCACCGATATCCTCCATGAAAGTCCAGTCGTCGTCATTCCTTCATTTTCATTTAAGTGCTACCAAAGTTTGTGTGGGATTCTTGTAGCATAGCATTTAAAAATCTTATGGGGGCAGTGGATGGCTATAGAGTTTTGTTTAAGTTCCGTCAATTAAGCTAAAGCCTCTGTTGCTATTAAGATTACTATGAAGTAAGTGATGAGCTTGAGGCAAAGTATGCAAGTCCTCTGATCTCCTGAATGTGGTACAAATGAGATCAGATGATCAGGTGTCTCCTGGCAATTCACTTCAGCAGAGAGGGACGAGCTTGGGAAATACGCGGAGAGAGAGCAGGCACTGGAGACTCCGACGACAGAAGCAAAGGAATGGAGAGCAAACATACAGACAAGACAACAAACAAACACAAATTTTATGATTGAGGAATTAAATGAAATGGTGCACCAGTTGCTTTGATGTGGAGTCCTCCTGGGCCCAGATGCCTTTTGCCGGCTACTGACGTCACTGCAGTGGGGGAGTTGCATTGCAGTCTGCTGGGTAGCCCCCGAGCCAGCCTCGCCCCCTTTTTCCCACTGCGAGCTCAAGCGGGAAGCTGCTGGGACTGGTGCTCCGCTTCGGAATTAAAGATTCCGCCGCGCCGGAGCGCGGGTTTCTCCCACACGTGGCAGGCTATGACTGCAGCACAGAGCAATGTAAAATACAGCGCCATATCTGCCATTCCAGTTGTTTTACTGCGTTTAAATGTATTCACGAAGTGCTGGATTGCTTTAAAACGGCACGGATCGAGGAACTGTGACCCAGGCGACGGGAACCCGAATCCGGCTGTACCGCGCCACCGCGATGAAGGTTAACGCGATCGCTTCGTTTTGAGCTATTCACGCCAGATGTTTTCACTATAAATAGACAGCACATCCATTAGGAGGAGAATGGCTGCCTAATTACTGTTGACGGCATGGATGAAACCCCCAGCTGAAATCAGGCAAATACAAATAAGAACGACCGGTGCCTGCTTTAAAAACATGTCCCGCGGCTACGCCTTTAATCACGATTATTACTGTATTTACTGATTGACATAGATAATAACTGGGTGTTCGGCAGTATTGTACAAACGCAGTCAATATGCCAGCTCGATCTGGCAATAAACTCGCGGCTCTCAGTGTAGGCCTAATTGTCAACGCGGTAGCTTTCGGCGGGAAAAAATGGGTGATTACCTCTTTGTCATATTGGAGGCTGCAAGTCTCAGAGCCGCGATTATGCCTTTGTTTTGTGACAGAGTCAGATATTCCCGCGCGAAGTGAAGCCCTTATGTGTAACCATTGATTTGATTAAAGGAAAAAACGATGCTGGAAAAGGTTCCTTCAAACGCCTACACATAGAGCACCCTGGGCCCCACCCCATTCACAAACACAGGAACAGATAGCATGCTGTGATATTCAGAAAATGCATTTGTGTATATTAAAGGAAGTGCTTAAGAGATTGAGAGGGGGGTTCGTTGTTGTTTGGTGCTTGGTTTCTGTTTCAGCCTCTGTCTCATCCAGTCTTAGAGTGTTATTTTTGGGTCTAATCCAGTGCCTGGCTGGTGTACAGATTGGTTTCTGGTTGAGTGGAGTGGATTTCCCACTTATTCATGGGCATGTAACGTGTTGAAGTTTATTGCTTGGAAGGCGGATGTGACTGCAGCGTCCAGACCGTGCAGATATCCCTGCTGCGGTCGTGACCTTTAACTACTCAGGTAACCAGGCTGCTTCAAATGTATGATAATTTTTTTGACATTTTTTGCAATTATCCAATTTAAGACTTGAATCATGGAGGACGATTTACCATGGTATTGGCCGGGATTTTGTTTCACTTCATCTGGGAAAACTAACATTAAATGTAGTTTTGGCTGCTGCTCTGATTTAGGCATGTAAATGACTGCTGGACATGGCAATCGATATTCCGTTCGGCCAATAACTGAACTTTAGTGATGACCCTCAACCCATGTGACCACATGCCAAAAGCCGATCCAGAAAACTGCCCTGAAGCCCCTTTTGTGTGGAGTAATTTCCACAAATTACAATTACTTTGTTAATTGGTTGGCGTTAATACGCTTGATGAGACTGGAGATTTGACCTCTAAAATTGTGTGTTTGTGAGACGGGGGAATGAGGAGATTGTTGGGGAAGTCATGTGACCTCATTACACTTAGAGGTAAATTTATGTTATTAAATAAACTAATAAACTGATGTACTTTTGAATGTAGCCCCCCCCCCCCCCAAGGAAAAACTGTAAAAATATTGGATCCTCTGCAAGACAACTTATTTTTTGTTACAGCTGACATACTACTGCTTTATTCAGATATGTCTGTAACATGATGGTAGCCCTTGAAGTGAGGCCTTGTACCCATAACCCATAATATTAAAACAGCTGACAGGTGAAGTGAATACTGTTGATTATCCCATTACGCTGACACCTGTCAAGGGTGCCATTATATGATAGGCAAGTGAACAGACAGTTTTTAAAGTTGATATGTTGGGAGCAGGAAAAATAGGGAAGCAAAACGGATTTGAGCTAATTTGACAAGGACCAAATTGTGTTGGCGAGATGACTGGGTTAGAGCATCTCCAAGATGGCAGGTTTTTTGGGGTGTTCCCAGTATGCAGTGGTTATTACCTACCAAAAGTGGTCCATGAGAGGCCAACCAGTACACTGGCGATGGGGTCGTGAGCAGCCATGTGGGGAGTGAAGGCTAGCCCTTAAGGTCTGAACCCACAAGAAAGCTACTGTAGTACAAATTGCTGAAAAAGTTAATGCTGGCTGTGATAAAAAGGTGTCAGAACACATAATGCATCACAGCATGCTGCTTGTTGGGCTGCAAATAGCTACAAACTGCCCTGAGTGTCCATGCTGACCTCTGTCGGCCACCAAAAGTGCCTACGATGGTACGGTGGGCACATTAGCGTCAGAACTGGACTATGGAGCAACGGAAGAAGGTGGCCTGCTCTGATGAGTCAGAGTTTTCTGTTACATCATCACGGCGGCCGGGACATCATTTGTCCATGGAAGAGATGGCTCTTTCAAGCATTAAGAAAGGAAGGGAAGCTGACGGAGGCAGTGTGATGCTCTGGGCAATGTTCTTCTGGAAAACCTTGGGTCCTGGCGTTCATGTGGATATAAATTTGACAAGTACCACCTGCCTAAACATTGTTACAGACCAATTGCACCCCTTCATGGCAACAGTATTCCCCGATGTCAGTGGCCTCTTTCAGCAGGACAGTGTGCCCTGCTGCACTGCAAAAGTTGTTCAGGAATGGTTTGAGGAGCATGAACACAAGTTCAAGATCGTGACTTGGCCTCCACATTCCCGGGATCTCAGTCTTATCTAGCATCTGTGGGATGTGCTGGACAAGCAACTCCAAACCACCTCCCGACTTACAGGGTCTGCCGCTAATGTCTTGGTGCCAGATACCACAGGAAACCTTCAGAGGTCTTGTGGAGTCTATGCCTCGACAGGTCAGAACTCTTTTGGTGGCACGAGGGGGATCTACACAATATTAGGCAGGTGGTTTTAATGTTATGGCTGATCTGTGTAGTTGTGTTAATGGTGCTAGGTGAAAGAACGTACTTTAGATGCCATCTGTAAAATTCATACCTCCATCCTGAAAACCGATCCAGGAGGTTTCATGCCGTTTCCATCTTAACAACTTCAGGGAATTGTGGAAACCAATAAAGACCAGCAAAAGATAGCAGCATAACAAAATAAGACAGAGACTTATGAGGAATCAGGCCTTTGATATTGGAACCATCTGTTGTTTTGTTTCATATTTACTCTGGAAAAATTCAAATGGAATTGCTTTGGTAACATTTAGTCTCAGACCAAAGGAATAGATGATCCGCCAGAATCTGTCTTTCCTTACCCTCTGTGCATTGATGTGGCCTAATGAGACCTAATTAAAATGTCAATGGCATCGTTAATGACCAGAGCTGCTGTTGTTGTACTGTGTGCTATCGACGTTGGCTCGCATCCAGAATGAGATTTACAAGCATAACCATGGAGGAAAAATTATCATCCAACCATTAGCACAATGATGCAACGCTTTTTTCCAAAAATCCAAAGAAAACGTCACAGAACAAACAAAACGTTAAAGGGTCTATTTTTGTGTAAATACTTAACGAATGGCGGAGTCTGTGGGTAATACAGTTGGACTTGTCCCATAGCTCACACACCATTTATCATGCACACAGCTCGACATTATTTTATCTACATCATAATACCTTTCCATCTATTCATTTCCATAAGGTCTGCAGTTTCTCGATCTCACGACAGCCAGCTTCAGGTGTGCCCTTGTCTTGTCTCAGCGTCTGTCTGATACAGGGACTACAACGTTACATTTCTTCAATTTTAATAATAATCATTTTACCGCGTTAAATTTCCGACTCCCTGATGACGGGGAAAACGAACGTATTTAGGTCTGCTTAAACGTTTGCAATGAATATGACTTTATGCTGGCTGGACAGTTTATGGAAGGTAAGAGTTTCTTTCTTCCAGATGGTTTCCATCTCGATGGTAAAAGAAATTCAGCGCCTGCGGGGATTTGGCCTGTTAGCGCGGAGGAAAGAGCCAATGCATCCCACCTAGACCTCTGCAAAGTGAAATCCAATCCGGCCCTAAATTTGTATTCCAACCTTTATTGACCAATTAGAATTCAATTGCATAATACTTGCTACGGCACAACTGCGTCCAAACTGCTTTCACTTCAAATATTTCTCCCTCACTCCGCGTGTCCTGTCGGCTAATTTAATCATTAATAACAGCCTTTCCCCTCAGCCAGCTTGTGGAAAAACTGAAATAGGAAAAAGAATATTTCTCCTGTGAGTACGATCTGAGGTATTAAAGGAACCCCCCCCCCCCATTATATTACTTGGACTGTTTATATTTTAAGCTCCTTTATGTACTAACAGAGACTTCTAGCGGTTTCCTGAAGGCCCTGTAAACTGGCCGCTATCCCCTCTGTGACTGAAGATATTAGGCGTATTTTACTGGATTGGTTTTATTTAATGTAAAAACAAAGCAGTTAGATATTACTAGTAAATGACCAACAGCTTCACGAGGTTCTGTGAGCCTGTCTGAAAAACAAAGTGTATTGAGTAAATTGAAATGAGGATGTATTTTCATTTAGGATAACATACAATACATTGTTGGATGACAGAAAATCCCTGTTTACAGATGTTTGTTGATTAAATGCAAATTATAAAATAATTCGAATTATGTGAATGTAAGAGTGCATGCAAATGAGCAACATGAGTGTCAAAAGGAACCATTTTGGGATTTTGGTACCAGCGATAAATTTTATGCAGGGGAATCTGCGTTTGACCCTTGAGTCAGCTCCTGTGATGATTTGGCACATTTAAAAGCTCTAGGTGTAAGACAGAATGAGCGCTGAGGCGCCGATGCACCCATCTTGAGGCCTGAAACGGAGAGTGCTGATCCTGAGGAGACGAGTCACCCTGGCTAGCTAAGAGCGCGGATGTCACAGGCGGGAGCCGGCTGGTGGTACCGTCGGTGGGAACATTTCTCGTTGCAGCGATGACACAACTAGTTTCGAGCCCTGGACGCCAACGCAGCAGATCTGCCACGGCTAAGATATGAGCATAGCAGCAAAGTGAGAGCCGAATTTATAAAAAACAGGGTCTGTCTAGTGGGGAGCAGAAGGCTTCCATGATGTGTCTTTTTTCCAGTGTCTGCATTTTGCAGCCATTGAGCATCCCTGGGAAGTTAGGAGAGTCGGTCTAACCAACTGTACTGATAAATCTGCTTATTAAAAATACATTACAAAATACATTACTGTTCCCCTGAGTCTTCAGTCCTGACCGTGTTATGTACAATTTGTAAACAACCCAGAGGGGGTGACAAGGTGAACCATCTGAGAGGTTGTTTCAAAACTGATTGTTATATCTACATTATTTATCGCCAACATCTAAAAACACGGCGTGCTCGCTGTGTAATTATCGCAGTTTTACATGCTTTGATATGTAGAATTGTAAAGATCAGCGATGGGAAATTTGGCAGTGAGGATCTGGCTGAGAAGCAGATATCTATGGCTCCTGCCCGCTTCCGCCCTCAGAGGTCTTGGGTGCTTAATTCGGCTCGTGGCACCAGAACCGGTGCGGCTGGCCGGTGACGCCGGCTTGAATCAGCAAGCCGGAAGCGATCGAGCGAGTGCAGAGTTGGTGTGTTCGAGAGCGTCTGTTTTTCGTTCTTGAGGCTTATGGGATTTGTGCTCGAGGTAAGTTGGTGCGTTGTATTGACGTTGGAAAGTCTCATGACATGTCGTCAAACATTTATCAGATGCTGTTTCCAGTTTAGATTGGATGAGGAACGATCTTTGATGAATCACTGCTCATTTTGTGGTATCACAGCACGGAGAATAAGTCTACTGTGAAGGCATGTTTAAACACTCAGGGACCCTCTTAGCAAGAGTCTCATTTTATTTTGCATGTCTCTGTAGTTTAGTTTAATATGGTAATGTTTAGCCTGGTCGTTATCGTTAGTGGGTAGTTGGTTAAGTTGGTTAGTGTGGTGCTAATGATGCCAAGATTGTGGCTTCAAAAGAAAAATCATCCCAGTATTAGAAAAGATTTATCTTATCTTTGGGTCACAGGGAAGATGGAAAAAAATAGTTTGGTTCAAAAATATTTAAACAAGCATCTCATTTCAATCTGTTAGAAAATTAACTCCAGATATGCCATTGCTCCATAATCAGTCTTTTTTTCAAAAAGCCTGCCTATTTAGGAATATTTACTGTAGGACAAAAATATTATCAATAATTAAGTAACAAGAAGGGCAAGGCAAGGACCCATAATGATTAATTATGCATATCATATTGCTTTGTCCTTTAAGCACAGTCCAAAAAAAAAAAAAAAATAAATAAAATTAGTTTTGCCATTGCTCCGTTTTATTTTCATAAAGCCTGTCCTTCAACAATCTTTTCAAAAGGAAAACTAAGCTGAAGAAAGCCAGCTACCGTTTATCGCTGCCTAACAGACAAATCCACTTTAAACGGAGAGTTATTTGCTTATTTTCCCATAATCCACCGCTACACTCACCCTGGGACCAAGGCTCATTGTCGTTGTTTTCTTCATGTTCAGATTTTTCAGGGATTCTTTAACTTGAAGGGAATTGCACAGACAGGACAAGAATGGAAAATAAATAGATTAATCAACATTGCAACAGCTGTAATAAGCCAGAGTTCCACGGTTTTCTTCACTGGTTTCTAATTGCAGCAATATTTCAGTAACTGTCTTTGCCTTTTCAAAATGCATCATTCCTTTTTAATATATATCACTCACAGAAATGAGATGTTTTCCTGGTCTGTTGCCCATTTTGTATGACCTGTCACCTGTAATGTTTACAGGAAAAAAAAAATCCTGAACCCATTTCAGGCCTTTGTGTTTATTTGAAGCTAGCAGGTATTTGTAACGTGGGTCTCCAATGCCCTTGTCATAGAAAGAGTAGATTTTTCCCCCCAATCACCTCAAGGACAAAAAAACTATGATGAAGAAGAATGCAATGTTTTTTTTTTAAAAAAAAAAAACAAGATTTTTATGTGAGGGTTATTAGAGCCAATCGTGATGGCGGATGGCCTAGATGGATGCTTTCTGCCTCACATTAGGGAACTATGTGATGAGCAAGTAAACTGTTAAACTGATTAGCAATTTTTGCACAATAATCCACTCTCCGTTTATCATTTTTTTCGGGAAGTGACCTTCAAGTTGCTCCCTAGGTGTTTCTGGGTTTTCCTTGTTTTTTTAAACTCCCCATTGCATTTTTTGTAGGGGTTATTTTTGGGGAACTGCAACACAATTAATATACCATCACTTTGCCCATACCATGTGGACACGTACAGGACATATTTGAGATGTATATGATAAATTGACATTGATCAATGAGGTTCTTGCACACCTGGTGCAGGGAACCTTACTTACCGCACTCGTCATTAGCGTAGCGCCAGCATCTGCTGCCCGTGACGCGTCCACCCTCCTGCAGAACCGTGTAACCAGGCGCGCAGCGACTCCAGGGGCTCGCCTGTAATCCACACTCTATAAGCACTGTAATTGAAGTGCAAATTCAATACTCCCTCATCAGCCTTTATTAGCTGTGCCTTCGTCTGACATCCCTGAAGTAATTACAGTCGCTTTGCAAGAAAGGGCAGAGTGGCCTGCATTGTGAGCTTGCTGGAGGGGCTGGGGCGACATGTGACTTTAGACGCCCCCCCCCGATTGGCCACACCTGTGATCTGTGTCATGATAGCATGTCAGGCTGATGTAATGAGCTTTTGTCAAGCCATAATAGACACCTGTTGCTGGGGTCAAGAAAGGACCACGTTGCTTGTTTCGTGTCCTGTGTATAACAATCTCTGCTTCACGGCCATTAATTCTTAAACACGTTGACATGTCCATCAACTGGTAAGTGTATTATAAAGTGTAGTATAATTGCTGGGCCATGAATTCTCTACACATGTGCCTTATTCCCCATCATTTAAGACTGGGTTGTCTTTTCTCTTTTGTCCCAGAACGAATGTCCAGACCTAGACGTCAAAGATCATTTTAGTCCAAACGCTGAAAAATCCCAGTTTCTTCCTCGCATGTTTTCTAAGTTGGAACGAGTCTCACAACATGGTAGGTCCACTTACAGCAGAAGTGAACAGAACCTGTTCGGCAAAGACACAGGGTCATGATGGAATGCACACTGGACTGGACAGCACTAACTACTAAAGGAAAATGTGACACTGTAAAGCAGAGGACAGGTTGTGCAGTGGATCGCACAGTTGCCTCACACTTCTAAGACCGGGTTTCGAGTCTGTGTGTGTGGAGTTTGCATGTTCTTCCGTGTCATCATGGAGTTTCCTCCTGAGAACCTGGTCCCCCCCCATCCCCAAAAATTAAGAGTGAATGAATGAATGGTGTGTAAGCGTGCCCTGCTATGGGTAATTGGCACCTCATCTTGGGTTATTCCCTGCCTTGTGTTCATAGGCTCCACGTATTCATGATCCTGATTAAGACAAGTGGTTACAGAAGATGGATAAAGGAGTAACTAAAATGGTTAATTACTCATTAAATCTGTATTTTTACCACATAACCACATAGATATCTCTTAATAAATTGCATTACCAATTTAATCTAGATTTTCCTGCCTTGTGTTGTTCTTCCACACCGTATTCTTTTCCCCAAATCGATTTTCCATAATCGTTGTCTTTGAAATGCTGCTTTAAATGTAGTAACTCAAGGCAAAAGGCAAAAAGGCAAAAAAAAAAAAAAAAAAAAAACTGTGACTTTAGGGGCATTCTGCAAGAAATTAAACACAAATTTGAAATTGCATGTGAAAATTTGTTAAACTGTCAAATTTTGAATAAAAACCATTGGAAATATATAAATAAAATGACCAGTATTATAATTATGCGTGATGTATGACTATTCGGTGTCACTTTCACTAGCAGTAGCTGCTGGAAAATAAACGGGAGTCTCCATAAACACCGACATTATGCTGACTGCCGCAGTCAACAGCAACACAGCTAATGATACACAGTTGCATGCTCACACATCCAGCGCTCGCCTCCTCTGTGTGCCTGCTGGGCGTAGACGTCGCTGCAGCTGTAATTAAACCTCCCTGTTTCCCCATGGCTGCCCCCCGAAGAACGCCCTCCTCTCTCTGCCACGCGCGCTTTATTTATTTATAATTCAATTAAAACGCTTACATATTGGAAATACTTATAGAAGCTTTACAATAACACTAAGCCTCAATAGTTGTTTAAACCCAGGATAATAACTGTTTATTTAACAGGATAGTTAACAGTGTTTCATAATTAAAATGCCTTGCTCCACACATCAAACAAAAGCAACATTAAATAAATAGTGTTATTAAAATCAACAAAAAGAAGAGAATGAATGAGATAAACCATTACATGATAACTGCCAAAATGAACGATGAATGAATGTATGATAAACTGATGGCTGATTTAATTTGTCTGTATATTCCACTACTGATATCGACTCGTACCTGCAGCACACTTGATTTATACATCCAAAATAGTGTTACTCTTAATTGTATATAAAAAAGCAGCTTATAAATACTCATAAATACAGATATGCCCATAAAGATCCGCTTATTCACTCCTGTACGTTTGTATGTAACTATCTGTATGACTTTGAAATATTTTGAAAAATCTGAAGATTTTATTTAATGTTTTTTTTTTTTGGAGGAGGGGTGCATTTGACAGGTATTATGGAGGCGGGGTTAGGGGCGTCAGGCACAGGCGTCACTGGGGTAACCCGGATGTGAAGAACCGTCTTTGCGAAAACTCGATCCGGCCGACGAACAGATTCTGAAAAGGTGAGTTTAAAGAACATATTATAACAAAGCAAACAACAACGACATGAAAGGGACGATGAAGGCGACTCCAATTTGTTGCTTTCATTTTTTCTTTGTGAGCCTGAGGTAATTCAGCGCTTTGTATTGTGATGAGAGTTTAATGAGACACTGAGAAGCTGTAGCAAATTAAAAAGTACTCATTTTATACACTGGAGTACAGTTTGTGTGAATAAGGTTGTTTTTGTTGCGGGTAACACTTCAGCAAGCCAACAAAATGATTTAATTAAATATTGGAGAGAACGTCTGTTAACTAACTTGCTAGCTAGTCAGTAGGCTAACTACTCATACATTATTTGAACCCTGCCTTTTTGCGTGGTGTTTTCTTTTTAGTCTGTGACTTGTCAGGTCTATGAAAGAAGGGACAGTCTATTCTTACTCGTGTGAAATTATTTTCAGGGTAAGGGTTTTCTGCGGCTTCATTTTGGTGATAAATAGCAACCTGTGCGTCAGTAAAGAGATCTCCTTTGCAAAATAGTGAGCCTTGCTCTGAAGCGAATGGACGAAGCGGCTGGCGCATGCGCCCTTCCGGCCGTTGCGGTATCCTGCCAAATAGGTGCAGGTTGCCAGGTCGCGCATGCGCGGTGCCTCGCTGCAGGGGCGCACGCTGCCAGAAAGGGAGCCCCGCGGGGAGCGCGTTGGGTAGCTCTTACGGGATGCTGCATTGCAGGATGAGGTCCGACCCCACGCTCGCCAGGCGTTGTCGCCGCTAGGGTCGGCGACGTCATGCGTCACGGCAGGTAGGGAAAGGTATGGAGACGCGGATGTTTTGGGCGGGGGGGTCGCGCAGGTCTGACGTTTTACCAAAATATGAGCTCACTCCTCCATTGGTGCCTTCTTGCGTTGTTTTGTTGTAGTTTATATTCAGCCTTGAAGGCTAATTTGCCTCCAGACATCTTTTTGGATTCCTGTTTGAGGGTCCATAGCAGTTAATTTCACAATGGGGAAGACTGATTAAGCCACCAGAAAGCACCGATTAGCTGCTGTCATGCTCTCTGCCCAGCTTCATTCGTCTTGGCTTTTGTGGTAATGTTGGATTTTATTGTACCTGTTCATCATTTATTAAAAGTGTTGTGCTAGATAAGTGCCCATTTGTGCTGACTCAGAACTAGCTTATCAATCTCCAATTCATACCTGTAAATTACTATCAGAATGTAAAGGTGATTAAAGAAAAATGGATGCCTGGCTGTCTGCATATTACAGTAGTTACTAAGAAACACACTTAGGCGTAACATATTTATTTCTGTGACCCTTGCCGCCCTTACTGTTTTGCCTGTCATACTCGGTGGCTCGGCCAGTATTTATGCATAGAGAGAATTGAGTTATTGTAACATTTTCAAACTTCGATAATAACCAGTTACTATGGGTTTATATCTATACTTCAAAAAATGATGCCTTGGTCTACAACAAATTGCAACTTGTGCCCATGGCTTTTTGAGGCAGTCCCAGAAAGAAAAACCCTTTGTTACGTTGCACTGTCCTATAAATGGGGATCTCTGTTACAGTACTTTCCCCAGTAGTGTTATACCCCCTCAAACTATGTGCTGGCATTCACAGTGAAACATCAGAATGTCAGGTTTGTGAGGATCAAAATCCATTTGCGCCACTATGGTTTTTTTTATTATTATTATTTTTTTATTTTTTTTAAAGGTATCACAGCCCAGAGTCATGGTTTTAGCTTTCTCTGCAGCTGCTGTGGGGCATCCCTTCAGTAGTGTTGCTGCTTTTTGTTAAACTCTGCTCTGTCATGGTTGGTTTACATCACAGGCTTTCAAATGTAATGGTTTTGGGTATAACTGGAATGAGTTTGATTGCAGCCGCTATTTTGTGCTAGCATTTAATATGCAGATTATGCAAAAACTGATGAGTTTAATATTGAGCTGTACGCTGTTGAAAGGTTTATGATGAAATTCCATTAAGCCTATATAGCTGATTTAATATTTTGCGCATGTTGTAATTTTTGTGCAATTTGGGCTCAGCTGTTGCTTTTTTGCAGTGAGGCTTTTCCTACAGCCGTATTCCTGGTGCAGTTACTCGTACGCAAGACCAAATGATTTTCTCACTTGACATGTATAATAATAATACGCAAATCCTATATAATATGTTACCGCAAAGTCTCTGTAATTGTGCGAAGTTAATTTGCTTTAACATACGGTTGTAATTAAGGAATAAGTGACTTGGCTAATAAGCAATACAGCTGTATTATGCTCTATCCCTGTAGGTCAGGGTTATTCAAATCACGGTCCTCGAGGTCCGAGCCCTGCTGGTTTTCCAACCTTCCTTAACCTGTCAGACAGGTGTGAAGCCTCTGGCCAATCACAATCAGTAATTATTAAACCAACTACCTGGGAGAACAGAAAACAAGGCCTGGATTTGGAATCGAGGTCCAGATTTGAAGAACCCTGCTGTAGGTAATCAGCCCGATGTGCTCTATTGAACATAGGCCTCTGACCAGCTTATTTGATTGGGTTTATTTAATGGGTGCCATTTGCAACCTACATTCCTGTAGCTGCAGTAAGATTTAGTGTATGTGGTCTGAAGACTATCAACGAAATTGTGCACATCAATTTTTTTTATGCAGTTGAATATGTCATTTAACATATATGGCATTGGTAGCTGTAAAGATTGCAGGTATGATAAAATATGACCAAATTAAAGTTTGGGAAATTACTTTGGCTCTGAAACGTGACAAGCCCTGTGTCTTCATGTAAGGAATCTAATGGTTTGAAGACTGGGATCCTGTTCAGGATGCCCTGTACATTCTGGCTCCTGGTCCACTGGCGGTATAGAAGATGCATGCATTTTTTGAGGAAACTTATTTTTCCAAGACATTTTTCTGAGGCGTGGTATGTCTTATGCATTAAATATAACATGTCTCAGAAATGATTGGTGACTCCTCAAAATAATCCACTTTTATTGCCGCAAACGCGTTTCATTTGACAGCTCAGAGCTCAAAGGCTGTGTTAGGATCCCTTGCGTTGTGCTCTGGTGAATCCTAAGTCAGTATCGGTTTGTACGTCCAAGGCTCACATGTCTAGAAATCTGATAATTTGGGAGCGATGAGCTCCCCAGGCATAGCAGATGATGAGGTTCTTACTGTAGTTAGCTGACCTAACTGAGGAAAAGGGTAAAACGGGAAAAAAAACTGAACAAATGGCCATGTAACTTTGAGGAACCAAGGCGGTCAGCGTTTGTGTGTCAGGGTCTGGGTACCCTGCAACCTGCCATCTGCGCTTCTTGCTGTTATTGCTTGGATGAAGTTTCTGAATTTGTTTAATTTGTTCCTTTTTTTGTGGATATTGTAACAGCTCTAGTACATTGCAAGGATGAGGCATTGACTCATGTTTTGGTTGATGTCATGGAATAGCATGCTTTGCGTTTTTACGACAGGAAGTCCACCTGTAAAAGACAATACAAACAAGTAGCTGTAGCAAGGTTTCACACTTTGTCAGCGATTTCAATTATGCCTGTAACAGTTACAAGCACACACCAGTATTTCTTTTAAGTCAGCTTTGTGTATTCATGTGAAGATTGCTGCCGTGTTTGTGTTGCTTCGTGCTCTTGGATTAACGAAAGGTCGCAAGAGTGTAAATTTCGGCCAATTACTTTGAAGTCACAATCATGTACTATGTTTAAGTATAATGACCACTGAGAACATGCACACATTTTCAAGGCCAAGTGAAATAGAAAGTCTTTCCATCTGTTGTAGGTTTTTCTGTAAGCAGCCACTTAAGCCTTTGCAAATGGCAGGTTGTTCGCAGAAGAAATGGTGCAGCATGAAATCAGCCACGACTCCACAGACGCTGGTCTTGTGGTGAGGATGCAGTAGGACAGATAAGATGCGTTTGAGTGCAGGGCCAGGGTAGGCTGGCAAATGTGCACAAAAAGAATGTGCGTGCGAAGATAGCAACTGGGAGAGCATCATGTCTTGTTATAGGCAGACAAAATTCACAGCATTTCAAAGTTTCCTAATATGTGCTTGTCATGCGAATGTAACACTTTTTCCTTTGCAATCTTGGCAAAGGGCATTTCATAAATATGCTTCCTCTGATGATTTAAAATTGTAACCTTCTTGATTTTTGTAATGATTATTTGAGTCTTGCAACTGTGTGCAGGCTCTGTGGCGTGTGGGTCTTTATTTACAGAAGGCTGGAAATGGAGACCATGAGAGTGAAGGTTCTGAAAGTGAGGGACCCACACCTGCTTCTGTGTCATTCGATTCGGCTGTTGGGCGCAGTGTGAAATGCAGTGTGCGCAGTGGGAAATGCAGGGCATTGCAGCTTTTGCATCCAGTGTGTTAGTAAGTCATCTAAGGATGTAGTGAGGATCCTGAAATAGTGCAGCCTTGATTCCTGCATGTGGATTTCAGGAAATGCTGCCTGCAGCTCCGGTTGCCCCTGAATGGCCGGTCCTCCTGGTTGGCCTGTTTCAGTGCTAGTGAAGGCAGGGCCCTTTAAACAAGGCCCCCATCATTTTAGACCTCTGCTTGGGGGCGGGGGGAGCGGTGAGGCAAACAAAGCGCATCAAAGGGGGAATAAATAGGACCTGACATCGATTAACTTCAAAGGAAGTGTTGGGTGGGGGATATCGTTAAGCCGTCACAGTTACAGCCCCGAAATTCATCGCCAGCGCTAACGCCGCTATGGCGAAACCAGATGCAGGCGGGTGGGCTCTGGGACAGGAGCTGCAGGGCTATAAATGGCCCAGGGGACGCGGCTCCCGTAAGCTGACATAATATGTGGCAGTACAGAAAGGTCACTCGCCTTGGGAGCATTCTCGAGAGAGGGCAGGTGTGGAATTACAGGCACGGTGAGAGGGGAATGGAGCAGGGCAGCGGAATGCCTGGGCCCGGAACGGCTTGCTGCGACACCTTCTGTGGACATGAATCATTTGAGTGGCACCGTCTGGGCGACAATCGGGCTGTATGTTGGATCGGCTGCCCTTCTGAGGCTTTAAGGAGAGACGGCAGCGAGAGCAAGGTGGAGGCCGGTGTCGGGGAGAGGGGGCCATCAGCTGTGGGGATGTCGTCCCTGTCCGGGGGTCTGGGCCACGTGCGGCTCTGTATGCAGACCCCCCCCGACTCCCTCTCGCCGTCATCATGCCATCTTTTTCTGTGCAGCGGGTTTGAAAACGTAATGAATATGGAAGGCAGGTTTCCATTTCCCCACGGCCTGCCCTTATGCTGACCTGGGCTGCAGATGGAATATGAATGACAGCTGTGATTAAAACACTACCCCCCCCCCCCCCCACCGAGTCGATTCTGATCACACTGGCGCTCTCGTCTTTATTTATTTATTTATTTTTCTTTCTTTTTCATCCTCTTAGATGTTTTTTGTGGAGGAGGTGAGGGATGCACAGAAATGTGAAATCTGTCACTTCACAACAGCTGGCAAAAGCCCAAAAGATGCACAGATTACAACAGAAGAGTCTTTAATGGGTAATGCATTTGTCTGAAGAAGGATAGTGTACAGGAGGAACTATCAAAGGTTATTTATTTATAATACATAAAAATATACACACACACACATTATTTAGGGTGGTCAGGGTCTCAATGGAGATTCTGTCAATTGTCCTGAAAATCGCTTATTTTCTTTGCTTTGTAGTAATTTACTCTGAAGCTACTCAGAAAACCACAAACGGCTAGATGGTTAACATCATGCCATATTTCTCCGTGACCCCTGAGCTTATTCGGTCATTCGTCAGACCAAGACAGAAGCAGCGTTTCCGCAAATAAAGACCGGAAGGTGCCCGAGAGCAGCTGCAGTGCTGGGACTGGAAGGTCCTCCTTCCTCCCATCTCCCCGCTGGGTTCCCTAAAGGTCGAGGCTGCGGGTCACGCTCGCGCGGCATAACCCCGGGGGCACCATGTACATCGACGTGCTATTGTGCCGGGGGGGGGCGGCACGCTGGCGCAATCGATAGCTCATACCTTTCAGAAATTGCATTCTTCGACACGGAAGGATTGCGAGCAGAATATGAAATTGCTCAGTGAGAGGCGTAATCTGAAAAGCCGTATCGATTTCGGCAGCCGTTCTAATGATTGTGTCCCAGGTTCACAGTGGTCCTTAAACATCTGGAAAACGTGCCTGTGCACGTCTGCCATTTCCCTGACTCTGTGTTAACTGAGGTCCGGAGTTTTTTTTTTTTTTTCTTCTTCTTCTTCTTCCCCATTCTGTACAGAAACTGAGCCTTACAATAGCAAAAGCTGTCTAATGAAAGGACTATTTCCTTTCTCCCTTCTTTTTTGACATTGTTTTCAAGAAAAAGAAAAAAAAAAAAACAAAGCCCTCTTCAGGTATTTATCGGCCTCTGTAAGGTGGAATGGAAGGTCGCAGTTGCTGGGCTCGGGGTTTGTGAGCGCGGCTGTAAGCAGACTGCGGACAAGCAGCAATTTATACACTTAAAAAAAAACACTTAAGCCCTGCCTCTTTAAAAGCTAGAGACAGATACATCTTAGGTTGTCTGGCTTCAGCCTTGCTCTGTCAGCATTCCCACAAAGCTTCTCTGAGCCTGAAAAATGTTCTTTTTTAACTGCAAAATAGTGAACCTTTCCAGTGTGGGCTGAGGAGAATTCTGAAGTCTGTACAAAGTGCGTTGTCGTTACGACAGTTATAGCATTTTGTGTTGGGGATGATGAAAAAACAGGTTTGGGGGGGAGGAGCAGGCTGGTATAAGTACACAGAAGTGCCATTGATAGTCATGAATGAAAGTCGTTCACACGCATCACAGAACTATGATGATGCAAGTTTTTAAATGTGGGAAAGGGAGATTCAGTCCAGAGTAGTGGGTAAAGAAGAGAAGCTGCTTTTTAGAAAACCTGCTTTTTATGAGATTGTGAGAGTTGGACCGAGCCCCAGCTCTATGTTTTCCTTCTTTCCAAAATTCGATGCTGATGACACCCAGCTTGCCCTCATTTCTGGCTCTGGTCGAAAAAAGCGCCAGCTGGTTCGAAGGCAGAGAAGAGACCTTCGTAGTAGGAAGAGGATGACGAGCTTTGCCAGCCGGGCAGTAACTGCACAGACGTGAGAACTGGTTGTTTGCGCGTGTCACTGAAGTACTTAAGTTTTCCGTTCTGATGTCTTAACTTGGTTAAACAGCCAGCTGCCACGGTAATTTGTGTTTTTAAGTTTCTAAAAATAACACACTTAAAGCCAGCTCCCCAGTCTGTGCTCTCTGGTCCCTGATACCACCCCCATCATATGGCCGGTCAGAATAAGTCCAACATTTAAAAGATATGTTAACACTGCAAACTGAAATTAAAGCTGCAAAATTATGGAGGAAGTGCTTCGCAGTGATTTCAAAAGCACAGAAGAGAAGATGGCTCAGGCTGGTTCATGAGTGTTTCTTCAGAGCTGACCTGCCAGGTAAATAAATCCAGTGGGTTTCTTTGTTGTTTGGCGCACCATTCATCATGAGACGTGTGAAAACCTGCTGAAGTGCAACCTACGGATCCTCAGTGCAGTGTAACAAGGCTCGGTTGAGAACGTGCATAAACTTCAATGCTTAGGTAAATATCTCACTAGGTATGTGGACTTTTCTGATCTGTATGTCCCATAATAGGCCGTTTGTTAGTTGGTTCCAACTCATTAACACAACAGATTCTATAACTGAGTGCCAGTAAACGATTACCAATTCATAGGTAGGTCTCTCCCTCTATTGCATTGAGGTACTTTAAAAAAAATTCTTTTAAAAACCACGGAAAAAATGTTCCAGCCTCTGTGCAAGAAGCCTTTTATGAATTGCTAAAACATTTTGCTAAGGGAGTGCAATTATATGTCGGTAAAAAAACATCATTAACATATAATGTCCCCATTGTTTTTCTGGCTGTTTAATAAAATAGAAACTGAAACTATTTACATAGTCAATTAAACTGCATCAGCTCGGTAACACTCGGTAATAACCTCAGGATTCGTGTGGCTGCCTCTTTGTGTCGTGGCCTGCCTGTCGTGGAGTTGGGTGTCTTTAATTTTGGGCCTTGGAGATAGGTGGGCTCCTGTGGTCTGCTGCTTCCCTTTCTTGAAGGAAAGTTACATCTTGGCTTGGAGGTTTGATCTTATCCTTTAAACGCAAGCTGAAGTTTTGAAGGTGAATATATTGTGCTGCTATCACAGGTTTATTGTTATGCAGATGTGATCACGCTGAATAGCTTTTTATCTTTCTAGCTTTCAGATCTGATGATGGAACGGGCAGGTACAGATGTAGCTTTGGCGTGTTCTGTTCTGATCCTGCTACCGTGGACCGCTAATGCCATCGTAATCTGAAGAATTGCTCGGTACTATACCTAAAGGCTCCTCCTTTCTCCTCTCATGCTGCCGCCCAATGGACTTCGTTCTTTGTTTGGCCTGGGTCTCCTGTTCTCCACTGTCTCTAATGCCATCGATTTTAATTCTTAGACAAGTGTTGGGGGTCATGACTGGGGTATTGTTGTGCCATTTATGTTGTCCCCCACTCCCCCCGAAGCCTGCCTTACTAACCCCTGCAGCCTTTGGTTACATAGACATTACAGTGTGACCATCGTGAAATATGTATGTATTACAGAATTTTCTCTTGCCGATTATCCTGTGCCCAGTTTATAAATTCTGGCCACTGACTTGTTGCTACTCTTAGGTCCAGTAGGCTACCACCTACTAGAGGAATGAGGCTGGACCTGGCCGGACTCCAAGATCAGGCTGTTTCTAATGAGTCTACATGCAGTTTGTGTGAGGAACTTGCAGACTTGGGTGTGACTGCGAATTCTAATGTGAAGTAGGAGACGTTCCATGACAAGACTCTGAAGGTTGCTGTGGGCCGCGTTGGTGTTGCCGGTATTTCCAGAAAGAGGTGCTTCATCTTGTATGAAACCCTGGATAATATTGGGCGGAGCATATGGCTCGATGGCAACTCCCTTCTGTACTGGGAACCTAGAAGGATGGTTGGGAGGGCTGTGAGGGGTCAGATAAGGAGGTGTTTGTTACAGGGATCGGTGAGCAGCTGACACACCATCTATGGTCTAGTGACCCATGTCGTCCTTACAGGGAAATCAAAGCTGACATCCTTATAGATGACCCTGCAGTTGTGACCCACTGGGCTGGCTACTTTTGAGAAGCTGTTTAAAGCTGATCCTCTGGCTAGGACAGTGGACATCTCTGGGTCTACGGTTCTTAAGACTGATCCTGCGATTAGCTGTGAACCACCGAAAGTCACAGAGATTGCACGGGTGGTGAATCAGCTTGGGTAGAGTAGGTCACAATGATCTGTGATATCCAGGGTGAACTTCTCCAGGCTGGTGGTAAGGCTGTCCTCCCGGAATTGCAAGTAATCTTTGCTTCTATTTCCGAGACGGGCATCATTCTGACTGAATGGAAAATGTGACTTGTAGTCCCTATCTGGAAGGGAAAGGGTGATTGGCTGGATTGCAGCATCTACAGGGGGATAACACTGCTCTCAGTGCTGGGTAAGGTCCTTGTGGGGGCATTCCTATATAGAATCCGTGATCGCTTGTTTGTCTATGAGCGACTGAAGCAGTCTGGTTTTACCCCTAAGAAGTCTACTATTGACCATACCCTGGCACTGAGGGTTTTCATGGAACGCAAGTGTGAATATTGGCAGTGTTTCTTTGCAGCCGTTTCTGATTTTCCTAAAGTGTTCGATTCAGTTAATCACACCAGCCTGTGAGACATTCTGAGAGTTTGCGGGATCCCCCCAAAGCTGCAAAACGTCATGGCCGGCCTGTACACAGGTACTGTGAGTGCTGTGCAGGGTGGAAGCCTCTGCCTTCTTCCCGGTTGATTCTGGGGTTTGTCAGGCGTGTGTTGCTGTTCATATTCTGTTCATTGGTTCCATGGAGCGGGTGTCAAACATGGTCGTGGGCTCCAGCAGCTGTGGTGTATCTGTTGCTGTTGAAAGATTCACGGATCAAGACTTTGCTGATGATGCAGTGATCCTCACAGGGTCAATGGAGGCTTTGATCAGTGTTCTTGAGAGACAAAGTGAGGAGACTGTCTGTCAGGGCTTGCGACTGTCCTGGATAAAAACCAAGATCCAGGCCTTGAATGACCTCTTGGACACAGCCATCGGCAGCGCGTCTGTCTGCGGATAGAATGTCAACTGCATCGAAAGGTTCACTTACCTCAGCTGCAGCATTCATGTCTCTGGTGACTCTTCCTATGAAGTCAGTCGACGGACAGGGAGAGCATGAGGGGGTCATGAGGTCGCTGGATAGGGGTGTCTGCTGCTTCCAATATCTTTGTAAGAGGGCGAAGGTCTAAGTCTTTAGAGGCCTAGTGCTCCCCATTTTGCTGTATGGCTGGGACATGAGCACAATCCAGTGAGCTGAGAGGAAGACTAGACTCTTTTGGTACTGTGTCTCTTTGGAGAATCCTTGAGTACCGCTGGTTTGACTTTGTGTCGCAGGAGCAGTTGATAGAAGAGTCCTGAACGAGGCACATTACCTGCATTGTGAGGGAGTGTCAGTTATGGCCCTTTGGTGCCATTGCTTGAGGGTGATCCGGCTTGCAGGATCCTCATTGCTGAGGATCGGAGAGGCTGAATCAGGCCAAGGGGACACCCACGTAACACCTGGCTGCGGCAGATAGACGGCCATTTCCTCAGGGTGCGACTGGACCACGTGCCAGTTTGGAGGGTTGCCAATCGGAATGCCAAGGTGTTTTGTCGTGTGGTGGGTGGTAACGCACTGTACAAGTTCATGCTCCCCAGCCTGACCTGACCTTCTATCCTGTCTTTATTTGAGTTACCCAGTCTCTTTCAGCTAGTCTAAAAATGGAAGTTATTTGATCATTTTGTTTCTTAATGAGCACTAAACGTCTTCCTTCACTGACTAGTGTTAATAAGTCAAACTTTACCCATTAACTTTTCTTTAATCTCTCAGCTGAGTTGGCACATACCAGAAATTAGGTATTTTTGGGAAGTCTTGGTTATGACCTGACCCACTAGTGGGCTTTTCTGTCACACGTCCCCTCCCAGTTTTCCAAGGATCCCTTTTCCCTCAGGCTTGAGTACAAAATCTCAGAAAAACCATGGAGGCTTTTCTCTCTCCATCTGCAATTCTCTCTTACAGTAATTCTGTGGTTCCAGCCACGTTCCATGGAGAAAAAAGGATATGTCTTCACAGGTCAGAGAAACATGGTCTTTAAAATATGCAATTTGATATTTGGGCTGCCGGTTTGGTCTGTCGAATGCTGTGAGTGCAATATTAATAGGATTGTGTGTGGAATATTTATAGTGTATTCGAGAATACCTCTAAGTGAACCGTTACCTAGCAATGAAGGAATCCTCTCTGCCCTTATGCAGGAACAGCCTGTAGTTCCAGCTGTTCGTTCTTTTACCTGCAGCCTGGATCATGCTGTTGATTAATATGCTTCTGTAGAGCGTGGATTTGAAACTGGTGCCTTAGTTAAAGCCCCAACAGGTGAGTTGTGGGTATTTTACACGGCCTTAATTGGAGCGTCTAATACAGTGGTTCTTAACCTGGGTTCGATCGAACCCTAGGGGTTCGGCAGAGCCTCCGCCTCAGAGGTCCGGACACACCCGAATTATCGTGTAAATTCGTGATGACACGCCCCGCCGCTTGGCCATCACTGGCTGCAGATGATCATGTTACACTGCTTGGCCAATCAGTGCTGCAGGGATTTTAGCTCAGTAGTCAACGTGTGACTGTTGTGGTAGTACTTCGTGTGATTTTTTTTTTGTTAATATTTTAATCCATACTAACTATGTCGGGCAAAAGAAGAAAGTGGTGGGACGAATATGTACAACATGGATTCACATGTATCACGGAACATGATGGTGTATGTAATTTGTTGTAAGTTCATGCATTGTGTTGATTTTTGTTCTTTGAACAAGGTGATGTTCATGCTCGGCTCATTTTGTGCAGCAGTAAAAAACATATCTATGTCTTGAATTTGGAAGAAAAAAAAAAAAATTGTATTTTATTTTTCACTAAAGAGGGGTTCGGTGAATGCGCATATGAAACTGGTGGGGTTCGGTACCTCCAACAAGGTTAAGAACCACTGGTCTAATAAAAGAAAAACATAATATCGCTTATAATAAATATGGAAGGTTGAAGGACTATATTGCAGCCATGCGGTATGCAGTTTTGAGGTGTGGATGGCCAGTAAATGTGCCAACCATCTGTCCTGGAAAAGGAAGCACTTTTAATTATGATGCTTTAGTGCAGTTATTGTCATCATCACTGTTGTTGTCATGGTCAGGGTCATAGCAGATCCTGGAGTCTATCCTAGGCAGCATAGGACACAAGGCTGAGGTATACACTGACTGGAATACATAATTTATTATCATGGCTTTGGATAAAAGCTGTACTGTAGTCCGTAACCTATTTGTCTCTGTGTTTTTATTTATTTCTGTTGCTCATTTGTCTTGCAATGCTATTTACTCCTCTGTTGGATGTAGCCATGTACCTCCGTTTTATTCTCCGATTCCGCTTCTCGTATGACTATGCAAACCATTATTTATTTTTTTTTATTTAATGTGTGGTCACATGACCGATGACCCCAGGTCAGTATTGGCCGTTTAGACAAAGGTGTGTGTCTGGTGCTGGGCCCTGACTTTTCGGTCCTTGGTGGCGGAGAGCATCTCTGGGTTTGACACCTTAGCTTCCGCCTCGCTCCATTTTTCTTCTCCGCTGCTCCCGCAAGACACAAAAGAGTGGAGGCTCCTTGGATGTTGCTTATTTCCTGGCATAGTAATGGGCACTGATGAATATTCATTAGGTGGGCAGTGCGCCTGTTATAGATGTGCAGCCCCGCACGCTGCTTTAGGGGTCACTCGCGTTCCCAGCTCCCCGTTCCAAGTGCGGGAGAACGTTCTCTCAAGTGGGTCGGCTCTTCTTATTGTGCTTCACCCGGGCCCGCCGCTTTCCCGGACTATACGAGCGATTAGGCTGTATGAATAATTCTACTCTTCTTCCATTTTATTTGCATCAGAGTTCTTATTTATGTTCTTTTTTTTTTTAAACTTTTCTCCCCTCCCTTTTGGACCGTGTTGGGGGGGGGGGGGGGCGTTGTGTGGCTGTGTTTTGTGCCTGTGTTTGGAAGGATGCTTGTTCCAGCCATGGTCTCGAATGAATGGTCTGTTAGGCTATTGATCGAGGCCCTTAACTTCCCAGAATGCTTCTCTAGTGCCTGATAAATGTGCTGACCCTATGCTTGCCCTCAAGATTTCGCTCTCTATATGTACAATGCTGTCTTAGGCAAACAAATCAGCATTTAAATGATCATGTTACATCTGTCATAGTGTCAACTCAGCCATTTCAAAACTTCTCCTGACATCATCCCAGCATTTGCAACAACCATTCAATACACCAGTGTATTTTTGACTCGAACCCCAGCGGACCTCGTTGGCCGTTCAATACCTCATTGACTTTTTTCAACCTAATTCAATTAATGAATTAGGTGGACTGGTGGTGAAATTTAACTAATAAATGGCTGAAGTGGCCCACAGAAGAGGTTTGGGAATTGAAACTGTGTTCATCTAGGCGTCCAAGAATGCATCAGTGAATTTTTGAAGGATGAAAGAAATCACAGCTTTTGCCACGATACTATTAATTTAAATATTTTCTAATATTCAGAAGAAGCTTTGCTGGACACCTGTACTTGTACCTGGGCAAACGGTAAGTAAAGAATCATTTCATTGTGGTGCCGTGAATTTCGCTGACAGATGGGGGGTGGTCTAGGGTGGGTGGGGATTCTGCAGTGACCTCTCCCTGGCAGCTTTCTCCTGCTCGGCCTTCACCTGCTGCTGCTCTCTCCAGCTGTCAGGCCCGATTAGCAGAAGGGGAGCGAGATGTAGAAGCGGGTAATGGGAGGGAGGTGGGTGGGGGGGGGCGCTGCCTCTGTTCCTGCCCGTTTTTAACTTCAGGCTCGACACGGACGCCGTGCTGAATTTCGGGGGTCCTTCCCGGGTCCTCAGTCCTCACCGGGCGTAAAGGCCTGCGTGAGCCCGCTGTCGGGACACTGGCCTGACACCTGCAGGTGACTGAGTCTGGCCCCCCTGGGGTTTAGTCATTTTCACCTCAGAGCCTCTGTCTTCTGATACTTAGCCATGTGATATTTATTTTATCGCTGGAATTTCATCCGGCCTGCTTACCTTGTTTCTACACGAAGATATTCAGCGAAACCCCTTTAGAACAACCTTCTAACTGGCATGACGGCGCCCCTTGTGGGCACGGTAGTGCAGGTCCTTCCCCACGTCACTGCTTTTGTTGATCTCTCCTTTTATGCCCCGTGTGCCCCTCTTCCTGGTTTACGTTCCATCTTCTCCGTCTGCTCACATTCCCTTTAATTTTGATTAAGCCTCTCTCACTCCCTCACTCTCTCCCTGTGGCACAAACCCTTGTGATAATCGAGGGACCACAGATTTCCCCCCCCTCCCGGGCACAGGCACGAAGCACTAAAGCCGTTCCTCAGACGGATCATACCGCGCCGTGGGCTCTTGCACGTGCAGCAGACCCTGGGAAGAAAGAGCTAAGTTCACGTGAGGTTTGAGCTTGTTGGGGGGGGGGGGTTCAGTCTGCTCCGATTCCGCCTCCCATTTGATCTTGGAGGTTTAAACGCCGTCTGTGGTGTTCTGAAGGTCCGCGGGAGCTTTCTGTCCATTACCGCCTTTCACCTTCTCTCCCAACCGGTGTTAAATGTGCCGGTCAGTGTTTCCCCCTGCAGCCAGGAGTCGATGCCGCCTGCATCTGCTGCAATCAGTTCTGATGAATCCCCCGAGGTCGCGCTGGTAATAAAAGCGCCCCCCATTGACGGAGACCTGCCTGCCATGGAGATCTCGCAGTGTCTTTCTCACTACAGTGCCCCTATATATAACCTTGAAGCGTGGCAGGTGTGGAGAGGAGCAGTGCGAACCGCTGGCATCCGTGGGTTTGCACACGAATTAATGGCACTGAGATTCGGCCCCCACAAGCGGGGGGGGGGGGGGGGGGGGGGGGGG
>JABFEA020000048.1:14373096-14392392 GCA_019775915.2 Cyphomyrus plagiostoma | reverse complement strand
ACCAGGATAAGCAGACAGAAAATGGATGGATGGATGCATGGATGGATGCATGGATGGATGGATGCATGGATGGATGGCCGTACATTTGTCGTTTTATTTTTCTGCTTTTAATTGTACCCACTTTCCATATGACTGTAGTTAGTTTTTTGTTTTTTTTTTTTCCTTAAACAGGTTTTATGCACGAAGACTTGCATTTTTACCCTGTTCGTTTCTGTTGTCGTGTCGCTTGTCTGAGAGACAGTGGGTGGAGTGGTTTGGGTGCACCCCCCCCTTTCCCTCCCCCCGCCCGGGGTGTGATTGCTGAAGCAGGAGGCCTTCCATGCTCCCCGTCCTCAATGGCTGATGTTCAGAAGGCTGTAAATGCCTTGTAGGGCCCACACCCGTTCCTGGAGGTCTGGGGTACCTGCTGAATGTCCTTGCTTGGGCCGGGTGGGTCTGTGACTGTGGTAGCAGAGGTTCAGCGGCAGCACATGTCAGAAGGGACAGGGAAGGAAGCCGGCAGTGGAATCTTGGAGCTAATCCTGGCATGGATATATGACTTATGAATAAGGCTTCTCTTCAGCAGCTATCCGGTGTACCCGACACAGCACAGGAGCTGTGGGCTAGTAAGTGGTAATTATAAAGAGAATATTGGAGAGTTTCCCCATTGTCTTCCTGCTGTTCCCCCTCGCTCACACCCTGTACACATCCCGGCCCTTGAAGAGTAGATGAGACTCTGTTCAGATTGGCTGCGTTTGTTTGGTTTCCCGCGAAGTAGGACTAACTTTCCGGCAGGATGACGGGTTCGAGCGTGGTGTTTCCAGCAGTTGGGAGAAAAGATGACAGAAGGAGAGGCGGTGAGCTGGAGCAGCGCCGGTGAGGGGGGGGGGCTCGCGTGGGGGGAGCGTTCAGGGCCCTGAAGACGAGATCTGGCGCGACAGTTATCACAGCTTCGCTTTATTATTTCCAGTAGGGGGGGAAGGTGGATGTGGTGTGTTGATACGGAGAGGGACACCGTATGCATACGAATGCGTGCACACGCTCATGCCCTCATGAGCTGACCCCCCCCCCCCCCCGAGACTCATTTGCATATCCCAGATGGGGAATCCATTTGCGTGGCAGTTTACGCCGTTTTTATCCGACTTTTTATAGCGATGAACGTTGTTTAAACACACTGACATTTTCGCAGTGCTCTTGCATACGCAAATGACTCCAGTGCGAGGGAACGTGAGAGGCAGCGCGGCTGCAGCTGCCTAACGAGCGCTGTGGCATTCAGATGTACACCTCACTGAGGAGGGGAGCGCCCACCCCCAGCATGGGAACAGGATTGAGGCTGACTGACTGAGTCGCGGGGAGAGGCTGCATTAAAACTGTGGCTCCGGGGGGCTTTGGGGCAGCCTGCCTGGCCAGTCACAGGGCCATACAGGCTACCGTCCCTCTGCCTCCGCCCCACCTCTCTGGAATTTCCCATGTTTTCCAAGCATGTTGGCCGTCTTGTGACGAGCTCGACGATCTGGTTCCTGGGGCACGTGGTCGGGCTGCGGTTTCACTGCCGGAATACAGCCCATTTACGGGTCCTTCCCCGGTCAGCTCTCACTTCAGCATCCCCATCTACCCTGTGGCTTCGTCATAAATCAATTAATTTTTTTGGAGAACAATTTCACGCAATGAAATTAATAAAAAAATTACATGGGAAAAACTGCGACGAAGGAAAACCACAGCCCAGGTGCATCTAATATGAAACGTAGGCACCGGTAACCCTTAAAGCAATAATCAATGACAAAATAAGTTCACTTCATCTGCAAACCTACATGCATATTTTACTGCCTTAATGTGGATCTCGCTAAGAGTCTGTGAAATGGCTGATTGCATTTTTGCTCGATTGCAGTTAGGTGTCGGCCTTGTTTAACTTTTTAATTTTGCTTCGGTTGAACTCCGGGGACTTTTCTCCAGGAACACAGCCTGCCGTAAGTGTGAGGACCTCCCGGACGGCATAGAGTTTGACTGCAGCTCTTTAAACACGGCTTTGGTTTTTGTCACCGAGTTCGTCGGTCCTCCGTGTACTGGCGAAGTGGATTCATTTCCTGTCCCAGAAAGATCTGGAGTTTTCCCGTAGCTGACTGGCTGGGAAGTTGTGAACATGCGCCTGTTGCTTCTAGTTTCTTTCTTTATGACAAAAATAATAATAAAACGTGCAGTTGGAGAATCGCAGCATGGGGACAGCCTGTGCTCTTTGGGTGAAATCACCTGTCTCTTGAGTNNNGGCGGCTGGGCCGGCGGGGGGGGGCGCGGGGGCCCCGGGGGCCGCCCCCCCCCCCGCCCGCCCCCCCCCCCCCCCCGCCCCTGTCAGGGCGGCGAATGGTGGAGGCAGCGTGTCAGCGTTCCCGGATCCGGATGGCCGGCAGTGTTCAGCATCTGCTCTAGGCAGTCGGACTGTGTATAGCAGGTCGGGTGTTTGGAGAGAGCTTATCGAACCCAGACTGGGACAGCAGTGAACGTGGCACCTGTAGATGCCGCCCATCCCCTGCCCTCGCTGCCTAATCCCCCTCCCCCCTGCCTCCCCAGCGTGACTGTGAGAGGCACGCTGTGTTCATTACCGGGCGTGGATGTCAGCGAGTCGGGGGGGGGGGACACACACACTTGTAGCCATTACCGCCGTGCTGACAGTCGCGCTCTAATTGTGACAGTTTGTCTTAGTGGTTCTTTAGCGGCCCAGCCAAGCGCTTGATGTTCCCTCCCCAGTGAGTCGCCTCCATAAATGGTCGCCTTATTGGAAATCTAAGGCCGTTTTGACCAGCCCACATCACAGTCTTCAGCTCCTCCTGCCCGAATCATGGCCGATGTTCCTTTTCATGCTGTACCTCGTCCCTCTCTGTTCCTTTCCAGCTTCTTCTTAATTTGTCTCCAGTTCAGCTCTTGTTTGTTTTCTCTTCTTTCCTCTCCTCTTCTCCTGGGTGGCTGTTTTTGCTCTTTCATCAGTCTGCTGAGTGCTGGCCCATCTTTCATCCTCCCTGTGATCCCACGTTCCATTTTCCCTTGTACTCGTTCCCTTTTCCATTTTGTCTCTCAAACCCAATGCGCCCCCCCCCCAAGTCTTCCACCGTGGATGCACTCCGGAGAGGTAGTCTTCAAGCAATGAGTGTCTGTGTTGAGGGTGTCGATCGTGAAGCTCTGAGCCTCTTTTCGGTGCCTGCTCAGAGCCTTTGAGGCGACCCATCTGAAGCTGTTAGGCGGGTCGGAGGCTGTTGACGGTGGAGCCGAGGCTGCATCCAGTTTAGGTTTCCAATCTTCCCTTTGGCCAGGGAAATGGGCCAGAGCATAATACACAACGGAAGAAAGGCTTGTGCAAAGTCAGGTTGGGATAAACCCCATAAACGTGCCTGTGCGTGATGGCTTTTCATACGCCGGGATGTTGCTTTGTCGTTGACGTTAGGCACGTTTATCTGAGTGGATGGGCTTGTTGGCTCCAAAGAGATAAGGTTTATGAGAGAGTGCGTTGAGGAAAGGCATGGAACAAAGACAGGCCGCTCACTTCAAACGGGTCTGACCGGGAGACCAGCTGTTTATCTTTTATAGCTCAGGAGCTCAGGAAGGTGCTCTACCAAATCATCCACTGGATGGTCTGCCAGATTTGTTGTTTTTCATCTTCAAAGAGCTGAACTTGAATATCTAAGGGTTAGTAATGTAATTATGTGCAGAGTGTTTGATGGGCTTGACAGCTTGTGGTTTGGTGGTGGAGCTCGGTACATGATGTCTTGATTGTGGGCACTTGGGAGTTTTTTTTTGGGAGTGTGTGTGTGTTTATCCATGCTCTCTGGCCAACTGCTTAATAATGCGCTGCGGAGGGCCGTCGGCCATGCTAACGCGGGGACTTCATTAGAGAAGAGGCTGATGGGATGTTGGAATCTATCTGATGGGGGTGCATGTTTATCAGCAGGATTTTCCACTAGATTATTGCAGAAGGCAACTATGTCAGTCCCTGCGACCCCCCCCCCCCCTTTGAAGAGCCTGTCTAGTGTGAGAAGATGCCTGTTTAACGATTCTTGCATCGGCCTGGTTTCAGCTCACCAGAGAAATGCGTACGGGTGTGCACACGCGCACACGCGCGCACGCACGCGCACGCGCGCACGCACACGCGCGCACGCACACGGCTTTGAAATCGCCATGGCAGTGATCCTGCTGGTATTGATTGTCAGTCCGTGGCGATAGGAGAGATGGGGTTAGGGAGGAATGGAGATTTGTTGGGGGCGGTGAAGGCCTCTGGGCATGACAGGCCTGGAGGCGCACGGAGACTCGCCATGTGACGGAAGCCTCCCATCTGCTTGTCCCCGCAGCCCCGCGGGCACACGGACGGACAGACGCATCTCACACAGCTGGCACCGTGCTGGCAGTGCCAGGCTACACAGATGTCCGAGGGTCTTTGATCTGGGTGAGTGCATTCCAGAAGAGTATGGGGGGGGGGGCTATGGAGGATTGTGAGGAGGTGCGGGGTGCAGGAGGCATGCGTTTGACTAAAGGGTGGTGGGATGTGCAAGCCGGGGGGGTTTGGGGGCCGTGGCATTGCTTGGGCTGTCAGAATCAGTGTGGCACTATTTACTCAGAATTTTAATGGCGGCTATGGAGGCAATATGATGTCCTGAGTGGAAACATGACAGGTGAGGAAAGCAGATAAATGAGAGCGGAGGAGAAGAGAAAATGGGAGGAGAGAGAGAGAGAGAAGTGCGAATTAATGTCAGAGGGGAGATGATGGGTACATTTCCAAAAAAAAAAAACATAACCTCCAATTCAGGGGAACAAAGAAGCTTGTTGCCCTTCTCAGTTTGTTCGTTATTCATTGTCATTAATAGAGAGGTGTCACTGTCTACAGATATGAATTTTTTCTTTTTATATAAAAGAGGCTTTGCCTCCTGTTGGATCTCAGAGAAGAGCGTTGGTGTATGTCTCTCTTTATGGACCTCTTGCAGGCATGAGTGTGTGTGTTGCCTGAATCCAGCTGTTCTGCTAGGGCCTTTAGTCTTTGTCTAGTTGCAGAGATGTGGGTGTCGGGGCAGTCAGGTATTCTCTCTGATGCTCTATGTCCCATGACTCCTGCCTCTGCTTGCAACCTGGTCATGCAAAGGCATGATGGGCAATAATAATAATAATTATAATGAGATTATTAATTTTAGTATGTGAGTTTATGCAGAAACACCTAGGTCTTAACCCATACAGTATATCTAGCCCAGTGTTTCCCAATCTGATCCTCGGAGACCCACAGCCAGTCCATGTTTTTGTGCCCTCCCAGGCTCTCTGATAAAATGTGACTGTCTGGCAGAAAGCTGAGAGGGACCAAAAACGTGGACCATCTGTGGGTCCTCAAGGACTGGGTTGGGAAACACCGAATTCTAGCCATATTTGAATGTCAGTCGCTTGTTGCTTTTATTTCCCAGATTTCAAAATACTGGAAACAGCATTGCTTTTGAAAATATTCTCATAACTATGTATTGCGCTGTAATGTCTGGAAGGCATGATACTATGAAAAATGAGAAGCCTGTATGGTAATATTAGTCATAATCTCACAATGGGATAATCTTGAGTAGACCCCCAACAGACACCCCCCTGCACTTTAAATGCGATTCTGCAGTGCGCCCAGAGCAGTGTTCTTCCACCCAATTCTTGGATAACCCCGATAGAGCTGGGCGATATAGCCTAAAAATAAAATCTCAGATTTTTCTCACAATAAATCCGATTTTCGATTTTAATCGATTTTCCCCTCCCCTACTCAAAATCAAACTACAGATGACAAATAAATGGTTCAAAACAAATTTTAACTTTATATTGTTTTTTTTTTTTTTTTTTTACTTCAGAGTTAAAGTGCAATCTGACAAGCGAAAAAAGATGCTTGTGAGTGAGATGGCAGACCACGCCGTTGTAAACACTTATCAAATGGCACACAGTTTGTAAACGTGTCGGGGACCGTTGCTTGCTTAACTTTGGATGTTGTGCTGGTGCTGTGGGTATTTTCATTTCGCTGGGAGCTGCACTTCTCCCACTCCACTGTGCCTCTGCTTTAGGTTCTGGAATAAATTTGTCGTGCTGCTTCCTTTGGTTGCAAGAGTTTTTAAACAGACTTTGCAATGAGGACTTGTTTGGTCTGTGTTCGACGGCGGAAAACCGGACCATTGCCATGTTGTTTGTGAATCCGCTACAGTGTTTGGGTGCCGCGCTAATGTACCTGTGAAGAACAGTGTGTCGCATTAGTTCCACTTTTGGCGCTAGCGTGTTAAATAAGTAATAAAATCAATTTTCATAAAAACACATCGTCCTGAACTGTAAATTCAAATTAATCAGTAAAATCGATTTATCGCCCACCTCTATACATTTTTGCTCCTTCCCACCTCCCAGCCAATCAGGAACACTGATTACCAGGTACATGTGTGTCGGCAGCTGGGAGGATTGAGAAACACTGTTCAAGAGCACCCATGGCTCTATGAGGAATGCTGCTCTTGACCTTCCTGCCAGTGGCCATTATCTGGATCTCCTGAAAACAGGGTAATTGAGGAGGGGTGACTGTCAGGGTAGCTGAAAGCATGCTCATCTATATTCCAGCTTGCACCAGAAAGTAGTCAGTAGGAGTCAACATCTCAACTTGGTTCTTAGCGATCCCGTTGAACTCTGGCCTGGGGGTGTGAGCCGGGGAGGGGACTGGAGCCTCGCTATACCTATATATATATATATGTATATAGTACGAGGCAGATGCTGCATCCCAGCTGGGGGACCCTCAGGAGATGGCCGCCTCACACAGGTTCCTCAGAGTCAAGCTAATTGGGCCGGGATGAAGGCCTGGAGGGTAGGAGGGGATGCAGGTGCCAAGGCAGCTGCAGAATGGCTCCCCAGGGTCCCTTCCATGCTTAGACGTGTCCTGTAATCAGCACCATCGCAGGGCTACTTGCACGCTGCTGTGTCCATCCCCACGGCTACCACAGCCAGCCTGCATGTGCGTATGCACCACATCAGAGGCGCGTGGCGAGCTGTCAGTCAGCTGTCCCCTTTTGATTGATTCATCACGCAATAAATAGTGCTTTGTGATGTTGAAAGATGGGGTGCGCCAATGAAATCCTGTCTCCTCCAGTGATACGCTGATAAATTCTGGCAAAAAAGGCATGTTTGTTGTATCCATGACACCCATGTAGATGAGCTTTCGTTACCTGAAGCCAACCTTCCCATACCCAACGGAAAGTCTTGATCGAGGAATAGCTAGGATGCCTGAATGACCGCCAGCTGCTGAGTGGACATCCAACAGGCATTCGGAGGCGCCTGAAGGAAGGGGGCGGTGGCAGAGAGGGCCAGCGCTTCTGTTTGCCTGTTCCAGGATCTGTTTTTAAAAGCTGGCGACCTTCTAGCCACGCTCGCCTCGGTCTCCTCTGCTCCCTGGAAAAGGTCAGAATGTCACTGCAGCCTGGGGGTCAGCATCAGGTGGGCCGGAGGCTGCTGGGAGGGTCACCTCGCAGTCCTTGAGAATGCCTCCCTCTGCCAGCGGACTCTGTGGAAGCCATTATCCCAGTCCTGCAGCACCGCGGCCATGTTTCTGGAACATCGACCAGAACTTCTGACCGGAGTCCACTTTTTGTGTTTGGTGCATCTCTTCTGCACCCGCCTAGCAGTTGGCTTGCTCCTGAATCCCAGTGGCCTTGCCGGTTGCCTGGCAACCCACCAGTGGAGCCCACTGTAAAGTAAGTAAAAGGCTTATGCTGCTGAGTTCTCCCGCCCATTCCAGGATGCCACCCCTCGCCCTAGGGCTGCTGGTTTGTTTTAATTAGCAGCCGATTCGTACCCTGAGGTTTAGGGGAGGTGAATGGATTCAGTGGCTGCGGTGGAGCAGTTAATCGGTCGGCTGAAAAACCGGGTCACCAGGCAGAACCTTGAGGCACGGTGTTTTGTAGCTTTTTTAACCCCCAATATCTGTCTACGATTCACTTGGTTGATCTCTCCCTTCCTCCCTCCCTCGCTCACATGTTCTCTCTTGTCTTTGCGGCGTCCGGTTCCGGTTACCAGGGTAACCTTGCTAAGCACCCCCGGGAGGCCTTCCCTGCCATGCTAGCCCCTTGGTAACGTTTACGGTCCTCTAACGACCGTCTTTCACTTCGATCTCTGCATGACTCGTCGGAATCTGTGAAGCCTTTGGAGCTCCGGTTCCTTTCACGCAGCCTTCCATTTCTCACTTCTGTGTCTTGTACTGGTTCATGGGTTGAATTTCGCTTTCATCCCTCTTACTACTGCAGCCGTAGTATCTTCCCATTCTGTTCCCTTCACTCAATCTGTGGTTCCCCCAAGAAAGTACATGATTTCCACTGAGGGCTCTTGCATAAGGTGAGGTCATGACGATGCCCAGGGTCAGAGACCTGGAGCCCCAGTTGATACTCACCCTCATGACTTCTGTGACCGCCTGCGTAAACCTCTATTTCTTGTCTTGACCCTCACGCTCTGCCTGTCCAGCTGAACAAGGCGTGGATGAAGACTAAGCAGCTCTTCACAACCAGCTCGGAAATGCGGTCTGTCGGAAGGTCTCCCTCGCAAATCCTTTGCTCGGTCATGGGGATCTTAATTGACTCCCTGTCCGATTGAATTTTGCTCCACTCCCAGGCCGTAGAAAGAATTCTGGTGATGGTGGCTCATCGATCTGAGGTCCATTCTCTCTAAGAGGAATGCTGGGTAATTATCGACGGGCAGCGGCTCGCCTAATTCCCGTCTTGTGTTTCTCGGCGCTCTGTTCGAAAGTCGGTTCCGAAATCATTAAACTGCATTTGTGAGTCGCTCCTAATTGCCCTTTAAACAAGGTTTGTGGTTGTTGTCTTGCAGTGGTCTGGGTTTGGTGTATTCTGATCATTGGGGTGGACTGTCTTTGGGACCCTGATGCCCACTGTGGGATCTGTTCACGCATGGATTGTGTGATATGTTCTGTTTTGGTGTGTTGGGAACCTGCTTGTGGGTTTAGGGATTTGTGCGCTTGGGGAGCTGCACACAGTTTGTGTCTGTGTTCGTCACAGCTGTGAGTGTAAGGCTGCCTAGTTTCCTGTGGGGTAAGTAGTTGACTGTCAAGCTATAGAGCATTTCTGTTCAAATGCTCCGCGCTACTAATTGGAAAGGGATGGAGCCAAAATTGGTTTTGCGGAAGGCCCTCTGTCAGTCCCTCCTCACTTCTGCTTCAGCGAGTGATACCACTATGACCCTTTTAGATGCTCAAGCGTTTTAGGTTAAGGGAAGGATACAAGAGATGACACGAAGGGAGACATACAATTAAGCTTTTCATCTTTTGATTTAATTGCGAGGCACATTAGTCTTCCAATACTGTGACGTGGCAGTCAGTTTGGGAGTTGCTCGACGTTAGTTGGCTCAAAGGTTGAAACGAGCATACTATCGAAATGTCAGACCCAGGTCACATTCCTGTACTCCCCACATCCCTACCTCATCTGCTTCATGTGAAATTGCATAGTCAAGGCTGTGTCCATTGTCCCCTAGCAAAACAGTCCCTTGGAGTGCCGTTGGTCAATGACTGGAGGGGGGGAATCCCCAGCTATCTAAGTTTTTGGGGTCACCCTCCGACAAATGCATGCTCATAATGCAGGGCTGGACAGTTACAGTTCAAAGGTGGTCTCCCAGTGGGACCCCAGCAGCTTTTTCTGTGGTCACCCACACATGGCCTGGGAGACCTCTGTTGGGTGACCACATCCAAAGAACCTTACGAAAACACTAGATAATAATAAATTTCATAGTTCACAACTATTCTTCTTGTCTTGTGCTTTTGTTGCCTCAAGTACATGTAGGTTTGCAGGTATTGAAATGTATAATTTTTCTGTCTCAGAAATATGCTGTTAGGTTGACTTTGTTCAAGTCAAATATACTAGTATCTGTTGTCTGGTGGTCACAGCATTGACAAATATCCAATTATTGATACCTGCCAAAAAAATAATGTTCTGTTGAAAAATATACATTACATTGGCAGACAGACTATACACATTATTTCTTCTGACAACCAAGAGAAAACACCATGTGAATCACGGCAATCCACAAAATGTTGAATATACATGTACACGAAATGTACATCGTCCACACACGACATATCAATTTTCATGACTGTCACCTCGATCGGTTTGATTGGTAAGAGTCAATAGGAAGTCCCTGTTAAGGTTAAAAGTTAATACTTTGTTCATTAAGTACAAACAGTTACTAAAAATGGTTGTCCTGTGTTTTCAGGCCTTGCATCTTGTCCCCGCAAAACGTGTGCACACCCACGAGTAGATACACGCTTGTACTTGCGCACTGGTGATTGATGACTCCACTGTGGGTGCAAGTACCTGAGGTGTCTGACCTCAGAAATGCATTTCCCTGCTTCACTTTTTGCCGTGGGTTTTAAACCGGGAACCCTCTGTGCAAAATAGTTTCTCATCGCCCTCGTAGAACCATATATGCTCAGCACTACTTGTCTCGATGATGATGGCGAATATAGAATACTAGTTTTTTTGTTTTAAATTTATTTAAGTTAGGAAGGGAGCTGTAGAAAACAGACAGGAAAAGAGTAATTAGGCCGTGCCAAACCAAGCGAGTAGCATTGACCAGGCGTGTAGAGCCAGCAGACCAGCGATGGGGAAACTTGTGTGTGCCGACTTATTTGGTGAAATGCCTGATGGGACCCGCTGTTACCCTGCCCTCTGGATCCCCTTTGCGTTCAGTGTGTAGTGGTTGCCTGGATGCTTGGGAAAAAGGGCCTTTTGAGGAATTGACGGGCGAAGATCCCGTAGATGGAGCAAGCCAGTGGCCGCCCGTCACAGCCCGTCAAGCCAGATCGAGAATCTGAAGACTCCACTCGTTTGTATTTACTCCTTTTTATTTGTAGCTCACAGTAAAGTCTCTGAAACCAGGACGAGGTGTCAGAGCTGAGCTTCATTCTGTCCGTTTCCTCAGGTCTTTAGGGAGAGTCTTGGGAGTTCATTATTTATTTACCATCCCTAAGCAACCCACAAATCCAGTGATTTGGCTTCTTGGAGTCTTGGGAAGGATATGTGTGAGAGGGAATTAATGTGGCCTTGGTAATAAGGAAGGGTTAGATGATCTTTAGCTAGGTTTCTTCCCCTGAAACCTATGCTTGTCTGAACATTATTGTGTCTCACAGCTATAGCTGTCCTAAATTCAGAAGAAGGGAAGGCGACGCCATTCAAAGAGGAGATCCCCACGTAGGATGAGAGGACAAGAACTTTTCACTTGTGTTCTCTGAGCTCAGACGGAAGGTAGTAGCACCTTTCCAGAACTAGCAAATACCTCTGGAAGGCAAGAGTCACGCAAGAATGAAATGCTTTTGTTAATTAAAAAGATTGTCAGGAATCGTGCAGGTATCTGTAGTTAACCGTCACTGGCAATTCCATCTCCTGCATATTGACGTAGTGCTACCAGGAGTCAAACGAAGGCTCGGCCTTAATTGGCTCCACCGCTGTGGATATGGCGTTTCACGGGTAGCTGGAGACGGGCACTTGAAGGCTGCGAGTGGTGGGTGCTGTGGCCTCTTCGTTGTGACCCTCGCTGTCAGTGCCAGGGTTTGGAAATGACAGATTCCCTTATTTAATTAGAAAAGTTCTTGTCGTCTTGGCTGGAAGGCTTTTGAAATGGGTGACCCGAAGGAACTGGTCCTTTTTCCTCATTTTATTTAATGTTTTTTTTTTTTTTTTCTCCCCTTCCTTCTCAGAGTAGACTCCATCTCACGTGTTCTGTGACTCGTGTTCTCTCTTCGGTGTCTCATCATTAAAATTGTTAGAAGGCGTGTTACTTGGTAGAGATGGTGTTAGTTGGAGGGGGGTTGGTGGTGAAAAGGGCAGCCATGGACAACCTACGCTAGCGAGGAACTCTTATGAGCGTCCGGGCTGATGTGGAGGCCTGGCTTTTGGATGAGGTCGTCGTGGAAACCTATTTAAATCTGCTTTCTATGTGAAACGGCGCATAGGGTTGACACGGGAATGACAAATAGCTTGTAATTTGTTGCAGCTTAATTGGATTTTAAAAATTAGTTTTGGAAATTGAAATGGGTGGCATAGCCAAGCAAAACTGGATTCTTGTGCCATCAAAGCGGTTACTTAGAATCCTGCTGATGCTGGGGATATCTTATTGGGCTAGGCATCAAAAAAAACACATGCCCTAAAGAGGCTGGGCCTTTGAGTGACAACTTTGACCTCTGTTGCAAGCTGATCCAATGCTTAATTGTTGCCGAGTCTCTCCTTTTTTCCTTCCCTCCATGTGATACTTTTAATGCTGTTAATCACATTCCGTATACTATCCCATGCTTGCCCTCCGCCCCCACCTTTCTGGTCCGAAACGACACTGAAGGCTGCTTCAGAATTCCCTCTTCTGTCCCACCTTTCCTGGAGGGCCTGGGATGTTTGGAAACCGACCGGAGAATTACCACTGCTATGCTGATTGTCCTGTACCCTGCCCTCTCACTAATCATTCAAAGGTTATGCAAGTTTTCACTTGATATTTCTGCGGCATTCATGGATCGCAGATTGGTTTTGAACGTAGCCAAACAATTCTGAGTAAAGATAGACTTTGGCTTGCTGCAGCAACATCGCTAAGATCCTAGCTGGTGGAGGAGTTGGTATATTTCATAATCCACAGCCCCGGAGCCAAAAACGGAAATGAAGTTTGCCACTTTTTGACAGTTAAATGTATAAAAGGAGCCTTTTTGATGCATCTGAGGAGCACACATCTCCTTCTCCCCAGCACCAAGGTGACTTAGATTTGCCTTAATATGCAAGGAAAGTATATATGAGAGGAGATTAGGGCTCTGGGAAAAACACACTTTGTTTCATGGCTTTGTACACGGAACTGTTAATAGTCCTCCTAGCTTTGCTCTTAAATGCTAGCTGGGGCCGTCCCCAATGGGAATGTCCCCAGCCACAGCGCCCCCTCTCTGTCTCCCTCATCCCTCTCATGTTTTCAAAGGCAAATAATCGAGGACTGTTACCTTTATTGTTTACCGGGTCACGTGACTCAGAATGAGAAGCCCACAGACTGAGCCTTGGGGCACCCCTGGGTGAGCCGAGGCAGCCCGTCTCGTCGGGCTGCCGCAGTAATTGCGTGGGCATGTTATATATAATCATTATAGACCTCATTTCTGTGAGTCATGGCAAGCTATTTGCGGCAGGAGGAGCTTTGCTGCGTGGCAGCGGAATGCGCAGTGCTTGCACCAGGATTTTTACTATCGGTCCTTGGAGGCCAGTTACACCACAGGGTCTGAATGAAAAATGCAAACCTTGGGCTGAGAGCCTTCCGGAGCAGGAAATGGCTTCCTCTCACCATGGCACATTTGTTCTATCTCTCTTTGTTTGGGTCTCGCGCCTGCCTGTGGGTTCCGACTGGGCTTTGGGTATGGAGGCGTGTGTGTTCACATGGTTCTCTCTCCCCCCCCCCCCCTCTGTTTTGTTTTACAGGTGAGCTGATGGGAGGGTCTGGTTTGGGGAAATTAACAGCTAGCTAAGCATTTTATCTCCTGTATTATCTTAGCTACCACGGGGTATGTGTCAACGATAACGGCATACATATCTTGGAATCTGCGCTGGCACTGAATGACCAAGCCGGCAGTGTGCGGTGCGGTAATGAAGGTCTTGCGGTACAGTGGGCTGCAGAACCCACCCTCCCCCTAAGGGCATAAGAGACAGGAAGATCACAGGGTGTGTTATAAATGAATTTGTCGTCTCTGGACTATTGAGCGTCTTGCAGCTCATACCTCGATTATTTGGCCAGATGTTTGTCTGCCCACCTGCCACAGATTTAGTGCCATGCTTCCCGGGGGGAGGTTTGTGGCTCGGGGGACATGAGGAGGGAAGAAGCGGACTGATGACATCATCAGCTTTGTCTCCCCCCCCCCCCGGGTAGCAGGTCTACCCTCATCTCCATCATTGACTGTGCTTTTGACGCACCCTGCTTCTGTGATATCCCAGAAGGCCACTGCCCTGGCAGTGACTCGTGGGAGTTTGTCATGACACTCACCCTGTAACCCTGGGCCTCCTCTGAGTCGCTCCTCTGCCTTCCCCGTTGCAGCTGAACCCCCTGCAGTCGGCTGGTTAGACTCGTCTGCGCTCCCCTGCCTCCCCACCGCCACCCTGAGACGGTTTTGTGATGAGTTTCTTCACACTGAGTTGCAGTGTAAGCTTTGACGCTGCCTTCCAGTGGAGGCGCAGTTCTCTGGTGACTGCTTTGTGAGGGGGGGGGGGGGCCTCTGTGTTCTGCTCCGTATCGTGTGGCGTTCGACACCAGGAAACCGGCGTAACGAGAGAATCACTGTCACACTTCCATTAACTGCATATCGATGCCATGCTGTTGTTTCATCTACTCTGTAACCACTGTGTGGTTGGTCTGTTTGTTTGGGAGCACTTCCTGTGTGTTACCCTTCCAATAACCTCTCCTGGCACCTCCACTCCTCCACCTGTCTCATCGATTTGGACCTGGCTGCATCCCTGCTCCTCTCTTTTGGGGGGGTGAATTTCGTGGGCAGCCGGGTGCTCCTGCGTGTTTGACGTTTCTGTTTTAAGTCCAGAGTAAAAAAGGAATTTAAATGGGGGCTGTTTCGCTGGTTCCCTTCCTCTTGAGTCCCGATGCTGTTTTTCAGGGGTACGCCGAACGCCATAATGAGCCCCGAAAAGGCCGCCGTCTCCGAAGACGCCAAGAAAAGGAAACAATCTTAATCTTAACAAATTCCATTTGAAGTCAGCAACACTTATTATTTACTGGGTTTGTGTGCGTGCTTCTTGACGCGCCTCTTCTGCTGGCTGTGTGTGTTATAGAGCCGAGTGATTTTTCTTGGGACTTGCGCATTAGGATTTTGGCACAGTGAAATATTTCGGATCTGGGTGAGGATGCGGACCAACTCTGTTCGTGACCCACTGGAATCACTCCTCCCGGTTTCCAAACAGAATCAGGGTTATTCTCCGTTTTCAGACTTAACCCATTAATTGATTAATGTATTTTGACCTTTTTTATAGTCTCTTATTGTTTTGCTTTGGCAACTCATTGTTGAAACCCCGATGAGCTGAAAGCATGAAAACATGTTTGTTTTAAACCTATGTCTCAGTGTATCATACACTGTTAATGTCAGTGACGCCCGCAGCAGTCCGGATGCCCAGCGGTAATTGCAGTGTCCCTGTGTTCATGTCCTCTCTGTCCTTTGGCAGTAGTTTGCACTCACGCCCGTCCATCCATCTCATCTATGTAGTGGATGCTGTCTGGGAGATGGTATGGTCGACGGTAAGCAGTGTGGTCACTTACTGAATATATGTGGCACCTTCCGCAGGCAGTATGTGAAGGGAGGGTTAGAGGAAGGTGGGTCTGCGGTCGCTTGATCTCCCCGCTGACATGGTGGTGGACGAAACATGCAGTAGGATTAGGGTCAGGGGTCAATTTAGTCAGGCCAAGTGCGAGTAGCTCCACCCAGTGGCAGGGCCTAAATGGTTGGGAGTTTAACCAGTTGACTGTCACACCCCACTCATTGGTTAATGTGTTTGTGGGGCTGCACTGGTGCTCACTGTTCACATGTATATTGTGTTTTTCCCCCCACACTTTTTCTTGTGATATTAGGTTGTAATACAGCCAGAAAGGTCAGCCACAACACAATTAACACATCCCTCCATGCATTATGCAATAATAAAATATGAAATATTTTACTAGCCTGGTTCGATACAGCAATGTCTGCTTAAACCTTAAATTATTAAGATATTATTTTATATTGAAGCTGGCAATCCACGTTAAAAAGACAAAATGCGTGGGGCCCTGTGTGAAAACTGCTTGTTGTTCAAATATTTGACTGAGGAATCAGTAATAACTCCAAATACGATAAATGTCAGATTTAAAATATGCAGATAAAGCGAATGAAGATTTTGTGAGCGATTCGAATGCTCTGCAGGCTTAAAGGGCACCCAGGCGTATTTTTATGACGGGGGCTGGCTAATAGAGTGAACATGGCACAGAAATGACAAACATCCTGCTAGCGATTCCTCCATCAGTCGATGAGACGACTAGCAGGTTATACACGCTCTTCACTGTAATGTTCTCAGATCCTCCTTTTGCCCTCAGGCTGAGTAGCTCCATTCCTGTCCGATGGTCCTTCAGGTTTCTTCTCTTTATCACGGTGAATTTGTTAAAAAGACCATCAGTGCCATGTTTACTGAACCGTAAGTATATTCTAGAATCATCCACTCATCCATCTGCAGTCTTCCATTAGTGGTTATTTGCTACAGGGTCACGGTCAGCCCGTCGTAGGGACCATAGGGCGTGTGGCAGGGCATGGGATGTCGGTCTGTCACTGGATACACACATACACACGTTTATGAGGACACCCCATTTCTATGGCCATAACACAGACCCAGCTAAGGCAACCTTAACCCCCACCCAGCCCTAACCTTAACCATTAGTAACTTCTGGCTTTTTTAGTTTCTCCTTTGGGGACTGAAAAAATGTATAAAGGTTAAAAAAAAAAAAAAAAAAAAAAACAGGTGTTTATCACATTATGGGGACATGTGGTTCCCACAATATTAATTATATATACGTGATCACACAGACACAGAGTTTGCAGCTTGGAGCTGGTTGGCCTTATTGCGTGTTCTTGGACTGTGGGAGGATACCAGGGAACCTGGAACAATGCCAGGCAGACTCCGCATGTAGAGTGGGGTTGGTAAAGAATTATTATTTTGCATGTCATTGAAGCCTGTTACACAGTCATAGAATCAGCTGATCTGGCTTTGTCTGGGCCCTCGAGTTTCCCCTTGACTTTTAACCAGAAATGGGGGTCATGCTGGTCAATGAACAGCGTTTCAGGTGTGACATTTTCTGTAAAACAGAAGCAATTTATTTTTCTTTCTTTCTAGTACAAAACCTGTACTGTTAACACATGTTTTTATCCATCCATCCATCCTTCCTTCCTTCCATCCATCCACCTACCTCTTTCCTGGTTATTCTTGTCAGGATTGTGAGTTATTTAATATATGTGCTGTATACTGTAATTTTAATAATTTAGTACATTTTGAATCAGTTCCTACTGTTTTGTTTTTCCTTATTACTCTTAAATAGTTTAGGTTAGCAGCTACATGTTTCAATCACAGAAATTTGACGTATTGTTTCATAATGGTGACCGTTTGATGACCTGCTCCTCTTGAGGTTACATAGCAGGGACACTCATCTGTAACATTGTCACTTTTAGATGTATGTTTCCCTGTTTTTATTTTTAATTATATGCATTGGCATTAAGTGAACTGTGATTTGCAGACCTTTGGGGAAATGCTGTTTGAAAGAAATCTATTGAAATTGCTGTAACATTTTTAAAAATGATCTAATCCCAGTTATTAATGACACATGGCTTTCATCATAAAGCTGTGTATTGAAAACAAATGTAAATAAATCCATGTGACATTTAGATTGATATTCATATAGCAAAATCTAATGTTGAAAAGCAAAGTGAAGTCGTCATTCTCGAATTTCAGATTTTCACAGCAATTGTCTTGTATTTTCTGCCAGGTTTATCTGGCTGTATGGTCTTATTGCAGCAACTGATTCCAGTAGTCAGACTTTTGTTATGGTATTCAACACATTCACGGCTGTCCCCTTTTTTAGATGATGGAGAATAACTGAAGATAAAATTGGATAGACTCAATCGCCTGAAACTGTTCCAATTTTAAGAGACAGATGAGAGGGGGATGAGCACCTTAGCGTGTTTTTGTTTATAACAGGTTTTTTCTAGAATGGCTTGGGGCGATCACTTTGAGCAGTTACTTTTAGGAAGTCCCAGGTAACGCAATCGGTGCCGTGGCAACCAGAAATAACTTGTCAAACACATCACTTTTTTTTTATGCATTATCCTTTCCAAACTGCTTCTTGTCACCCCCTGGAGCAACAATTCCAGCACATTCCTCTGCCTAAAAGAACGGTGACAATAACTGCTCTCATCTGTATCTCTGCGACAATAATGAAATTTTGTGTGGCAAACAAATTATGAAATTCAGGAGCGCACGCCAGGATGCATCTCCGGATCGGCAACGGAAATGCCTGATAGTGGTCACCTACCCGAGGCCAAAGCCACCAGTGTGTGTAATACTGGTGACGAATGGCAATAGGTGGCCCCTCCCAGTTATGAAGCTTCTTCATCTTGGATGATGTTTTAGATGTAGATACAGAGATTTGATTTCTCTGTATAAATGGCAGGCGGCGGCGGGGGGGTGCGCGGGGGTTATTTGATTTTAAGTTTGCTGATGTCTGTTGCCATTTGACTAGCCTGCTGTGACATTTGATGCTGTTCAACTGCAAATCATGCAATATGCAAGTTGGAGGAGATGATCCTTTTGGGATGAAAGTGCATGGATCTGCTGCTTAAATATGCTAGTTTTGCAGTCACAGTTATACATTACTATTGCTCTGACCATATATAACTGTAACAAATTGGCTTTTGCATGTATGGTTTTAAAAATCACTAAAGAAGTATTACTCAACACTTCAATATCATGCTTTCTTTAGCCAATTTTTTTCTTAATTAGCTGGTTAGCACTGCGGCCCGTAGCTAATGATAGACATGGCACCAGACAGGGGCAGGAAAGAGAACCTTAGAGGCAGCCAGGAATTAATTGCCAGGAAGTCGCAGGTAATTTAAATTGCAAATCTTCCAGTCACTTGTTCTCCAACTTTTTGATTAATATTTTATTGTTTCGCTGCGTAAAATGCCACCAGTGTTTTTCATCTCCTGATACAAACAGCACACAAGGAAAAAAAAAACTGAATTAAATATGACCAGGCTCATACGATGGAATTCCGTCTTTTTAGCGTTAATTAAGCCACGAGGACTCAGCCGTGTCGTTTTGCGTATGGTAGCGGTGCCCAACCCCCGCCACACACACACTTCTTGTCCCTGACAGTTAAGTGAAGAATGCCTTGTGTCCTGTCTTGCATGTCTCGCAGCTTCTCATGGTCTTAACATCTCGTTTTTTAGTCGGGCACTAATTAGGAGGAGCATGGAAAAGCGGGTTACACGACCCTGCGTTGGATGGCTCCTTCAATTAGCGATGAGAGATGTGGGGGCGGATGGAGGAGATGGAGGCCCTTCCTGCCAGCTGACCTGGCCAGCCAGCCTGCGTCTGGCCGCCTTTGAGTTAGGAGCCTATTCTGACCTGAGAGAAAAGATAATTTTACTACCCAAATAATGAGTTGAAGATCCGGAACTAAAGTGGAAACCAAACAATTAATTTTAGACGGACATTTAAGGGCTGTGATTCTGGAAACTTTAAGTCCTTGTTAGTGGTACGTTTGTTTCGGGGG